>JACGWL010000005.1:8434228-8867575 GCA_034509725.1 Sesamum angolense | reverse complement strand
ATCATCTACTCAATTGAGTGAGCCCATCACCACCACGCCCACGATGTGCCGTTTCCAAAGCCTCTTCCTTCGCCCAGTCCGCACCACTCTTCGTCTCCATCAATGACGCTTCCGCAATACTGAACCCCGACACCGCCTGATCCCGTCTGCCTCAACGATACGACCGCTGTTTCGATGCCAAGTCTCACGGCCATGCTGCATTTGCTACCTACACCCGTCGCTTCTTTCAAGGCACACCAAGCCCTGCCCTTCGCCTCTTCCCCGTCGGCTTCGCTTGCTGTGCCCCGAGCCCTGCATCCTTTACCGCCCCAACGGGTACACCGCACTACACAATGCCCCTCCATGACTTTGACCAGTCGCCCCGAACGTCTCTAACGGTTCTCTACCTACTCCATCGTCAGAAACATCGTCCACTCCTGGACGCTTGATGTCTCTAGCCAAGCCGCCCCTTAATCTATAGCATGTATTGAGGCAGTGAGGGAAGTCATCAACAATATGATTGAGCAGAGTACGTTAGAATGCTGCTGTAAGTTGTCTTATTCTCAGCAAGTGATGCTTTGCCTGAGCACGAGTGTAGGAGAATTCACACAAAGATGTCTTCCATAAATTACGGCATTTCGTGCGCTAAAGCTTGTTGATGTATCTTACAAGAAGTCACTTCTTGGGTATGGGAATTCCGTTATAGGAAAATTCTTGTATAAATCTGACTACAATTGAACCTGAACTAATTATATAGTAAGTGCAATATATTTGTTACGTGATTGGATTGGTTCGATCAAACCAAATTCGAACAAGAATTTTCCTTCCATTATAAATACTAGTGATCGCGACGTACTCAATGTGGCGTATGTATAATGTAAATTTTTATTATATGTTTTTTAATTTAATTACAGAAAAAAAAAAATAAAGTAAATATTTTTTTAAATTTGACAAAATAAATTAATATCTGAACGAAATTTTATTAAAAGAGTTAACTGATCAAATAAATGAATATTTTGTGAACAAATAAAATATTTTTTAAAGGGTATCTTATCAATAAACATTTTGTCAATCAAGATAGTTATTTTAGGAGTCTCGCTTAATAAATAGTATTAGTAGTCCAACACTTTTGATGCGTGTGTTGAACTAAAAGAAATATTATCTACGTGCTTGTGAAAAAAAAATATTAAGCATAATACTTTCTTTTTTGTAATAGCATCAACAAATAGATAATATTTTAGAAATAATAGAAATTGGAATTTTTTTTTATTAATTAATAGAAATTGGATCATTAGTAGTTACTATATTTTTAAATAATATATCAGTCCATTAAAATGCCTGTTAGAAAAATGTGACAAGGCTCGAAGCGTGAATGACACAATATTGGAAATTTAGTTTAATTTTAATTTGGCACACGTAGCTAGAATTTTGAAAATTTCTGATGAAAATTATGTTATTTGTAATTTTAAAACATTATTCATCAAGAAAGTTGTTTTTTTTTTTAATTTTTGAGTGGTAGCATCAATATCTCAATATATGTGGGTTGAATCGATGTCTCAATATTCGATCAATTCATTAATTTAATTAAAATAATAAAATAAATTACAATAAGATTTAATTACTTCGATAATCGTATTAAATGAATAATAAGATTATATTTTATTAAATGAATGATAAGAAAGTCATGTATAATTAGTCAGATGTTTACTTATATATATAATAGAAATATGATAAATTTTATCAAGTGTTTATTTTGATGTATCTACATGCTTTTGGTAGAAAATTACCTTTGAACCATTGTTTACAAAATTTAATAAACAATGAAATATTAGTGTCGTCGTTGTTGTTATTATTCAATCAAATTTTAAGGGTACAATGATCATTCTCAGTTGGTGCAACCTTGAGACTAATTTTATACCACTTCACAATGTGATATTAAGTATTCAAGTATAACAGTAATTAGTAGAGGACTTTGGTTTTATACCGATTCCCCATTCAGCAAAATAAACATGGTATTTATTAGTACAGAGTTTTGATTTTATATCGATCCTCCATACAACAAAGTAAATATTGTATTAATTAGTACATGTTTATACATCAACGTGAATAGGACTAAGTTGACATAAAGTGAACAAATATCCACAAGTTTGATGGGATGCCTCGAACTTATAATTTTAGATTTATTTATAAGAACTCAACTTTAACTGTTAGACTACAACATCATGGTTATCGAGAAAGAGTTAAAGTAAGGATTTTGTTTGAATTCATTTTTTAAGAGGGTTTTTCTTTAAATTTTTTTTCAAGAAATTGAAATACCATTAAGATAACAAAAAAATACGTGTCTTTGGGGAAGCTTATAGTACATTTGATTTTACATTTTCTTTTTATTAATGTAGGATAAAAAATAAGATTAAAATATAGGATTAATTACACTTAGATATTCTCTAAAAATAAAAAATTATATCTTTGTTAATATTTTCTTTAAAATCACACTTGTACCCCTTCAAAATTCTCTATTTATAATTATACTCATTCTATTAGGCTTGGATGAAAAATACCGACCTTAAGAAAAAAAGTACATAATTTTATAATTTTACAGCTAATTCAACATTTCGTATAAATTATACAGTACGACTAATTGTTCTATTCGTCAATGGCTGCTCTTTATCAAATGACTGTAATTCTCAGATAAGATTTTATTACAGTTGTAATCTTTTAATTTTACGTATATTAATTTATCTCTTACAAATATAAATATAATTTTAAATGTTTTTTGTAATAAATTATATGGGATGCTAAACGAACAACAAAATTAAAAGTTTATGAGGAGAGTAGTGAACAATTTATAAGGCCATGCTTGAAAAGTTCATTTAAAGAATGAGGATCACAAGTTCAACTGTACGCCTAACAAAATTAAATTTCATTACCTTTAAATTCTGCCAAACCTATAATGATATACTAGACTGGGACAAACACTACAAAAAGAAAAAGAAAAAGAAAATAAGTTATATTATATATATATATATTATATATATATGCACACACACATAAAAAAAATCCAAACTCGACTTAGAGGTGTTCGGTAAGTTTATTTAAAATGTACATCTTACAAGCTCTTATATTTCATAAGATATTTAAAAATTTTAAAGATGCAGAATCTTATTTTAAAAACAAACTTTTAAAGTGTTTGATATAATAAGGTCAATTGTTATAATTGCCGAAAAAACTTTCAAACTATTAGAATTCGGTCAAATTTATGCCGGAAAACATCTCATGTATTATACTACATTATATTCATATTACTTTGCCCTTAACATGTGCACTGCATTTATGTTTTTCCAACAGGTATTTTGCCCCACAAATGATCTTATATGGTAATTTACAAATTTCACAAAGTTGAGATATTAATTGGTTGATATATATAACAAAAAAGAAATTTAAATGACAGTGTAAAATGGGTATGTTCGGATGATAAAATGTAATATACCCTTTAAATAATTAAGAACTCTTGAACGTATAATGTATATATGGCACTTTGTTTGAGGAAAATCGTGAATGCTTTGTGATTTCATCTCATCTCATTTAGAAAAAAAAAAAAAAAAAAAAAGAAATGAATGAACAAAATGAGTGTTAATGAATTGAGATGTTTCAAATGCAGATAAAAGTGTAATGATTATCGTTGATGTGGGTGTAAAATGTGTTAAGTAATAAAAGAGATTATATTATAATTATTTGATATACTTAATTTGAAAATAGTGAAATGTGTTTGAAATATTATTTTCACATGAGAAAAATATTCATATAACCAAACACCACTTGAATTAATTAACTTGGTTGGGTGAAGTGAGAAGGAATACATCTCACAGACAAGCACAACCATTTTAAAATACTAAATGGTGTGAATTTCGTTGCATTAATATGACATAATTCTACATTATACTATTTAATATTTTTCCACCAAATATAAATACAGACTTTTACTGATTGCGAGGTAACCTATCACATGCATTACAAGTTGATTTCTCGCTATCAGGAAACTTTAATCTTGAATTTAATTTAATTAAATTTAAATTAATTATATAATAAAAGCAATATAATAATAGTATGATTAGTATACAATTAAAAAAAATTGATAAATCATGTAACAAATATAATATATTTATTTTATAATTGATTTGATTCAATCAAATTTAATTTAAAAAAAAAAACAAAACAAAAATTTCCCCTACTGTCACCCCTGCATCCTCGTCCACTTCCAAAAAGTCAAAGTCAAAACCCTCTTTTCTTCCTCTTCACATTTTGGCCTATAAATTTAATATTACAAGAAGCATAGATTGATTGACTCAAATCTGATCATGATACTCACTAATAAATATTATTTAATTGATTATATATTTTTTAAAAATGTATATTAATCCTATTATAAATATAATACATTTAACTCTTAAATGACCACCTCATGTTTAATATCTAATATCTTAACACGTCATCTCTCGTGTAAACTATGCACGTGAAACCTTTCTTTTATAAATGAATGACAATGAGATTCAAATCAAAGAGTTGTTGTTTGGGTTGACTCTAACTATATCATATACATTAAATGATCCCCATGTAAAAACTTAGAAACCGTTAGATGATCATCTATATCTATATAAAATGAATAGTTTCTTTCTTTTTTATTGGACTAAGTTATCCTTATAATACTATTTTTTCAGGGATAAAATGGTAAAATATATTTTTATTAATTCCTATTAACTACTTTTCACATTGTTCATATTTATTCCAATTTATTGCTTTCACATTATACTTATTTACTCATTATTTTTATTATTTATATTCATAATATAATACACTTATTAGACAAAAAATAATACTCCTACGATATAGCATGAAATGACGCCAAAAAATTATGAAAATGGAAAGATTTAATATTGAGAAATTTTCTAGCGTAGATATAAATGAGAATTAGTTAGATCACTTGACATATTAAAATTTGTTAGATGACAAATGAAAATCAACTAAATGAATTGTCATGTAAAGCAAGCATTTTCAAGAGTAACAAACACAAAAAGAAAAATGAGAATCAATTAAATCCTTTATCATGTAAATTGAACACTTTTGTAGTAAGATTAAAATGTAATTTGAGCATTTGAAATGTAATTATTGTATATATTATATATTTTTTAATTATCTCTAATATAATAGAACAAAATATTAGTGTACAAGATTTGATCTTTTCAACAATGTAAGATATGAATAGCTCCTTGAAAAAAAAAAAAAACGAGTAAACGTTACTTCTAAACCATCTCCACACATATCTATTTCTGAAAAAAAAAAAAAAAATAAGAAAAAGATGGGCATGTAATCATAGATAAATATTGATTATACTATTGTAAAAAGTGTGAATGATTAAAAGATCTTGTAACTTTTTTATATCACATGTTATAGTTTAATTAATATATAGTTATTAACAAGATTGTAATAGATATTATAAAAATAATTATAAATTAGGTTGTTTGATAAGTTAATTTAGATTTTGTCACTCGAACTATAATCATTTTTACACTTTGATATCTGATTTTTTTTTTATCAACTTACCATCTCAATTTTATGAAATTTTGTACTTTGCCATTTATAATTATTTTTCAATCAAGTTTTTTGTCGAAAAAACATCACATGCAGTGCACATGTGATATTTCAAGGTTATGTGATATGGTATTTTTACATATAACATGTGATATTTTACTGACAGAAAAATCAAGAAAAAAAGGGTCATATATAAAAAAGTGCAAATTTTCCAAAGTTGAGATGGTAAATTGATACAAAAAAAGTTTCAATTGCAAAGTTTAAAAAACATGCATAGTTCAAATGGTAAAATGTAATTTATCCTAAAATTTAAATGAATCACTTTTGACCAATCATACTTATTACTTTTCTTATTTATTTTGTTTAGCATTATTTGTGTAGTTATCATAAATTTATCCAAGGTCTTTTGCGTTTCAAATAAGTAACTAATAATTATTAATCTAAAGCCTTCACAAAATATATATTGAATTGCACAAATAGATTATTAATAACAAACTTTGTGTAATATTTAGTTAATGTATGTTTATTTCATTTAAATATGATAAATTAATTTAGGAATTTCCTCTCAATAATATTTTTCTTGGTTTAGTAGAAAATTTTAATTATGAAAAATATTAATAGCTACAATAGGAAAACTATAAGTTTGATGTTGCGGCTACAAATAAATTAAACAAATAATGAGCTTCTTAAGTTTTGTTTTCTTTTAAATTTTTAAATAAATCTTGAGTGATAAATTAGTTTTAAATTACTATTCAAAAGTATTTCATAGATATAAATTAACTTAAAAATAAAAGGAATATTCAAACTGTATTTTAAAAAAAGCAATAATCAAATAGACTATCAACTAATTCATAATTTTGAACCTAATTCTAATTATTTAAAAAACTATTTATAGATTATATATTAGTATTAAGCATAAGTAAGTGAAAGATATATAATAGATTTATGTAAGTTAAGCTTGAAAACTACAACAAAATGGCTCAATAGCAACGAAAAAAAAAATAAAAATACGTTGAGCTAATTAGCAAGTAAAATTTCTTATTGCTAATCTACATTATTTAATACAAGAAATTTACTTGCTAATGAATTTCACAACGAAAATTTACTTGCTAAAGAATTTAGCAATGAATTATTTAAAATATATATTAAATAATATAGATTAGTATCAAAAGTTCTCCTTCCTAATTAGTTTGACACTGGCTTTAAATAATATAGATAAGCATCAAAAGTTTTACTTTTCATATTAGTTTATATTTGTAGTTATTGAGCCATTTTCTTATAATGAGACTTCCTTTTATCATGTTTTTTACTTTTTGCGTTTGAAAAGATGGTATATATCAAACATCTAGGTTCAAATATTAAACATTCATTTGTTTTCTACATATATTTACCAAGAAACTTGTATATAATTATAAGTAATTCTTAAATAAATATTTTTCATCATCTTAGCAATGTTCAGAGTATTTACCATAATGCTTAGCCATGGCAAAAATACTTGCGACGTTTTCTATCTATGGGTAATTTTTGGGCTCACCTATTGAAACAATGGCTTATAGTCATTGTATAATTGGGGCTAATAATTATTTACCATAAAAAAATTTACTTTTAGTATAATAATTAGTCATGACAAATATGCATATTTTTTGTAGTGACGTCAACTAAATTTGTTTAATGATTAATGACATCATATGAATGAACTATCATTTTATGGGGGGAAAATATTTACTTTTGTACAACTCATAATTATATTCTTTTGAACATATTGATATGCATCACTATCACCTTCAAACATAATTAGAATTATCAATTTAGAAGTAAAAAACAATTAGTATAAATTTTCATATTTTGTGGATTTATTATTTATAGAATAAAATTCATCTTGATATGAGTTTTGCCATTAACGACGTTTTCATAACTAAATAGAAATGACTCAGTTAATATTAAGTTTTACCATTAATATCACTTTGATACCCACTTAATATATATTTTTTTAATTATCGTTTATATAATGATCATTTTACCTTAGATATATAATGATCATTATACCTTATTACACCAAAGAAAATTTTGCATAAATTTCAATAAAAAGAAAATATTTCTTCTTTGTTTGAATCATTTTTTGACTTCCAAATTTTATATTTTGATTATTGTACTTTATAATAAATTTTTTGGTTATTTTTCACTAACTTTATTTATAAATATTTATAAAATAATTTATTATTTAATAATTAATTATATTAAAAGTAAAATTCAAGACGTATTGAAACCTTCTAAGACCCTCTCTTTTTCTAAGCCACTTGTTCATCGACAAATTAATGATTAAACTTTTTGAAAAAAATTCTATTTCCTATTTCAGTCAATTCCTTGAAATCAAGTTTTTAGTCTAGGTACACAATGGTTTTAGAGGAATCCCTCGAGTAATTTTTCTGTTACTCCAAATAACCACAGAATATAAAGGGTTATATTAGACTTGATTGTCGTTTTAACAAGCATGGCTAAGTCATACAGCATTAGCTTTAGATCTAAACTAAAATACCTGATTCAAGAAGTATGATAGTACTACTGTGTCATTAATTTATGATTTATCAATTCCATCATGCAAAAAAAAAAAAAAATCCTTATACAAGTTCGAAACACTCTAATTTAATTATGCAAATATATAAAATTTGTAGAGTTAAATTAGCAGGTCTTTTGGTAAAATAAAAATATTTATAAGCAAAGAACGATAATAAAATGAGATCTATCCTTTAGCACCCAACAAAACTTGAGAAGCTAAATTTAACAAAAGTACATATGGAAATCAAAATTTCACAAAAAATAGAAAAAAAACTGTTGTATTAACTTAGTAGGGATAAAATAATTGGCAATAATAGTAATGAAGATTCCAAGAGAGCTTAAAACAAGATTTAAAAAGAACGTAAGAATGAGGTTATGTGGCACATAGATCCGTATTCAAAATTATATACTTTTTAAAATTTTGCTTGAATTCTTTTTTTCTTTGGGTTGATTTCTATGATGTTTTTCAATTTAATTTGAGATAGTTTAATTGTTAAAAAGTCTACGAGAACTTATATTAGATGTAGTTATATTAAAATCATAAAACGAACTACAATATAAAAAATCTTGTTGTAAAATTAAAATTGTGTTGAAAACATAACTAAGTTGACCACTTGAAATTGTACTAGAAAAGAGCAAGTTTTTGTTAAGTAAAATTCTAGCGCACTTTCTCAAGAATTATTGAACTAAAAATAAAATAAAATAATTGCAGTTTTTAACATATGTGGTTTAACTGCATGATTAGATATATTTTTGCAAATAGCATAAGTTGATTAGATGTTTTCTAAAAAGAAGAGTACTACAAAATTTGCATTTTTGAATCTTAGATTTGTTTTAAAAAAAAAAAGAGTTTGGATTATAAGGTAATAAGAATCATAAAAGAATTGTTAATTGATTGTTTAAATTTAAATAATATTGTGGTTTGATCATGAAGAACTAACATTAATGAATTTAATTGATTCAAAATTAACATAAATTGAGTAAAAGGCATAAATAAATTTATTTTTATTTATTTTAATGACAAATACTTGATAGATTGTTGAAATTAAGAGAAATATTAGTTCTTTCAACTTTAGTATAGTAAGTTATTAAATTGTCTTAAAATATGTAAACTGTAACATGAATTTTGCTGCTAACAGAGAAGTAAATTAAATAGACCCAAATAAAATATTATAAGGTTTATAGCAAAATGCATATAATTTGCTATAACCTACACCTAAGAATCTATTTTTTTTAGAATTTTTCATAGAAAAGTCAAAGTTAAAACTATATTTCTCAAAAATTGCATCAAAATAATTACTTGGTAATCCGAAAATAAAAAGTTCAAGAGAACCAAATTAAAAACCAGAATCAACAAATTCACAAATATTGCAGTGAAACTATATATTCGTTAAGGATATTTCTAAAAATATCTTAATAAATTGCTACTATTATGCACCATATCATAATTATTATGTTAATACTTAAACAAACAATTATTACTAATGATATTTTTTAAAATAATTCAAATTTTATAACATGTTTATAATTTCTTTAAATGTCTTGTAAAAAATTAATAAAAATAAAAATAGATGTTGGTTGTCCACGCGCACGAGGTGTGCCTAAAAAATGGATACACTCCTATTATAAAAGAAAATAAAAAAATATTATTAATTCAGTCAATTTTGATTGGTTTAGAATATCAATTAAGTTGACAAAGTAAATGCATCAAATTGATAAAAAAAAATATATATGATTCAGTATCTTTGACAGACAATAAAAATAGTAAACAATGAATAACAAGGATAAAATTGAAACTCAAACGGCATGTAGTGAGTAGATAACAAATAATTTCATCAAGAAGACTCAATAAATTCATGAAGCCAAATAAGAGACTATCTCCTGCCAACAAAATCGAACAAGCAAATGAACAACAAAATCATGTGTACATAACAACTTATTTAGTTATATTTTTATTTAACTTTTGAATTTTCATCGAACATAAAGCTTTTACAATAACTTTTAAAAGTTCAAATTCATTAAACTTAATGAATAAGATCTTTTCATTTATAAAGTATTTATTAAATTTTAAAATAATATTTATTAATTGATGAAATACTTTTTATTTTTATTAATTAAACTTTCTTAATAATATAAATATTTGTCAAGATAATAAGTATCACGTGCAACGCACGTGGTTCCTACTAGTAGGATTAAAAAGATTTAAAATAAATTTTCATAATTGAAGGAGTCAAAACTATATATATGTTTGAAGGGATAAATTACGTAGATTGTCTTTGGCTTATTTATTAGGTGAAAAGGCCAATTGCATATTATTTCGCACATTCTAACATAACTAAGTATACTAAAAATAACAAAATCATAATTAAATACGCCCTAAAAATATTGATGTAAACATAAAACTATACATCCATTATATGGCTAATTAGATTTCAATTACAATCTAATTGATTCAACTCAATCAACTTAATTATCCTTAAAAAGCTAACAAGAAGAAAAGACTGAGGTATTATGATTATACTGTCTTGGATATATTAATTCGATACCCAATCTAATACTAGTCTCTCATTAGACTGCATATAAAATTAAATATTAAGGTCATATTTACCACCTAGGATGGGAAATGGTCTGTTTGATTAAATCATGTTTATATTAATAATATGTTAGGATGGGATTAAATACTAATAATTTTGATGCGAAGCAAAAAATAGTGTTGCTCGGCGTATTTAGAGTGGAAAGTAATGAAATAAGTGCTAGAAGATAAAAACGTTAAATTAGTGAAAAGGAAAGTGTTATTTTGATTTTTATGCACAAGAGAGATTGATATAAAATCAAACCTCTAAGTATGAAATTACAATATTCATTTTTAAGCAAAAGTGATAGCATAAAGGTGAAAGGAGTAATAGGTAGGCTCAAAGTTTAAAAACATCCAAACATGTCAAAACCCTCAAAACATGTATTTTCCTGTTGGGGAAGCTATCTATTTAAAGGCAACTACAAGTTAGTTGGATGAGACAAAATTGTTAGATAATACTGAATCCCCTTAAATTTAGTAGATAGTCCCCAACAGTTGGAGGATCTCCCTCTGATTCGGAAAGGGGTTGCTCTTGAAGTATGATGTGTATCTTTCAGACCATGTTTACTAGGGGTGATATCCTGATCAATCCTACTTAATATTGCGTTTACTAGCTAATTGCCCAGCCCGTCATAAATGTGTATGGCCCAGAATTATCCTCACTATTTGCATGACTCGTGTCCCGAATTTTGGGGCTGATTAGTTTGATACAACCAATGTCCATTTGGGATTCACATTTTTTACCCCTTTATGCCCTTCATTTTTAAGTATAAATTTCTACACTACCCCCAATTGTTATGCAAATTACATGATTTTGTGTCAGGATAATGTACCTGACACACTCATCAAAGCCTTCAACAACTCCCTTCCATTTTTGTAAGAGGAGTCCTTGTTCTCTTGGCAAAACACTCGGATACTGGTTCTCCTCAGGTATGGCCTCTATCTCCACTTCTAAAAAAAAATTACCTTCATTACTATCAATGATTTGTTTTCAGTTCTTTTTTTTTTTTTTTTCAACCGAATGTTCAATGGAAATTTGCCTCACTAATTTCCCCGCCGATTTGTTTTTCTTGCAGTTCCTGGTTCGTGTCTTCTGATCTATTCGTAGAATCAAATAGCTATCGATTTCTACGTAAACAAGTTGGTATACAACCACAAAAAAAT
Source organism: Sesamum angolense (assembly GCA_034509725.1). Taxonomy (NCBI): domain Eukaryota; kingdom Viridiplantae; phylum Streptophyta; class Magnoliopsida; order Lamiales; family Pedaliaceae; genus Sesamum; species Sesamum angolense. The sequence goes on along the minus strand of JACGWL010000005.1, from coordinate 8,855,715 downwards.
GGAAGATCTCCTGCCAAGTGATTGTTTGTTGAAATTGAATCGGTCTATTTGCAAAAATAAAGCCATGGAAATGTATGGAGAGGTCTTCACGAATTTCTATAAAGTGGGCATTGACAAGATGTTATCACTTGTCCTACTTTGGGGCATTTGAGTAATTTACCCAAATTATCACCCAATTTGTCCTACCTTAGTAAACAAATTAAAAAAACTCATCCATATAATCATAAAATTAAATAAAATTAGTAAACAAACTATAAATTAATCACTTCTCAACTAATCCACCACAAAATCCCAAATGCACTATATACCCCACTTATCCCATACCCCCTAGTAAACATGGCCTTATGGTATAAGGATGCTTTCTTGGACTTTCCACAAGATGGTTGAGGAACCTTCTCATATTTTTAGAGAGGTGTTTGAGGAGCCTTCTCTTAGCCAAAGTCAAGTTTTTAAGGTTTATGGTACTTCTCTCTAGGGGTGCCATGTGTCCTCGAAGGCCTGTTGGTTCTTATCCGATTCTATGAGGAGGGCTTCAAAGATTTTGTGTGGATGCCACCTAAGTTCCCCGTGGACGTTATGTGAGAGGACCTTTGACTTTGGCATGGGGGTTTTCAAGTCCTTAAGTTTCCTTGGGAACTTATGAGGTCTTTTTGGATCGAAGCCCTCTTCCGAATTGGGCCCCTAGGAAGCATCATGTATCTTGCATTTCTTTTCTCTTTTTTAGATTGCTTGGACCCTTTTAGACTATTTTATTTTTATGCACATCAAATCTGTTTGGGACAAACTAGTTGATTTTTACTATACAGGCCTGGCATATTCACTCGTTCTATGATTGGACTGGATTCGCCGCAAGCAAATCTAGGCTAGAATTCTCCTCTAATTTAATGTAGCTGAAGAATTATTTGCACGGCAAACATATGTGGATTGATTTAAACATAATTAGTTCTCTATGCAAAAGAATAATCAAACATTTCTAGAGAATAAAATCAAATATTTGGTGATTCTTCCAAATGATACAAGAAGATTTTGGACAAGCAAATAGAGAAAACACTAAACTTAGAGAATCAAATAACCATAGGTACCTATACATTACTGCAGAATGAAATATAGGCTTCAAATACACCTAGACCACCTGATCATTTTATTGTGTGTTTTATTGAAGTACTTGACAGAAACAGAAAAGAGAACACAACTTAATGAACTCAGCTACATCTGTTTGGAAAACAAACTTTCTTGCTAACGATAAGCAGATTTACAAGACGCTGCATACTTTCAACGAGAGAAGACGAACACTAGAAACTGTACATACAAATGGCTTCAATGGCATGTGCTTGTCAACGTCTTAAACAGAAACAACAGCAAAAGCAATACAATCTAAGGGATAATTCGACTTCTAAGATGCTGATTGTACAATATGCAGAGGTTAATAACAATTTCATCTGCCAAAATGAAATCGCCTACAACTCTCATCTGATACATGGTTTCTTCTAGTGTGTAAGAAAAAATTCCCCCTTCCAAGATTGTGTAACTTGAAATAGGTGAAAGAAGAAAAGAGATCCTCATCGATCCAAAATTTTTACTATTCTAGTGCTACACTAATGCAATCATATTTTTGAAAACTTGAAAAATGAGAAAGAAAATGAAAAAGCAATTGAATTAGTACCCGCAACTCAGGAGTATCATATATTAACTTGTCGTACAGTCCTGAAGATATCGGTGTGTCTGATTCACATATTGCTCCCACAGAGGTCTATACCTGCCAATGCTCAACTTTAGCCACGGTTTCATGTTCCCATTAAAGTGAATCACCGCTGCAGTCTCAATCAAACGGTTATCAATATTCAGGTCGTAGCCCAATCCCAAGACATGCCATCTTCGATCAAGTGGCTCAGTCAATCCGTAAAAAGCTAGAAGTCCAGGAGGAAGTGTGCCAAGCTTCCACAGAGACTTATCAGTATTCTTTTCCTGCCAATAATGATACCTTGTGGTCACATTTGCCTTTCTCCATGCGATCAAGTCGAAGACATTCATGCCAAATGCCCATCCACATGCCTGTGGATCAACTTTGGTACTGATAAGTGGGTTCGAGAAGTTGAGATATTTGTAGTACCGGTGGAAAGCTTCAAGACAAGTTTCAACTGCCCCATTCACATTTCCATGCAAATCCAGTGAAAAGAGAGTGTCAAATCCTTTTGGACGACAACATCATCATCAAGAAAAACAACCTTCTCCAACTGGGGATAAATCTTGGGGATGTAGAATCGAAGGTGATTTAACAAAGATATGTACTTTGGATTATGGAACTTCGGCTCGAAATTAGTATCATGTGAACCTTCAAAGTAGAATCTTCTCGAATCTGTATCTTGTAGTTGTTTCACTACAGGAGAATAAGATGCATTCAACCAAGAGAACTCTTCAATATTTTTTACTTCTATTGTAGCACCTTTAAAATCATTACTAAGGAACCAAGCCTGCATTGCCCCATACTTCACTCCATTTGTCACAACATGGAATACAAGCTGCTTTGGATGTTCGGCATTAGAGATGTAGAATTAATAACAACTGAAACAGCCAGAACGTTGTCCGAAAATATACAGAAATGGTAAAGATTATTGTCCACTAGTCGGGGAGAGTTTCTCCTATCTTTTGCAAGCTCTTGTATGGACTTGCTCCGAAGCCAATCAGCTGTGAGTTTAATGTCAATGCACTGGAGGTTCTTGGGTAGAGACTCAGCAACCAGTTGTCCAAATACTGTACTCTGAACAGTTGCTGCATTTGCACGGTCTTCCAGAGATTGAATAAAGTTTTTCAAGGTTATCATTGTGGTTGCAATATCATAATGTGCATCTTGCGCCTTAAAAATGAGTGCCGCTAAACTTTTAATGATTGGTTCAGCTTCATCTAGAGATATGGGCTCCTCTCTCATTGCAGCCTTGGAGAGCAAGAACTGGCAACTCCTTATTTTTGAGCTAAGCTCCCATGCAAGATGGAGATTGTTGTGCTCTTTCGCAATAATAACATATGCTTTGGCAAGGGCCATTTGCTCTGCCAATTGTCTTGCATATGATCTAGCACTAATATTTCATCAGTTATATTTCGACTCTCGTGGACAACATTTCTGGGATGTATCTCCTGGAAATAACAGGAATATTTACACTTGAGACCACACAATAACATGAATAGCAAGTAAATTACTATGTAAGGAACAAAAAATCTTTGTAGCACAGGAACATATCAAATTGCTTAATACAGCATCATAAACAAGAAAGAACCTGAGAACATAAAAAGAAATCAGATACTGTGCCCTTTTCTAGCTCAACGGAGAAGTTTGAAGCAATAAACAATGATGCAGAACAAGTAGATCAAATGCTCTATCTTATTACATAGAGTCAAAATGTGAAACGGGTAGCGGAAAATTGTAAAGCAAGCTCAATCTCAGGTTTAGCAATAAGGCTCTAACTGAGATTGAAAAAAGGATAAGTTTCATATAGAATTCACAAAAGGTCCTGAAATACAGTTAGGAAGAGAGACATAAATGGGCCTTACCCATATTTCTTTTCAGCATTTCTATGGGTTTTGGGCTTTCCATTATATCCGTATTTTTCAAGAAACTTGATTTGGTTTTTTAAGTTACCAAGGACTAAATGACACTAACTATATTGCGGCACATCAATAAATGTGAATAATTTAAGAAACAAAAAGAGCGCGAAGAAGACACTGAGGACTCTGAACAAATAGCTAATCTGTAACTCCGCAGATGCATCAAATCCGAAACTTCAGAAACTACAAGGATTCCTGTAAAACCCTTTTACAATTCTCAGAATCCCAAATTTCTGTTATTCCACTTTGGATATGGATGCCTTATGCTTTCTTAGGAAGGTATATATTTATTGCTACTCTCTTCTCCAATGAAGTAACTGGCAGATTCAAATAAGCAATGACCTAAAAATTTGGCCATTTGACTAAACCATTAGGCCTAATAAACGTGAAGATAACTAAAATATATAGGTATGCTATTGCCTACACTCCGGTGGGAACTTCAGCCAAGGGCTTCAGCCCCTTGCACTTGTTCACCGAGAATTAACAATTACATGATGGACCCTAATAGTCATTTCCCAAAGCATAGACAAATTAAAGAATGTATTATATTAAATTATCCCTTTAAAATATATCAGATGTTAAGAATCCAGAAGCAGAAAGATGAAGAACTAAGACAACTCCCTGGTAGAACCAATTAACAGATTGTGGGGGCAGTAAAATCTCCACGGTATGCAGCCTGATTCATTTATCTCATTGTGCATCTCACTGATCAGCACAACTGAGCTTAACTTAAACAGGAATATGGTACAACAAAAATCTTCTATTTGGTAAAGTTTCAGAGAGGAGCTTGAATTTATTAGGCTTGATATTATCACTTGAAATTCTTTTTAATGAAACATCAAAGTGAGTTACTCTGTGCACCAAAATGAGGGTCCTAATTCTGAACCGTGGACTCAGTTTTAAAGTTTACTTAAAAGTCCTTTCCATTTTAGGGAAGGCCTCTTTTAACTATCCTAAAACTGCAGCACTATCTACGTTTGTACTTCCCTTTATCTGAAACTCATGTCATGGCTGAATTTCAACCTTCACCACCAATATCTATTGGAATGATTTCCCTGTCATCTTAGTTTCTTTTCGAGATAGGCAAAGAGTAAGTTAAGACAATCTACATACACTTGTATGGTCCATTCAACCCCAGGAACTTGGTTACACAAACCCCTATTGGTGCCATAACCTTTAAATTTCCCACTATTTTCACAGCCCATACATCTCAGGAGAAGTTTCCTTGTACTGCTGCTTGGTCTTCACACTTTATTAAAACAGCTTCCCAATACCGCACTCAGTTGAATATCATTGACGTGGTGTTGGACCTCAATTGAACAGCTTAGATCATCGGTAGGAAGGGCAGCAGGCTCCCTTCTTTTCTTTTTTGGTTTTGGGTTGGGGGGGGCACAGGAGAGACTTCCAGAGTCCACCAAGAAATTTTCCAAATGAATCTTCTGCAGCTATCAGTCTTTTATCTCTTTCCATGTGCATATAACACAACGTCACAACCTCATTGTACACCTTTAAATAGGAAGGAACCTTCATTGTCCCATCAAGTTTCCCATTTCTCTTATTCTACTTTCATCCAGCTAACCTGATTATCAAGTCCTCAAAAGAACTGCCACATGGCGCATGTAATGATAGCTCGCATATGCCCAATTATCTTCTACTAATCACGAAATTGCATAGAGAAATGTCTTGAGATATCTAGTCAGACACGTATCAGGTAAAGAATGGACAATTAGAATTACAAGAATGTAACAAGAAGGACAGATCACTGATGAGTGTGATCCATAAGGACTGCTACAATATCTAGCTTTAAACCAGGTATTTCAAAGAGCAACTTTAAATCAAGCTTTATTAACAGTTGAGTGGTCCATAAATACCTAATATGGATCCTGGTTCACTACCGCTCCACAGAATTACTATTTTTCAGTCTCTTACTAAAGCACCCAATGTAATCATCATAATGCGGATTTCAGGGTCTTTTATGTTTTGGTGTCTCCCTGAAGTATCCTTCTCTCTTCATTATGTTATGGAGATGGAAACACATACTACCCAATGTCCAACCTCCTCCATATTGTCAAATTCTATATATCCAGACAAATTCCTCATCATGTTGAAGCCTTTACAGTTGATCATTTTAGAATGTCAAACTAAAACAACTCTTCGTCAACAACAGTTATTCCAGAAAACAACAGAGCATAAGAATGAAGCCAACTAAGTAGCAGTACAAGTGGCACATTGTATGGGAATATGGCACAAATTAGGCTATTAACCAAGAGCAAAGCCACTAAACAGCAATGGATATCTAAAGGTGACAACATAACTCGCAACATACTTGTAAGATCCTAGTATATTTTACTTGAGATTTTATCACACAACCAGAGTTATTATTCATAATATTAAGGGCTTAATCTTGAATTTTTTTATATTTTCACGTGCTTTATTCGGAACAGGTTTCAGGCTGTGAATCCATACATTGAACAGTTCTATCACTGAGAAAAAACATTCTCACAGTCAGATTCACTTTTACAGAAACATATATATACACACAATGAAAATTTTCTTTTCAAGCAACAAAATTAGTCAGGACGTCAAATCTTCTATAGATCATTCCGGGCAAAATAAAGGCGAAAGCATCAATTATTCTTGGACCAAGTTCACAAAATTTAAATCATATATGATTTTATTGTTATTATAGATTTCAGGAAGGAGTGAAAAATCTTATGTTATCAAATTGACAGAGTACTCATTCAACTCAAACCGGCAATTCCACAAAATCCAAGAACAGAAGCCAGACAGAAACAATAAAGAAACATCAGCAACGGAAATAGTGGCTCTAGTGTTACCAAGACAGGCTGTTCCACGTGATCCTCATCATGATAGCTATGCTGAACAGCAAACAAAACCAAACCTGCAATCAAAGACAACAAAAGAAGTGCCCAGATCCAACACGACAGCCTCCTCCGAACCGGGCGCCGAAAGTCGGACGCCCGCCGCCGCATCTTTCACCGGCTTCTTCCACAATTTAGTGCCAAATCAAGAATAGAAGACAGCCCATCAATCAGAAAGGATCAAACCAACGGCTGGAAGGCAAAAGACGGAAATCTTTCACCTCCAAATCAAGAATTGCTATAGACCCACTTAACAATTCTATCTCAAAATCAAGAACTTGAAGCAAAACCCATCATGCATGAGATTTGATGATCAGGATAGACCCTTTTCAAATTGTCGGCATGTGCAGTACGAAATGCAGATGGGAATGAGAGGGGCAGTATGAATCAATTGCTGAGGTGATTGTCAGTAGGAAAAGGGGTAGCAATCTGTGTGTATCTATGGAGTATAGATTGGTCTTGAGTGTGAGAAAGCTGTGTCACTTACACAAAAATGTCACCTCTTCTGCTGAGTAGAGAAATGTTAGTGTGTGTATTTTGTTTTTTTCATTCAGAAGGGAGCAATTTGGGCAAATCTAGTGAAGAGGGGAGGACCAAGACATGAAGAGCATGTGCCACTTTCAGACTAGCCCAAGTAATATCTATTTTTACTAGTGGAAATTTTTATTGTAATGCAGCATAAAAATGTTAACTAAATATCTTTTTCCTAATAAAGAAAAATTCTTTAAATTGGAAATTTGATGTGTTTTTCTTGAATTAAGATTGGAAAAACATGTCAAAAAGATGATTTTCAAATGGGATAATTACATCTGCACCTCCTAATATATGATATATATATATATATACACACACACACGTAAATTATCTCTAATTTTTGAATAATTATATATACATTCACTAGAAACACCAATATCATTTACATACATCACCTCCACTTTTCTAAAGAACTACACAATACTTTAAAAAACATCAACATCATTACATAAACTATCACTACTCTTTAGCCGTCAGGGGTGATTTTTGTAATTACGTTAAAAAAAGAATAATTTACGTAAATAAACTATGAAGGTGTAAATGCAGTTACTCCTTTTCAAATTGGAGTATGTATTTAGATGGAAAATCTTGATACGGTTATTCTCATAATACGGTAAAATCGGATATTGGTACAATAAAAATTAATTTTTATTTGTAGTCTCATAATTTGTAGAAATATAATACTAGTGGCTACTACCATACAGAATTTCAGACTGTATACTATGTCCTTTCCTTCTTGTTTCTTTTACATGGTTAGGGCTAATCGCAGAGCTTTTAGGCCAGCTGGCCATAAGCTTGTTTATGTTTGGCTTCCAAAGCCAACTGTTTTATGAACTGATTCCAAGAGGGAATTCTTTGATAGTTAATTTGCGATTACATTGTCATCATACATTATGTTTGATGTGTACGTTTTCATGTCATTAGTATTGAATACATTACATTCTAGGAATACCATTACTTTAAAAATAAAATTTTGTCTTCTGAACGAGTCATTTTAATTTTGTAGAAAGTTGGAGAACCAATTTTAATTTTTCTGAATAAAAAGTATAACAAGAAAAACAAGAAAGCATTGCGTCTAACTTTTTTTTTTTTTTATCTCAAAGTCAATGAAATCCACATAAAATATTAAACTTTTCCATGACCTAGAAATTTGTGAAGCGCTGACAAATCTATGCAGCCGACAAGACTTAACCTAGGCCTTGTCCCTTGGGCTATTGGCTCTTTATATATATATATCATCCCATGGATCCACTTAAATAAATGCTTGGATTTTTTTTAATTTTTAACGTGGATCATATACTATTGCCTATGGTAAATATAAAAGAAAGTGGCACAAAAAAAATCTCAACATTTTTAACTTGGGGAAAAAGGAAATTTCTTCTATCTCCACATTTTTAAAACGTTTGTTATCCACTAATTCCAAAATTTCAATTGCTTTTATCTTTATCAATTTATGTATTTGATTTTCGACTTGCTTGTTTTTTGTTATTTTTAATTCTTTTTTATTTATTTGATAAAATAAATTTTAGTTTCTTCATATTATTTTATTCAAGTCTCTCAAGGCAAACAAGCTTAGATATAGACATTGATTATGAAATTTATAATTATATAAAATATGTAGGTTATAATTGTCAAATGGATGAATTTGTTAATACGAGGCTGTAGAATTTAGGGAATCTTTTACTACATCGAGTGTAGAATCAACACCGACTATGAAGAAAATAATATTGAAACGTGGAAGACACAAGACCAGATGTACATTTCATTATGGAGAGGTTGGGTGTGTATGTGAGTGGGTAAAAAAAAAATACCTTGGATGTACAAATAAAACACACATATTTTTAATTTTTCTAAAAGTACTATTACCCAAAAAAAGAACTCGCATTGAGTTTCAATCAGATGATATTATTACTAATCCTGATTTTCGAAGACCAATTGATGAGATTGATCTTGCAACTAGAGATAGGATTAGGAGGGAGCATTTGTTGAAAGATTTATCAACCAACTGAACAAAATTTTCCTAAAAACAATATAAAAATGAATGGAGGGGCTTTAGAGCTGTATGGTTTTAACTCGCCTCATTGTTAGTGTAATAATTATAAGAATTAGTTGCACTGATGTCATGGTATGTATTTAACTTACAATAATAAATTATATTAATTTAAATTTTTTGATAAATTTGTCTAACTATTAAATTTTGACAGGACTAAGTCAAATTTCTAACTTTTACGACTGCTTTGACCAAGATATCTGAATAACTCATTGAACATGTTTGTCTGTTAGTTTTCTTCAAGTCTTTGATCATTCCAAGTTTCCTACAAATAGATAATGGCATCAAGCTAGTACTAAGATCACATAAAACTTTACTAAAATTACTCCTTTCAATTATGCAAGAATAGTGAAAGAAACCCCCATGTACTTAACTTTTCTTGATGATTTATTTTTTTAAAATAAAATTCTTATTCAAATCACATCGAAATTGCTTCAACTCTTTCTTTATCCTTGGGCCTTCATGGTGGGCTTTTGATTAATTTCCTCTTTGTATTGGCTTCTGAAATTGCTTTCATTAGAGTAATTGTACTGATTTGTTCTTTGACATTAAGGGTTAATTACACTTAGATCTTTTTTAAAAATATAAAATTATACTTTTTGTCGAAAAAGTTTTGAAATTATATTTACATTCACCTAAAAATTTATTATTTATACTTGCTCATTTCGTTAAGATTTAGACGAAAAATACTGAAGTTAGCAAAAATATTACATAAAATTTTAATTTTACCCCTCATTCAATATTCCCATTTAATAATTTTGTACTTGTAAAGAAAAAAAATATAATTATGATAACATCAATCTCTTGCTCTATAATTATATATATATATATATATATATATGTTACATTTATCCCTTTATAAGTACAAAAACACACATGAGAATAATAAATGAGGGGTAAAATTAAAAAATTTATGTTCTCTTTTTTTCTAATATTAATATTTTTCATCCAGATCCTAACAGAAAGGGGGCTAGATCTAAATGGAGAATTTTTGGAGGAGATATAAGTATAATCGCAAAACTTATTTGAAAGAAAGTAATTTCAAACTTTTGGAGGGATAAATGTAATTCACCCTTGACCCTAATCTTGATTGTTCCTAGGCAAAGTTTCTTGAGCATTGTTAGTAGCCAAGTTGGCTAATTAGCAATTTGCACTTCCAATTTTGTATTATATTGATATGTTCTCATTGGAAAAAAAAATTACGCAAACATCTATCAACAATGCCTTAAAGAGTGTGTTTATAATTTTGCAAAGAACATTATACATTTTAATTGAATTTAATTTCAAAAGGTGTCGATTTCATTTATCCCAAAACAAATAAGCAGTCACAAAAGTAGCTATTATTTAGTACAAAGTCAATGATTCAGATAATATATATTACCAAAATCTGTTTGTTTTGTAATAATATTATGCAATAGATTTTGAAAATATGTAATCTATTGTTGGTTTCCAAAATCCAATTAATTACACATTTCTCTATAAAAGGGCCTCTCAACTATTAACATTCAGCATTAATATTATTATTGTAGGTTGAAGATGGCAAACATTTTGAAATCATTTTTGTTGATAGTCATCCTTGTTGCTCTCACCTCATGTAACGCCTTCTACCTTCTTCTTCTCTTCTTTAATTAGCTTTTTATTTTCATAAAGAAGATAATAATTAAATTATAACGGGCTTTTTTGAAATTTATCGTAATTTGAGATATTTTTTTATTGTTTGAAAATTATAAGTACTCTTAAAATTAATGATCGTCTAACAAATACCCCACGTGACAGCTAGCCCATTATTAAAGGGTGTTTATGAGACGACCGCTAATTTCAAGGGAATATTTGTAATTTTTCGAATAATGAAGATGTATTTTAAATTATGATAAATAGACCTCAGGGAGACCTCTGTAATTTACCCTGAAGAAAATTAATGTATAAGAAAGAAAATAGCCAATTACTTAATTAATAATATGTGTTCTTAATCTTTGAATTATATATAAAATATTTATTGTAGAGGAATTATTTGAGGAGATGAATATTTGAGTGCTTCAATTAAAAACTATATAGGTCAAATGTCCCTTAGATTATTTAAGTATGAGTCTATTTTTCAACTATATTATTACCATTAATTGATACAAATCATATTTACCAAAGTCTGCATATTGAAAATATTTGTTTATATGTTTTGAATTTGGTAAGTGTGTATTTTTTTTTTCCCAAATAAACACACACAGACACACAATTGCAGTTTTGTATGTTATACCAATTTTATGTACTATTATGTATTTACATCTTAATTGCAATTTTTATTGGGGTGCGACGATTTATTTCACCACCTTTGATTTATTGGGTGCGACGATTTATTTCACCACCTTATCAATTGTCACATATCGAGGATTTCGTCATCCGAATTTTTAAAATTTCCAATTTTATACTTTTACATGGAAAAATTCGGCACGTTCTGAAAGTTTCACTAATTTTTTTTCAAACGTACAAAACCTGATAAATCAATGGACTAATTAAGGCCCGAAATAAGCTCTTCACCATATTGAAATGCAAAAACCCTCCATAGGACAAATAATACAATTAAGCCTTATATTTCCAGCAAACTTACCATATTTGGAAAATGAATATTTCTAAAAGTAATATTTCTTTCGGATAATTTAAGTTGATGAACTATATGAGTTATTATTCTTACACTATTAATAATGATGTGCAGGTGAGAAAGGTTGGTGTCTGGTAAGGGGCTTTTGTGTTGATTTTGGGAGGCTCCATGTAATGTACAAGGAGTAGGAATATGTGTGGCGACATGCCAAAGCAAGTATCCTACACTCGTCAATTCCTATTGTCAAACTAGTGGTGGCATAGCTAAATGCGCCTGTGCCTATCGTTGCTGATTAATGCACTTCTCATGTTCGGATGTGTAATAAATAATATTGTAAACTTTTATATATAAGAAATAAATAATCTTGTGTTGGAATGAATTTACTATTAATTAGTTAGTGGGAGTTATATTAAATACGTGAACATATTTCTTCTTTAGTATGCGATTTATTACATAATTTAATATATTTAAATTTTATATTATATTATAGTAATTTTAAAAAGAAATTTATTTGCACTTATAATCGGTAGTTGTGATACCACAACATCAACTTTTTTTATTGTATTCATTATACCCTTAATTAAGATAGTTTTTTTTTTTTCTTTTCCGAAATGTAATGTACAGATTGATGTATTTTATTCTTATTTTTAATATATCTTAATGTATAAAAACACCCCTCCCCCAAAAACAAATTAAAAAATAAAATAACAAACTACTATTGCAGTAGAGATTCAGTCATATATGTGGGAGTTGAACCCACAACCAAAATACCTCAATCTTATCAATCAAACAAACTTTATTGAATGTATGATTCCTTGTCAAGTTTATTAATTAACTAAAACAAATCAGTGGATTTTTGTAAATCATTCAAGTAAAAATTAATATTAGTATTTTCCTTATGCAATAGTTTCCAGTGTAAATCCAAAACAAGTAACAATGCGTAGTTACAATAATTATTTAAATTGAGATATGAGAAAATTGTCTTTACTATAACATGACCAAAATACAAGAGTGCATTTTTTATGTGAGAGAATTGCACAATTGATATCATATATACTTTATGTAAACAACAGTCTTTTTGTTTTACAATAATAAATTTATTAAGGCATCATTTATTCGATATTTATCTATTTAATTATATGCACAAAATGAGATTTCTGGACCATCTATGATTGTCATATAATTGCGCATTTAATGGTAATTATGAATATGCGTCTAAAGTCTTGGTTAAAAAGTTCCAAGTTAAAGGATCAATGAGATATAAATATCATTGATCCTTTGGAGACTTTGTTCACATGGAACACGCCTTTTTGAGGGGACGTCTCGTTTTGTGGATGTTTGTATAAAGATACTAATATATGTGTAAGGGTGCTCGTTGGGAACGAGACGGCTCCTTAGAAAATTCTTCGTTCAAGTGACAACGTCAAACTTGAATTTTCTAACACGCCATTTTAAAACTAGCCCTTAGCACCATAGTCACCTTATATTAGGTCACTTGTACTTTGACTTATTTTCTGGTCATCTAAATTATCGTGAAGGGGATATTTGAATACAAGTGCATCTATTATGAAGGCCAGTGAGCTCACTTTAAGGAATCATTGGCATGACCTTTGATGCAGGATATCTCCTATACTCTTTACTATTTTTCATTAATAAAACCCTTGGCCAAGGTATCACGACAACTAGGCATGGGCTTCCCTAGGCCGATTGTGTTTAAAAGAAATTAAAGAAATTGATGCACAAACCATTGCGTCAATAAGGTTTTGACTTACTATGCATGCCTTGGACTCAATCAGGAGATAATTCAATATGGAACCTTACTCGCATGATACTCGTTGTCTAAAGTTTACCACCTTCACCTAGAGATAGAGTTTCATGACATATTGCTAGATGACAACCATGATTAATTGGTTCATGGAATAAAGGAGTTAATTCCAAGATAATTTAATTAATAAAAATTAATTAATTAAATTTGACAATTTATAATAGTTGTGAGTACATGACTATAATTAGGGTGAGCCTAAGAGGTCAATTACTCACTTTTTTTTTTTATCAATTTAATGATTGAATTGATTTTTGGATTAATGGAATTAATTCTAGAACCCTTTAATATAAATGTTGATGTAGAAAAGTTAACTAAAATAGTTACTAGTTCTTGAGCTAGCTCAATTAATTTAAAAAGATTAATTAATTGTGTAAAGTATTTACTAGATTATGACATATCTAATTTGATTAAACAAGTTTAAAGCATGAAAAAAGTATTTATTATATGCCCATAAGGACGACATGCTACAACGGTTAGTATAAAATATAAGCTATATAATTATATATCAAATACACTACATAAAAGAGGGTACGCCACATTGATTTCTGAACAATTCAAGAAGCAATAGTTTGGGATTGACTACCATCGAATCCAAACGTCGGTGGGCATCCAAGATACGGATAATATTAAAGGAGCAACATTTGCGGCTATGTGAATTTAAGACAATCGTTTGTGATTAGACAACGTTAGAAAGCTTTTTATTACAAGGTACATGAATTGGCATGCATAAGGTGTAATTCCATTATCCATTCTCATACTTATTTGTGATTTATCATGATCCATTTTTTCGAGAGAGCATGGGATGTATATAAAGAATTGTGCATAGTAGTCTAATTGTTGAAATTTTAAATTCTATTATATCTCCCTGTCCATGAGTTTCAGACCCAACACAAGATACTATAATACTAATAGAACATCCTAAAATCAGACAACTGGAAGGAAACATAGCGTATGCACACAAAGGTTTTGAACTTTAGCACCCACAAGAATTCAATTTCACATAATCTCAATAGTCAAACCAAACCTCGATTTTGCTAGCAAATATTACTGACACCTTTGATATTATTTAGGCAAGTGAAAATGTTTGTGATGCATTAATCCTTTCGCAATTTTATTTCTTACTAATTTAGTAGATTATATTTTATATTCATTAAATGAAAAGTAATATGAGAAACGTAATAAAACAAAATAATATCAATGTAAAAGTTTATTAAATCAGTTTTCGTACAAGACATTACAAAAAAAAAAGATTATTTTCTATATTAAAAATTACTAGTTTAAAAGTCATTATAAATCAATATTATCTATTACAATCAAATAAATCAATCGAAAATTTGATTTCGTTCATTTTTAACCAATATTTTTCATGAATATTAGTTACATATATATATATCATGAATAAAATATTTATCATAGTTTTTAGATACATTTAATGTTTTGGTATTCCCTGCGAAAATAAATAAAATTAGTAGCCATCACGCAGTTATAGTTAATTAATATTTAATCATGAATTTTATAATTTGTTACTATGATAATTATAATCATAATAAAAATCATATCTCTTCCGATGATAGTGTGCATGTAATAAACATCTAACAAATGTTCAGCATCGACTATAGTTTCTTCATATACTCTAATGATAATTTTTCAGTTTGTTGTCTTTCCATGTAGACTTTAATATGGAAACACTAATGTACTTAATCATGTTAAAGTAACATTTGATGTCGTAATTGATGGGTGTTACCAAAGATAAAAGGGTAAATTACTTTAATATTTTTTTAGATTAGATTAATTTATATAAATTTAATTATACTTTTTATTTTGTAATTATAGTTATTTAACACTTAGGTCTGTAATTTGTTAGGATTGTAAAATGGTCATTTACCTTCTTTTTAACTTCATGATTTAGGACAAAATTACCCGTAATTATGATGTCAATTTTTGGCCAACTTTGAAAATTCTTACCAAATTATCTTAAATTCACGAAATTAAGAGAGGTGAAGGACCAATTTGTAATCCTAACAAGTTACATGACTAAAATGCCAAAAGTGAATAATTACATTACTACATATCCTTTCAAAAATTATGAGCGCATCTCTTAATTGTATTCGTATATTGACATATTTTCGTGAACGACAAAAACTTACACAAGCACTTCTAAGAAAATTACACTGACACTCCCTTAAGAGGTGTACTAGTAACTTTGCAAAGAGTAGGAGTGCGCGTATGATTGGACTTGATTCCAAAAGATGTCGATGTAATTCACCCTAAAATAAGTAGACAGACACAAAGATATAAAAAGAGAAAGAACAAAAAATTCAAAGTGTGAATATTCTTCGGTACAAAAAAATGATCACTAGAAAAAATAACATTTAATCATGGTTAATTGTAATCGTTTATAAAAATAAATTATCGTAGTAAATAGTCATTGACCCTGACTACACTACGATTGTTGACCATAATTTTTACGAGTATAGCAAAAATATTTATTGCTAAAAGTCGTGGCTAAAATATTTGTCATGACTCATAACAATAGCCAAAAACATTTTCCATCGTGGATAAGCTAAATTTTCTGATCGATTTTATCTAATCATGATTAATAATAATTTCTACCATAACTTTTGGTCCATAATCATTAAAGTGTAGATAATAGTATTTTTTTTTTCTAGTGGGGTTTAGATAATGTATGACCAAAATTTGTTTTGAATAATATTATTTAATAGATTTTGAAAATATGTAATCAATTATTGGTTTAAAAAATCCAATTAATTACTCATTTTTCTATAAAAGGGCCTCGCAACAATTAACATTCATCATTAATATTATTATTGTAGGTTGAAGATGGAAAAGATTTTGAAATCATTGTTGTTGATAGTCGTCTTTGTTTCTCTCACATCATGTAAGACGTACTACCTTCTTATTCTCTTCTTTAGCTTTTTATTTGCATAAAGAAAATGAATAAATTACGATATGTTTTTTTGAAATTTGTTATAATTTGACATAATTTTTATTATTTAAAAAATTATAAATCTTATTTGAAATTAATGATCGTCTAACAAATAGCTTTTGGTGGCAGTTCATTATAGGAAGTATTTGTTAACGACTATTAATTTTAAGGGGATGTTTATAATTTTTTAAATAACGAGAAAATATTTATAATTATAATAAATTAACCTCAGGGTAGACCTTTGTAATTTACCCTAAGAAAAATTATATGTATGAGAAAGATAATAACCAATTATTTAATTAATAATATGTGTTCTTAATCTTTGAATTATATATAAAATACTTATTGTAGCGGAATTATCTGCTCAGATGAATATTTGAGTGCTTGGATTAAAAAAATGTATTATAGAAGTCAAAGGTTCCTTAGATTATTTAAGCTTGAATCTATTTTTCAATTATATTATTATGATTAATTGATACAAATCATTTATACCTAATTAAGTCTATATAGCTAAATGATTTTTTATTTATTTTATACTATGTGATTCATTATATAATTAATACGTTTAAATTCAAACACTAATTCGATATTTTAATAATTCAAATCAACGAATACTTTAAACGAGACAAATAAAATAGCAGACTGCAATTAAAGTAGACATACACTTATATTTTGTGGATTCGAAGGTTGTGAGACTTCAGTCTTATCAATCAAACAAGGTCTTATAGGCAGTGTGGACCGTTATCAAATTTATTAATCTATACTGATATAAAAAGAAAAAGGCATCTATACTCACAAATGACGGTTAATAACATCGCCGCACCATCTCTTCAAAAAAAAAAAAAATCGCCGCACCAGTTTTTTGTGAAGTAGAAAATACTCTTTATGATAAAATAACTAACTTATTCAATTTTTTAAAATTTTAAATTTATTGATAAATTATTATTTCTGTCTCTTTTTTCTTTTTATTAATGTAATATAATGGTTTAGATATCTTACTCTTATTTATAATATATTTTTAAACATAAAAAATTATTTATTATGTATATATAGAAACGACGTATCACAACAACTAATTAACTTAAAAACAAACCGGTAGTTTTTGTAAATTCAAACCAAGTAATGATGCTCCATTACAATAATTGTTTAAATTGAGATATGGAAATTAGTCCTTACTATAACATGACCAAAATGAGAATTGCAGTTTTTATCAATTAATATCAGTACTGATTGGTATCAGGGAGAATTGCAGTTTTTTATTGGTATTGCAATTATTATTGAGTAAATTACAATCTACCTATTTGTGTTATGGTAAATAGACAAATAATTCTCTTTATAAAAATAAAATAAATTCACCCCCTTGTTTTTTTCAAAATATAGCAATTTACATTCATATGTTTTTAAAATTAAAGTAATTTATCTCCTTAAACAAGGATGTAAATTGTTTCATTTTTTAAAACACAGGGAATAAATTACTATTTATTTTTCATAGAATTATTGTTATTATTATTATTATTTATTATTATTATTATTATTAGGATAAATTACAACAACTTTCCTAAAATTTGACCAATACATTCTTTTAACATTTACTTCTGGTTAGAGGTGGCAAATGGACGGATTTGGAATCCGCCCTACCCCGTTTCAAAATTTATTTTGCTCTGGCTGGGCCCGACACAAAACCGGTCGGGCTTATCAAGATAATGTAATGGAGCCCTATTGTGCTCAACTATATATCCAGTATTGTAATTCATATCAAATGTCGGGCCTATCAAAATAAAAGTCTAACAAGGAACAAGGCTGAGTGTACTTGTTCATCCAGAAAACTCATTTCACCACCTTTTCAATTCAAAAGCTACAATTATTAATTCTTACTCTATTTTAGAAAAATGTTTAATTGTCTCTATTGATATAACTTTTTGTAAATATTCAAAGAAATACTTTTATCCAATATTTTAATTTTATTAAATTAGAAATCACAAGTAGGGGTGTAAATGATTCGAGTCGAGCTAAACATATTATTGTTCAAACTTGTTTAAATTATTATCGACCTTCAAAAATTGTGTTTGAATTTAATTTGATTATTATTCTAGTCGAGCTCAAGCGAGCTTTAATTGGATCAAACTCGAGTCGAGCTCGAGTAATTTGATAGTTTTAATTAAATATATTTTATTATTTTTGCACTAATTGAATCGAGCCGGAGTCGAGTTCAAAAGTTTACTGAATAATTTTTTTTGTTCAAGTTTGATTTGTTAAATTTAACAAATCGAGTTTAAACGAATTTTTATCGATCGATTTCAATCGAGTGTCAAATAGTTTAATTATTTTTTCAGCCCTATTTATAAGTAATAAAAATTCGAAATCCATTTTAACCATCTGAAGAATGATATTGGAGAAAAATTGGTTCTTAATTTGTATACTTTGAGAACAAATTATATTTCTTTTTAGAAGGAAAAACAAATCTCAAACTTTAAAAATTACATCTTGTAAAAGTTTCACTAAAAATAAATGAATATAGCTAATTTAAATCTAATTTAATATTGAATATAACTATCTAATATACTCAAATTTAAGAAGACAAAGGGCGTAGTTTTGTCCAAAAATAGAGTAAAATTAATAGCTGAGTCTTTTGGAATAAAATGTATTGATAGTGGCACTTTATGAAGACAAAAATATTTAGCTATAGCTATTGTTTTAGCCATGAGTTCGAATGCCGCCAAGTGCGTGGGATATTGTTTGTTGTATAGCAAGAGTTGGTTTACTGGATAGTAAAAGTTGTTATCTATTTTACTAATAATATGATTTTATTGAACATGATATAATTATTGTAATAGTCTTTGTTTAGATATTGATGTCGATAGAAATTGTTATACTTGTAATTGATTTATTTTAATTAATAATAGTTTATTACTCTTTTTAGCCTCGATTGCTAAAACAACAACCTATAGCCATTGTGCAGCCGCAATTAATTGATGTTATGATTTTTTATTTTTATCCATGGTGATTGATCATAATAAAAACCCATATTTTTTTAATGACAATTAACTTATGGTAATTAATGACACAATTAACCTACCGACTCATTGAACACATCCCCTAAGGTTATAGTTGTAATTCCAACTACACAATCTATTTAAAGGCAAAGCTTATACAAGCATCTCTTGAAAAACATTACACTAGCACCCTTCAGGAGTATAATTACAAAATTTTGGTTAAATTACATTGACACCTCATGAGATTAGGCTAAAATACACAAACATCCTCTGTCTTTTGCAAAATTACTACACTCCATAATGTTATAGTTGTAACTACAACTACATCCCTTATTCAAAAACAAATTTACACAAACACCCTTTGAAAAATATTACGTACACTAGCTCCCCTCAAGAGGCTTAACTATAATTATACAAAACATATATAAGGGATGATTGTATAATGCAACCTAACTTTGGGAAATGTCAATACAATTCACTAATTATTTTTAGTAATAATATTTATTTAATTATTGACACTGTTCAATTTAGAAAAATCAATATATATATAGTGACAAAATAGAAATTCTTATCACTTAAATACACATAATTAGCGACACTTTTATCGTCTGTACTTATTTGTTTCGCGGATAATATATACATATATGTGTGTGTGTGTGTGTGTGTGTGTGTGTGTGGAAACAAGCTAACCTACCATAAATTCAACAATGGAAGTGTGTGAATGAAAGTTATGATTCCTAAAATGTCACCAACCAACATGATATGGTCCCCTTTGAGCATTCATGTAGCAATGAAAAGGACGTTGATCATTTTTCTTTTCAGTGGATTTGAAGTAGAAAACAAGGACAAGAGATGGATCCAACATCAGACAACCATAGTAAAAACAACTACATTGTTTATGACAATAAATATGTCCGCAGCAAATGATACATAGACAAGTAGGTATTATAATTAGGGAATAGGGATAAAGGCAATTGCAATACGAAAACGAAATCAGTGGCTGTGTGAGGCCACCACAAAGGGAAGGTGGATACTACCTTCCCTGCCACACACCCAACCACTCCTTTTTCTAACTTATTGATTACCAAAAAAAAAAAAAAAAAAAAGATTTTTTTCCTATATTATCAAAATTAATTTACTAGGATTACTTATTTTAATTAATTATGGTAAAATATTATATGTTTTGTGAAGATAATCTTCCCACAGCAAGGGTTATTTCATGATCTCAGGAAGAATCGACGGGAAAAGACTCTATCGTAATGAAGTAGTAACTCTAAGTTCGCATAGCAGGAAAAATATTTTTTTTAACTATTTACTTGTAATAAATGTAAGGAGCTCCGAAAATCTCTCTCCTCTTTTGATTTGTCCCTAAGAAGACATTATAATACAAACTCTAAGTAATAGATTTAATTTTATTGTTGTAGTCTCTACGAACAAAATCAAATTAGATGTACCACGCGAGAGGCCCCCTTCGCATGCTGCTGCCTCCTCGAGCTGGTGAGGCAATCGCGCCCGACGCAACAGGCTGCCTTGACCTAGGGCGCCTTAAGCCCAACTTGCAAGTCGTGGCTGCCTCAACCTTGGGCGAACCCAACTTGACCTAGGTGAGTCCAGGCAGTCAAGGCAAGTGTCCTATATTGATTGTAAACTGGAAGCTTGAGTGGCTTATACACTCCGAGACCTCCTCTTCTTAACAATGCGCTTCCAACACAAGTCCGTGATGCTTTGGCGAAGCCAGGAGGGATAATATCTTAAGCAACGGAGCATCAATCGAATAGCACGTCGCCTCAAGATGCACCAAACCGATCAAAATGTTAAGCACAATGAATTACATGACAAAAATTATTCAGTTAAACATATTAAAATAAATTAGAACTGAGGGGCTAAGAAATAGGATCCTCATAAGATGCAGCAGGTACAACAGTAATTTCAATTTGCAGATAATATATATCCTGCCCTTTGATTGTTCAATTTGGCAGCTCTAGCGGATTCAGTTTAGTTAACTGACTTAGAGGAGGCCCTTCTTGGCTTCTCAATATTTCAATAAAGAAAAAAACATGCTTCAAATTAAATTTATCTCTTGGCTTTTCTGTATTTCTTAGCAGTTCTTGATAAAATTAATAAGATGCTTTAGCATACGATGAGTACGTGCCGATGAACTTTCTCACCATAATGATAGCATAAATTCTCCACGTATTTGCTATTTTCGCACCATTTTCCATATCATTTTTATTTTCTCTTTTGGTAGAAAATGTGTTATTAAAATTACCACCACCATATCCATATTCCTAGCCAAGAGTATGACCTTGTCCATGATTATAGGGGTTTGATGTTGATTTTTTCATTTCAAGGAATGGAGCAGAACTAGTCAAAAGAGACCAAGTGGTTTTCACCAAAAGTTTATTATTTTGTTTAGCCACAAGGAGACAAAATAAATACTTATATTCGGCTTTGATGCTCACCAACATCGCACAGTTAGTCCACCACATATGGTGTCAAAAAGTATGTTTGACAAACCATGATATAAATGCCATATGCTCCGCCATAATAGGAATAATTAGGAACTGTCACTAGAAGATGATAGAATGAAAATAGGACCCACTGACTAACGACACGGTGAAAATAACCAGCCCAACAACATAACAAATCACTTTTGGTTTCAATTCATCTACTAGTAACACCCCCAATGCGTTTTAGTCCGAGATGCAACTGGAGTTGGATGATTACAAGGTGTGGAGGATCATCATAGTCAAGTTGTTGTGTCAAGCCATATATGTAGTTCAATTGTAATAATTGTCTATAAAACCCTTTCTAAGCATGTCATACGCGACCTTATTTGTGGTTTTGAACTTACAATTCGTCACTTACTGCGCAAACCATCTATTTTTCTCATCGTCCATATATGTATTATGATCTTTACTTACATAATCCACTTCAAACTCTGGTCTAATTCCTACATTGTAAGGTAATTAGTTTTTTGGTACATCCACTTTCTCAATTCCATAAAATCATGCACATAAATACATAATTTAAATAAAACACATGTATATCTATTATATATTAACATAATTGCATATTCATTAACATTGAAATAACATTGCTTATATTTTCGTTATTTAAACGAACACAATGTAATTAAAGATAACATATATATTATAATCCCAAGAAAATAATTAAATGTTCAACTATTTATGATATAAAACATAAAATATTGACATTTACTTAGCTGCTTCCAACATAATCTAAAAATACAAATTAAAGCAAAATTGAATTCTTACCTTGTAAACGATGCATGATGGTTTCACCAGGATATGTTAATTAAAATCTAGGATTGCAACTTCGATGATGCTTAATTAATAGAGAAAACTTGTATCTGTTGAAATGTTAGTATAATAAACGTGTAAGAATACAAATAAGAGGATGTTAGAGATTTCTTGCGACAAATTTTGGATGATTTGCTATGTAAAAATTGTCATGCAAATAGATGTTAAAATTTGGAAGAGACTTTGTGTTTGAATTTTGTGACAAATTAGCCATTAATTTTGTGATGGATTTGGAGACGAGTTTTGCGACGATCAGACATTACTTCTCGTAATATTACCATTATCATCGCGACAGAAATGGTTTTCTTTTCAAAATCTCCAAATCACATTTATTATTATTTTACCTCCACATTGTTGTGAAAACATAAATGGCATGATGGTAAAACTATGGTTTTAAAATTTATGACAAATTAATATTATCTATCAAGGTCAAAATAAAATAGATGTGGAAATTTAGATTTTGTTCATGATTAATCAATATTCGTTGTGGTTTTATCTTTCATCAAAATATTTACCATAATTCTTAGTTGTAGTTAATGTTTTGAATTCGCTTGTAAAATAACTGCTAATATTGCATATCAATAGTTTTTTAGTATTCACCATGACTCTATTTGGTTTTATAGTATCTCTAATGATACAAATTAAAGAATTATCTAATATCAAAATAAAAGTTAATTAGTAAAAATTCATACGTTTTGAAATTTTTGAAACTGCTTTATAAAGATTTCAGAGGTCATGGGTTCAAACCCACCTTATGCGCGAAATATTATGTTGACTATATAGTAGGTTTTGGTAGATTTAATTTATTTGATATTATTGATAAGAGTTTATATGATTGCTATAATGGTTTTTGTTAGATATCGATATTCCAGAGATATGATTGTAATCGATTTGTTTCAATTAATAATAATTTATCGCTTTTACTTCAAAAAGAAAAAAAAAGTGCTTTCAGTCTGATAAAGACCGATGATATTTTATTTGCAATTTGTGATACTTATTCTTTGATATATTTATTATTTTTTATGTTTTAATTAGATCAATATTTTATATATGTTATTCATATATAGTACATTTAAATTTTACCATATTATGCGCCCTAATACATTAAAATTTCTTAATTATTTAAAAGCATCTTCTAGCAAATCAATCTTACTAAAATAACTTCATTTTCTAAAACAAATTTTTGTTTTAATTAACCTATAACTAAGTCAAGGGTACCTCTATTTTTCAATAATAGAAACAAACACTTATTATGAAATGAATTCACGTTTTAATTATAACATAAAGAATATATATAGATATTTATTAAAAAATTAAATGTAATCGAATCAAATCAATACAAAATAAATATAATACACTTATTATATAATTTATTATTATTTTTAAATTATATATATATATATATATATATATATATACGACAAATTAAATATATTCCAAGTCGACACGTAATTGAGCGAAGTCTCACTAAACCCACCTTGGGTTAGAATTTGGCAACAGTAACAAGAGACAAAAAGAAAGAAAGATAAGGCAAGGAAGGAGGAGGAGGAGTGCATGCAAAGACAAGATTCCGGCCGTACAAGTACAACATATGACAACCCAAACAGTTCCCACAAATTTGTGGCTTAAATACTACAAACCAACCACTCTACTGACAACTTCCCTCTCCAACCAATCACAACTCGACAACCATTTTGACGAAACCGCCCTGGTTTTCCCGAAACCACTCATCCCCAAATCTGAAACTACTTATCAACCTACGTACATTCAAACCCACCCACCCACAAACACACGCACAAAAACGCCCAACTGTGTGTGTTTGTGTACACATCTATATATATACATATTCAGAGAAAGACAGTCAAAGGAGACATAATACAAAGCTTTACCCCATATATACATTTGTGCGTGTGTGTGTGGAAAGAAAATATCTGAGTGGTGGGAAGACAGACAGCGCATGTGTATATAGAAACAGTAAAAACGAGGCAAGTATATAATTAAAGCCCATCATTTGATGATATATATACACATAGGTTTCTTCATATGTAAGACATTAAGAAATTGGTAAGGGTTTGTTTGTTTGGGCAAAACCAAAACCAAAAACAAAGAGAAATCAATTAGAAGATGGGGAGAGGAAGAGTTCAGCTGAAGAGAATCGAGAACAAGATCAATCGGCAGGTGACATTTTCAAAGAGGCGATCAGGGCTTCTCAAGAAAGCTCATGAGATCTCTGTGCTCTGCGATGCCGATGTGGGCTTGATTGTCTTCTCTACCAAAGGAAAGCTCTTTGAATATGCTACTGATTCTTGGTATTCTTTCTTACATACTTGTTCTTCATCATCATCATCACTACTTTTTTCTGGTTTTTTGGGGATTTTTGCAAGTCGGATCATTACAGTAATAGTTCGTTTTCTTACTACTGTTCTTGCAATATGGTTTTTTTGATTAATTCTTGCAAATATGGGTTAATTAGTTTAATTATCAGAAAATATTTTTTTTTTCCCCCTCTTAGCTACATGCAATATATATATATTTTCGTTTCTTGATTTAAGTTTCAATATTTCATTATTTGAAATTTCTTGCTTGCTAGGTTAATATTTCATCATCTTCTGCATCTTGGCTGGTCAGAAACTTAGATTTTAGTTCAATTTTCTTCCTCAAAAACCATTTCATCAGTGTACGTACACACGTATTTTATGTGTATGTATATTTCTGTGGGATATTATCTTTTCAATCTCTGATTCTTAATTTTTCAGATTTTCTTTTGGTTGTATGTATGTATTCTTATTTAGATCTCAGTGAAGACAGCCCGTCATTCTTCTGCGTTCTTCAAAATTACTGTCTGTATCTCTCCCTCTTCTTTTTCGAGACAGTAACAGAAGTAATCTTAATTCTTACACACTACCAGATAGTTACAGCACAACATAGAACATGACATCACTTTCAAGCTGCTAAGTTTTGGCTTTTTCCAGTTTCTGATTGTTGAGCACTACTTTCAATTAGTTTTCACTTTCATGCAAAACCCCCACTTTTTTTTTTAATTTTAATTTGCTTTATTTAATAATTTTGGAATTGACATAATATATGTTACATAAAATATTTCAATTTTGAAAAAGTTATTTAATTACGTGCTTGAAATTAATGTTGCATCAAGAAAGGATAATTACATCCTACCTTGTACTATTTTATCATGAAATTATGTAGGGTTTTTAGGTTTACAGACAGCCTAAGATACATTTTTTTTTTTTTTTTTATATCTTATTTTACATGAAAATGTGATAGAATTCAAATTAGGGGTTTTTAAGGTTTTCCGTACACTTGTAATTAATATGTGCTTTTTTGCTTCCTTTTTTTATTGAACCTACAAAGTCTACCAGCTTTAATTATATGTGTTATATATCTATATCAGTGATGCTGATTAAGTATTAATTTATCAAATTAATTAAATTATTTTTTTGTTATATTTTATTACTTTATTTTCTCGCTTCTACTTTTTTTTTTTTTCCAAATCATTATTCTTGGTGGACAATTTTTTTCTAAACTTTTTCACCTCACACCGTAAATTAAATCACCTCCAATAGAACAAAGAGGGATTCCATCCTCATTTATATACTTAGGTCCCGTTTACTTTGAGGATCATATAAATGAATGATAGAATTATTTTTTATTAAATAAATGATAAAAAAAACTTTGTATAATTAATCAGATGTTTATTTATATGTATCATCGAAACATGATAAATTCTATCAAGTGTTTATTTTGATGCATCCACATATTTTTGGTAGAAAAACTATCTTTGAACCCTTGTTTATAAAATTTAATAGACAATAAAATTATTATTATTATTATTATTTTATCATCATCATCATTATTATTATTACTACTGTTGTTGTTGTTGTTATCATTATTATAATTATAATAATATAATATTATGAGCTCGTAAATCTTAAGATGTTTTGAGAGCTTTTAAAATGTTAGATTTTATTTTAAAAATAAGATTATATATGGAGCTTACAATTAGATATTAGATCTTATTTATAAAATAATTTCATAACTTTTTTTGATTAAAATAAGATTATAGAGATGTTAGTAATGATAAAATTGTGATTAAGAGCTCATAAGCTCTAACATTTAGTTTTCGAGCTTATAAGCTCTATTTCTAAAAAAATTATCAAACACTTTGTATGCATCATTAATTCATCATTTGATTAGGCTAAAATTTTTCATAATATTCCTACATTCACATGTGATGTCTGATGCACTACACTATGTATAAAAGCCAAATTATTTAATCTTTTAATCTGTTTTTCATATATATTAAGTTTTTTGAAAATTTGAATTATTTCAAACTTTTCAAATGGTAGCATTAATTGTTAATTGATAATTATAGTACAGTTAAAATTATCTTAGAAAACTTATGTAATTCTGTCAATATTGGAAAACCATTAATTAATTAAGCTGATTGGACAACATTATTAATTGAATGTCCAATTCTGGATGGAGGGTGTCGCATAGTATAGCAAATTTGTCGTTTAATTCGTTGCATTGTGAACCTTTTTCACTTTCCTACAAAAGTGTCGTAGTAAACTCCTTTGGAGCAAAAATTAAGGCTTTTAGGAGGGCATTACAATGTCCTCTTAACTAATGTTAAAGCTTTTAATTCATAAGAGCTAGTTGCCGCCACACGGAATTTCCGCGAGCATATAAAAAGAACTGTGATATGAGATTAACAAAAAAAAAATTATGAAAAAAAACAAATGTGGTGTGAGGAGAGGAGAAAGAAAGAAATCTGTAAAACAAAAGAAACATAGAGCGAGTTGAGAGAAAAAAAATAAATTATAATTTTGAATTTATTAAAAATAAGAAAAAATTTTAGGAAAACAAAAATGTGGAGAGTAATTGTAAGATTATTAAAA
The DNA here is from genome assembly GCA_034509725.1 of Sesamum angolense. Classification (NCBI taxonomy): domain Eukaryota; kingdom Viridiplantae; phylum Streptophyta; class Magnoliopsida; order Lamiales; family Pedaliaceae; genus Sesamum; species Sesamum angolense. Next base: position 8,828,052 of record JACGWL010000005.1, on the reverse strand, counting down.
AAATTTGAGAAATTATCATTCTGACCATTTTTTTGTTTAGGAAAAGAATGAATCAAAGGGTTTTCTTTTATAATATAGTATAGATAAAATGTCCTAATTTTACCTCAATATTAATAATGAAGCTTTAGAAAAGAAAAAATACTACGGATAAACAGATAATGTGCCTAAAAGAAAATATTTTATATGTGCTTGGATTTTTTTTTTTTTTTTGAGAAAAAATTATCTAAAACATACAGAATATATTCTGTTAAAAAAAATTTGAAGATAAACATGTGAACATGATTTGAAATCAAGAATGTTAGAAATAATTAATTTTCATTTGACGATTTACGGCAAATTATTTCAATTTAATTTGTGATGATCCAGTTTATGAATATAATTATAGTGGTGATTTAGTTAGTATATATGATCCATATTGATAAATTTACGAGTAATAACCATATAGTTGGACGTGGATTATTTATTTGCAGCATGGAAAGGATCCTGGAACGATATGAAAGATATTCATATGCTGAAAGGCAGCTGAAAGAGCCAGAACTTGAATCACCAGTACACCAATTTTAATTCAAATTTCATCATATAATTTTAATTAATTATCAAACATTGAATACGTATATATATTTCGACACAGGTAAGCTGGACTTTGGAACATGCAAAGCTTAAGGCTAGAATAGAGGTTTTGCAGAAAAACCAAAGGTCAGATTGAGATTTTCACTTGTCTTTTTTCGGGCATAAATGTAATTATGGTCTCGTAATTTAAATTATTTGACATTTTTGTCTTTAAACCTTCTAAAAAAATTAAATGATAAAAATACCAAATAATCTAAATTACAAAATAAAAATATTGCATTTAACCCATTTTTCTCTTACGCGAACAAAGTTAATAAAATCATAGTATTTGTTTTCTTGATATATATGTATGTGTGTGTGTATATATATATATATATATATCAGGCATTATATGGGAGAAGAACTGGACATCCTAAGCATGAAGGAGCTGCACAACTTGGAACATCAACTTGATGTTTCTCTCAAACATATTCGGACACGCAAGGTATTAATTAGAATTTAATTCTTATGCTATATATATATATATATATATGGGAGTCATTTATGTCTAGATGGGAGGTTTGGCATATGTAGACCCCTACCCGTTGAATTATTAATTTCCCAAAAATTATTCCTGAACGTTATGCCAGTTGGTATATGTTAAAGTGTCATTCTTTATTTAGGTTTAAATTTATTTTTGATCTTGTAATTTAGGTCATTTGGTATCTTTATTTTTTAATTTTTTAGAATATTATTTTCATCCTACATTTTTTTAATTTTCATGATTTAATTTTTTTTTAAGGAAGTAATTGTTTGTTGTGATAATGTACAAAATTTGTTTCTCAAAGGATATTGTGCCGGTGTTATACATTCTTTGCTATGAAAATTTTGTAGTTCCTTCTTATTAGTATACTTCTCTTCATTTCTTCAATATATATATATATATATCTTCAAAAGTATATATGGAATAAATTTATTAAATTATTTAATAATTCTCAAATTATTTTTTAATCTTTAGATCGTTGTTTTTTAATGGTTAAATCTAGTATTAGATTTAAAATTATATTATATAAAAAACTATCTTTTAAAATCTATAATTATCTATAAAATAATAATTCTATTTTTTTATAATTTTTTAGTTGTGTTGACAATATATTTTAAGTTGATTTTTTTTAAGTTGATATGTTAAGTTGTATATTTTAGTCTAATTTATAATATATTTTAAAGCGTGTAAAATTATTTATTATATGCATACAGAAATACATTTATTTTTAGGGTAAATTACATCTACCTCCCCTGAGGTTTGTCATAATTACGAATACCCCCTCGTTATTTGAATAATTACAAATACCCCCTAATTTTAAAAACCATCTAACAATTACCCCAATCTATTCATTTTTTATAGTGAACTGACAAAAATACCCTTATGAATTAAAATTTATAATTTTATTTATTTTTTATAAAAATATTTTTTTATCAACTAAGGGGATAATTTTTGTTATAATTTTTAAAAAAAATTCATCCATCCCATTCAATATTTTTATAAGATTTTATTTTTTTTAAAAAAATAAAAAAAATACAGTAAGGGCAAAGTTGACATTTCTATACATCCATACAAGGATTACATAATTTTATCAAACATTAGGGGGGTATTTGTAATTTTTCAAACAACGAGGGGGTATTTGTAATTATGCCAAACCTCAGGGGAGGTGGTTGTAATTTACCCTTATTTTTATGCAATTTCAACTTTTGTTTATATATAAGTGCTTATGTGGCAAAGAAGAGATAAAAAAATATCCAGTCAGTATAAAATCCCCAAATAAAAAAGTTTCTCCCCTTTTTTTTCCATGTCATTGTTTATACGGCAGGAAAAATTTTCACATCAGATGTGGCTGATGAATAATAAAAAAGTGTGCAGTCCGCTTTCCTTCCAATTTTAAAGACCCAAAAATTTGTATACATCAATAAATTCCGGCCACTTTTTAAACTTTGGTAGCTGAAAACCTGAAATTACCAAAATAATTCTAATTTTTGGATACTAATTGTCACATCTGTATCTATGGTTCTTATTTTGACACTGCTTCTTATATACGAGGCAGTAAATGCAATTAAGCTTTATATTATGTATGGATAAAATATTTATTTAGTCAAATAAAATAAGGGCATAATTTCTTTTGGTACCACAATTATGACATGTTAGACTTTTAATTCCATAAAATTCAAAATCACGTCTTTTTAATTCCAAAAAATGTGATTTTGGGTCTTTTTAGTCCCAAAATTACAACACCTTTTTAGTCCCAAAATCACAACACATGTGATTTATTTGGACTAAAAATACGTGATTATGAGTTTTACGGTACTAAAAATACCTACCATAGTTGTGGTATCAGAATAAAATTTGTCCTTGTTTGTGGACTAAAAAAATATTTTACCTTATTATGTATAGTATAATTAAGAATGTTGTTCTTGTAATGTTATTAACTTGAAGAAGTAGTTTGAAATAAAAATAAAAACAATAGACTAATTTTGATGATATATATGTTGAAAAAATTATTTATATTTTTTATTTAAATTACTCCATTATAAGAAACTCTCTTCAACATACTAAAAATTTTGTATTTCTTACAATACTTTTCTGTAAATAATTAATAAATTTCTTAGCCCCTTTAAAAACTGTGATAATACCTTGTATCAATTACTTAATTTTATACGTTTTTTGTTAAATTGATTCAATATATGATTAAATACAATTATGATATATATATTGGTTTCAATAGAAAAACTTTTAAATATTTGTAAAATATATATAATTCAATACAAATTTCTAATTTATTCCCATTAATTTAATGAATAACTTAAAGAATTAAACCAAGACATTAATGACACTTGAAAATAATATAAAGTTTGATTATTAACAAAATTAAGATTAATCGTAAAAGAATTATGATAATGGGTCTAATTAACATAAGTAAATGATCTTACTATAATCTTCAAAAACTCCAAAACTAGTTATAATGACCTGTCGCATGCACATAATTCTCTTCAAACTACTTCATAAATTTTGAAAATCTCAATATTTTTCTGTAAAAAATTACAAAAAGACAATAAATACATCTTTGGTTCATGTACGAAGATTGTTTAAGAAAATTTACAAATATAGTTAACAAAGAATTATTTTGAAAAATAAGTATAAATGTCTAGCAAATATATATATAAAATTACAAGTAGACCCACTCTAAAAATGCGAATTACAGTCTTCTTCAAAGAAGTTTCATTATTACATTGACACCCCCTCTAAAAAATTCACCGTTTACACTTGACCCTCTTTTATTAGGATTTGGACAAAAATGCTAACATTAGCCAAAAAAGATTGCATAAATTTCTAATTTCACCGATCATTTGATATTTTTATTTAATAAATCTTTACTCTTGAATGAAAGTATATATTAATATTAACCTCACTCCAAATATATATATATATATATATATATTATATTTATCCATTTATAAATACAAAAATATACATGAAAATGTTAAATGATGGATAAAATTAAAAATTTATATACTTTTTTTTCGTCAGTAGTTTCCATCCAAACCCTAATGGAAGGGGATTAAGTGTAAATTAAGAATATTAGGAGGAGTGTAAATGTAATTTTAAAAATTTTTCGGGAAAAATATAATTTAACATTTTTCAGAGGAAGTCTAAGTATAATTAATCGTATACATATATGGGATCTCATGTGGGAGGTTGTGCTCCAGGACTTGTATATTCTACTTTTATATCAATCTAATCGTTTATTTTAGAAGCAATTAAGGTAATTTGTTTGAAGTTTTGCAGATTTGGTAAGAAATGTAACATAGTTTGAGTGATGAGGAGTCTTAGGTAGTATTGGTAAGCATAAGTGTATACTTAGTCGCTGACATTAGCTTCTTACATTACATGCATTGCAGAACCAAATCATGAACGAATCAATTTCTGAGCTTCAGAAAAAGGTATGAATTCTTCACTTTTTATATTATTGGAGATATATTTTTAGACCAAATAATAATTTAATATCAAAAATAGTGAAAAAGATCTTAAAAAGATCTGAAATATAAATAATTATAATTTTAGAGCTATTTTATTATATATAATAAAATAAAATTTTCCTAATATTTTTATATTTGAAAAAAAATAAAAAAAGGTTCATATAGTTTATGTTAAAATTAGTCAAAATATTTTTTTCTTTTAAAGGTACCAAAAAAGCACGTTTTTTTGTTGTTTTGGTACCATTAAAGATGATTCAAAGTCACGTTTAACGGCCGTTAAAGTCCATGTGCCGTCTGCCATTAAGTCGGGACCAAAAAAGCTTATTTTCGGGTTTAATGGTACCAAAAGTCGAACTCCCAAGAATTGTGGTACCAAAAACGAAACTGACCATTTTTAATGGGACCAAAAAAGGATTTTACCCTTAAAATTAAAACCTAACACAACCTTCATATTTAGGTTAAATTATTTTTAGTCCCTGTAATTATAGTTATTTTGTACTTTAGTTCTGTATTTTGTGATCAGCTTGTAAAATGGTTCTTCACCTTTTTTTTAATTTTGTGATTTTAGGACAAAAATTGGCCAAAATTATAATGTCTTTCCTGGGAAATTTTGTTCTAAAATCATGAGTTAAAGAATGTGAAGAACTATTTTCAATTCTAACAAGTTATAGGACTAGAATGCTAATAAAATATAATTACATAGCTAAAAAGGCAATTAAACCTAAGATTTTGGAGCAAAAAACAATTATCTAGATACTTCATAAGGCAAAAGGAGGAAGATGGAATCGACATTGTACGATAGTACTTTGATTTTAATCGCCTTTGAACTTTGGTGGCCCTAGGTTACCTCTAGTTTTTTTGAGTACTTACTAGAAGAAAATAACTCAAAAGCAATGAAAAAAAAAAAATAGCATCAAACTAATTAATAAAAAAATTCTCGTTGTTAATTTACATTATTTAGTACATTAATTTATTTGCTAAAAATTTTAGCAACAAATTATTAAAATTTATATTAAAATACTATCGATACCAACAAAAACATTTCTTGCTAATTAATTAGCTAGACATTGATTTTAGGATCAAATTTATTCATAGTTATTGAATTTTTGTCTTATAGTGACTCGTGAAGAAGAAAATGTGATCTGAGTAACGGATTATAAAGAACTTCGCGAAGCATATATTGAACGACAATAATATTTATTGATAGTTGTAGATTAAAAGCTTGATCAATCTCCAAAATATAACAAGCATATGTGTAGAATTTATCCTCTGATATCCATTACTATGACAAATTTACCACACAATATCAGGACAAGGCGTTGCAGGAGCAGAACAACTTGCTGGCAAAAAAGGTAACACCTCTAACTTCAGACTTTTGTATCTGATGCTATTTATGTTGTTGCTTTTATTTGCCTGAAATCATCGATCCTACGCGAGTAACGAAAAATGGCAAGTTGGATTTTAGGCGTTAATTGGATCAAAGTTTTGGCGTTGATTATACAGATCAAAGAGAGGGAAAAAGAATCGGCTCAAACGACTACATGGGAACAACAAAACCATGACCTCAACTCTTCCCATTTCGGTCTACCACAGCAAAACCAGGACTTGAACGCTTCTTGTTTCGATTTAGCACAGCCCTTGAGCTCCGTGAACGTAAGGTACGTATGACCTAGGAGAATTTTCAGCATGGACGTGGTTTTTACCTTAAATTCTTTCGGAAATAATTTTCAGAAGCAAATTTTTAAACATTATGTTCACTGGATTTATGGAAGTTAATGGCAGAATTCGAAGTTTTTAACTCTAAATCATTAAGAAAGTCTGCGTAATTTTATCATTCTTCATCAGTATATTAGTTTTCTTTTTCCGTTTGTTCTGAACTATGATCCATACAGTTGTCGCGACATAAGAATACTTTCTGCTGTGCAACACCAAATATGAATATTTTGGGACGACGAATGAGATATATGTTCATGCATGTTGGATTCTTCATGAAATATAAACCTCCACACATAAGTTTACACAGTTTTAGTAATTTATCAGCAGAAAACAACGTTGTTGCAGCGTACTTGAGTTTACATAGGATAAAAGTTATAGAATTAGACACTGATCTAACTGTTACTACAACATGATATGAGTCATACTATATTACTGTAAGAAAGTTACTTCAGAGTGCAATATATACAAGAAAGTACTATAATTGAATTAGCTCTTCCACCGATTCTTTATCGTTTCTTGCTGAACTTCAATTGCGCAATGCAGTGAATATACCTCGGCCCAGGAGAGAACAACGGAGAGGTTGAGCCACTCAACGCCAAAATCAGTCGTCTAATTCAGTTATACCGCCATGGATGTTACATGGATAAAAGTAGAGGGACTTGACCATCATCTTATATTTTGTGCATGGAGTCCTAATTTTATCGCCACGATGTCGATAGTCGATAATCTGTTTGCTGCATCTGAGAGATGTAACTAGAAGCTGAAATTATCTAAAATTAAGGGGAAAAAATTGAAAATAGAGCAAAAATCTGTAGTATAGTTGCCTAGTTATATTTGTGAATAAGAGGAAATTGAAGGAATTCCCTGCTGTCAATGTAGCCTTATTACTATTGTAAACTAAAGGGAGAATTCAAAATTGTGTATTGCAAAAGATACTACTAGTTTCTGTATGGACATATATATATATATATATATGATATATATTCAATATTTAGCCCAACAAAAGAAAATGTTAGGCACTGAGTATTGTTATATGTCATAAATATATAAATACTTGCAACAAGTAGTCTGTATTTCCCTACCGATTGTCTTTTCAAGTAACCATTTTTCTAATATTATATAATATTGAAAAAATCGGCAAAATTATAATTTTAGTCATGTATGTTAAAGGGGTAGCGATCGTCGTCCTCTAAGTAGCGCACTAGCAATTTTAGTCCTACAATTTGAGATTTTGTGGTAATTTTAGTTTTTCTGGTAGAAATTGATTGGAAATTCACTAGAGCAATTAAAGACTTTGGGTAAATTGAGATTTTTTTATGGCAAAATTATATTTTTTGTCCTGTAACTTTAGGTCGTTAGCACTTTTAGTCCTGTAACTTCATTTACACATTTAGTCCTTTTTTTGACGAATTTAGTCTTGAGCATCTCACATTTGGTCCTTTTTTGACAAATTTAGTCCTGTGTTGACAATTTTGGTCCTATTCAAACTATAATAAATCTCATTTTTTATCCTGTAACTATGAGTCGTTAGGACAAAAATTATCAATACAGGACTAAATTTGCCAAAAAATGATCAAATGTGAGATGTTAAGGACTAAATTCGTCAAAAAAAGGACTAAATGTGTAAATGAAGTAAGTTATAGGACTAAAAGTGCTAACGACCTAAAGTTATAGGACCAAAAATGTAATTTTACCATTTTTTATCTATCTTAACGCGAATTTTGGACGTGGCAACTTTTTAGCTTAATGTTTTGGAGGGAAAGAACAACCCCTTGTATTCTTCGTCACACAATAGAAATAAACAAAAATGAATGATTATATGCAAATGTTCAAAATTTCTATCCAAAATGTCTAGACCTAATGCCATGCACGTGAGATGCCACATTCAGAATTAGCGTTCAATTGGCCAAAAACCTAATCTTCCTAAAATTCTCAATTGTTCCGGCGGATACACTGTCGATTTATGCTGAAAGTACTAAAATTGCTAAAAAATCACAAATTATTATAAAATTAAAATTGTCAATACTTTACTTACAAGACGGCAATTGCCACCCTACAATATGCATGACTAAAATTGTAATTTTGTCTAATAAGCAATTACATTCCCCCCCCCCCCCCAAAAAAAAAAAAAACCAATCTGCCACAATCCTGTCATTTTTTACGATTTAATTGTATTTTTAGTTCTATAATTATATTTCTTTGGCATTTTAATCCTGTAACTTATCAGGGTTGTGAAGGACCTTTTTACAATCCTAACAAATAACAATACTAAATTACCAAACAGCTATAGTTGTGTACAGGACTAAACTGCAATTAAGCCATTTTTCATTGTCATAGTCATCTCAGCTTCTCTACATATATTCTCTCAACTTCATTTTGTCATGCTGAAGTTATCAAGGGAGACGGAGGGTGGGAGGTCTTTTCTCTATTTTCAAATGGGTGGAAAAGACGACCTCTACCCTTAATTTGTAATTGCTACAAACAACTAGAAACGCATTTCTGTCACAAACACAATCTTTCCCTTTGTGTTTTCTATTTTTGTTAATTGTTTTCCTGCATGGCAGATTAGTCATTTCATCTTTTCCAGCTCCTTAATTTTCTAACCAAAACAACTGACAGGTAGTTTCCATCATTATGCAAAAGTAATGGATAGTTTGTGAAATTTCTTTGTACTTCAGAGCCAGTTAGATGTGTCAAATGTAATTTTTCATAGTTATATACTTAACAAGTATCCAAACGTCAATATAATTATATATAAAATATAAATGAAAATATTAAATAAGGAGCAACATTAAAGATCTATGTCAGTTTTTTTGTTAACATCAAATTTTTCATCCAAAGGGGATTACATGTAAATGATGAATTTTTGGAGGAGTATAAGTGTAATTTTAGAACTTCTTTGGGAGAAAGTGTAATTTCACTTTTTCAGATGAGGCCTAAGGGCAATTAACTATATAATTTAATACATTTGTAGTTTTATTATACACAAAATTATTTTAATACCTTTGTAATTTTATTATTTACTACACAAATAAATTACACAACTTTATTAAAACTATATTAAATGGTCAATATGGTAATTCATATAAGTTAATTAGTGAAAATTATATGTTCTCAACTATGTACGTATTTCCTATTGATCTTCTTATCTTATTATTTCAAAATATTCTCAACTGTCACCCTAACCATATTATTAGCAACTCAAAAAAAAAAAAAAAATGTTTGGCTTAAAGTTAGTGTCGCTATCGAATTAATTGGTTTATAGAATGTCTGTTTGAGTAATGCAAACATTGGTGAGAATTCGATCCCTTGAAAACCTAAAGATTCCTCTGCAAGGCTCGTCCACAGAGGGTGAGTCAGGGCCTAAGATTAGACCGAAGGGCATAATCGATGGACAACAGGTGAATATTCTTATACTACCCTTTATTAATATCGAGAAGCGGAACAATCTAAATTAGTCAAAAGATATTCATCAGTTCAAGAACGTATAAGGTTCCTTAAGTATATATATAATCATCAAAATAATTAAAAGATATTTATTTCTAAAATTAAACGCGTAATGCTTCTAATTTCTAAAAGGCTTGCATATGTAAACAAATCTTATGGAACTTTACTTTTTTCCTTGAAGAAAGTTTATGTTTGTAGTTTTACATATACTAAATCATAATAATTACCAATGTATGAGATGTTATTCTATTTAATAATTGTGGTTTATTATTATAATAGTTGTCGGTGGTTATTAAATATATATTTCGTAATCGATTTACTTAAAAAATAATATTTCATCGCTTTCACTTCAAAAAAAACTATATATTTTCCATTTCAGTTATGATCCATGACTGAATCAAATTTACTTTATTTTGAATTAGATTAAAGTTAGACGAATTAATTCTTCTACTTACTTCCTTCACAAATTTTAAGAAATATTAAATATTATGATATGTATATATTATATATTCATACATATGTATAGACTAATTATGTATATACTTCTTCCTTAAATATATATATATATATATATTATATATATATATATGTGTGTGTGTATTTAAAATTAGTTTAGGAGTTATTAATTCTCAAATATATATAGTTCGATTTAATTTATAATTTTATTATAGAATCAATCTAAGTTTAATTTTTTTAACGTATGAAATTTTAATTTAATATATATGAACAAAACAAAAATTTTAAAAAGTTATAAAATTAATATACATTATTTATCATTAAAATATTATTATTATAGGAATATTATAGTTGAATTAAAAATATAAAAAAAAAGTCCATATCCTTAATAGTTATAAAAAATTACTCTAGAACCTAATGTTTTCATATAACAGTTTTTATAATGTTGTCATGCATCTATTAAACCTAATTTTTCATACAATAGAACATGTGGATTTTTAAATGATTAATTCTGTTTATCCGAATTTGGTTCGGTTATTAATTCAGATGAACTCAAATCAACTTTAATTATATCAATATAAGTCGAACTTGAGTAATTTGATTTCTTTAATATATTTTATCATTTTTGCACTGTAAGGAAATAGAAGATTAATGACAATAAACACTAAGTGATAATTTTAATATTATCACTAATTATATATTTAGTAACAAGAATGTTTATTTCATTACAACAAGAAATTCCATAATTTTTAATAATTATTATTATTTTATAAAAATTACTATTAACATGAATTATCAGAAAAAAGATGTGCACAAAGTTATCACTAAATACAATTACTGACTCATGTATACGATCTAGTGATAATAAATAATAGTTGTCATTATTTTATGTTGTCACTCTAGATATAAATATATATTTAAGTGTTTGAATATATTTATAAACTCTAAAAACATCTTACAAGATATACAAACGTATAAGATCTTTAATAAGCTTAGTCACACGCCCTCTAAATTGATCTAAATAAAAAAATGATTAATAAATATATAAAATTATTTCTCAAAAAAAAATTATTCCGTTAAATATATCTAATATTAATTTTAGTCCAATAACTATGCCCATATTTTTTTAAATCCAGTAACTTAAAAAATTGATTAAAAGAGGTCCTCCGATGGATGATTTTTCTTTTTGTGATCGAAAATATTACGTGGCATGCCAACTGAACATTTTTTATGATTTTTTAAACTTATGTGACAATTGAGATGACGTGGAAAATATATTGGATATATTTTGAATTAAATTATAATTTATAAAATTAAAATTATTATTTAAAAAATTAAAAAAAGTAACCCTCCTCCACCCACTCACTCCTTCCACCTCCCTCTGCCTAATATTTTTTCAATAATAATATAATTTCATGATAAAATAAAAGGTAGGCTACATTTAATGATCGATCATGCTCCAAGTTTCTAGATAGGAAGAGGAGAGGATGTGCATGCAACCAACTTATTTCTCAAAGAATTTTTCCGAATTTGGACAAAGAATTCTTAAATAAGGGACGACTATATGCACCACACCACTTTGACTAAATCATTTCTCCATTATTTTAGACTCCCACTGCCCCCAAACCTAATTTCTGTTTGTTTAAATTTATTGGGGAAATTATATTTTTCGTCTCGTAAATTACAAGTCTTTTTATTTTTAGTCCACGTTACAAAGATTCCCATTTTTAATCCCATAGTTTCCTTTGATATTTAACTCAAAAAACCATATGGGCGTTAAGTGAATAGGACCAATAACCAGGACACCAAAAATGTAAAGGTTCTAACGGCCACGTGCTAAACACATAACAATTTTTTATTTAACAAAAATATATCATTAGACTAAAAGTACTACTTTTTAGAAATTATTAGACCAAAAGTGGGAATTCAATAATCAATGAGATAAAAAAGAATATGCCCTAAATTACATGACGATTATTTTTTTCAAAATTTATTTCTTATGTAACAGAATTTTCTTCATTAATAAAATGCTTTTTTTAAATGAGGTTAATTTTTAATTAACATATCTAACCTCCTCAAAATCAATAAATAACTAGCAATTATAGCCACTTAATATCGTGTGCCAATTAGGGCAAGGTTTCACACAATAAATTTTAAGTACCTAACATTAACCCGATATAGTAAATATAATTTTAGTTTATACATGTTCCCTCGTAATTTTCTTCCCAATCTGAATAAATGATTATGGTAATTATCATACATGAGATAGAGGGGAAAAAAATAAATTACAATGGACTCTTTTAAATTGTCATAATTATAAATACATCTTCATTATTTAAAAATTTATAAAGGGTTAACACCCCCTGAGGTTTTACATAATTACAAATGCATCCTATTAGATCAAAAATTACATTTACCCTCCTTAAGGTTTGTTCCGTCTTACATTTAACTCAACAGCACATGTTATTCCCAAAAATACCCTGATAAAAAATTTGACTATGATTTGACCATATTTTTAGATGAAATGGCCTTTGAACCAAATTGTAATGTTTTAAAATATTGAGAGGGTTGAATGTTATGATCTTACATACTTTGTACCTAAATGCAATATATTAAACTAGCCCTGAGGTTTTAGTATAATTACAAATACATCTTTTTTAGATAGAAAATTACATTTTTCCTCCTCGAGGTTTGTAAAAGATTACAATGCTTGCAAAAAAAAAAGTGTGCAAATACAAAGACATCATTTATTTATCTGGCAAAAGAAAAAGAAAAAATTAATTTTGAAAAAGACTATAACCTCCTTAAACAAAACTTCATTAGGAGAATAAATGTAATTTTCTGTCTAATAAGAATGTGTTTGTAGTTATACTAATCTCAAAGGGTGTGGATGTAATTCATCCTAATATATAAAATAATCCCAATATATAATAAACAAAAATGGCTACTTTACCAAAAAAAAAATATTACATTTAAGTACAAAATATGTGAGATCATATCATTTAACCCCCTCAATAATTTAAAACATGACAAATTGGTCCAAAAGGCACTTTAGTCTGAAAAATTAGTCAAATCAAAGTCAATTTTTTTATCAGGAGTATTTTGAGAATAGCATGCACTGGTGGAGTTAAATGTAAGATGAAACAAACCTCAAGAAGGGTAAATATAATTTTTGATCTAATAGGGACGTATTTGTAATTATGTCAAATCTCAAGAGTTGTTGATGTAATTTACCCATTTATAAATACATCCTTAAAGTAATGGCCACCTAAAAAATACCCCTATAATGAGTTGTATAAAGGAGTCTTGGTGATGACCGTTAATTCTAGGGTGGTATTTGTAATATTCAAACAACAATAAGGTATTTTTAATTATGGCAAACACCAAGAGAGCCCGATGTAGTTTACCAAAAAATGAAAGAAAAAAGAAAGTGAGTCTTCATTTTCTCTTTCACGTTTAGTTAATTTAGTCCATACACAAAATAAAGTTCAAGATAGTTACTCCAAACTTCTCAACCTTAAGATTATACACGCAGTTATATACTTCAAAAAAAATCTCGACCGGGTTCATAGGAAAACGACGAGTTTGCAATAAAAATAAAGTTAATGCAGAAGCATAATAAGGTGTTGAAAATACTTATCCAAGTTGGGTGTTCTTACAGCAAATAATGATATGATAATGTAATGTTAACAACAAAATCTATGTCATAATGTAAAATAATCTTCATTATTGGCTATATAAACATCGCAGCCAACCACCAAAAAAAAAAAAGGAAAAGAGAATGGAATAAACATCTAAATAAGGTCCATTTTCGTTGTGAAGTAGCACAGTATTTATTTCAACAACCGGTCTAAGAGGGTCATTCTTACATCATGGTAGGCACGTTGAAGACCCCACCATAGAAAATAGCAGCAAAAGACAAACAGAAGCAGGAAAATGATCTCCATGAACTTTTTAAGATTGCAAGACCTATTAATTTAAGAGGCAACCGTGTCCTGCACTCTCTCTCTCTCTCTCTCTCCATTCCTACCAATCATACATATATATATGTATGTGGGACTTGAGCATACGCATAGCTGAGGAGAATACACAGACAATACATAGTTCAGAGAGGGTTTATAGCACACCTGAAATCAGAACGAGGATGCCGGGCTTGTGCATGAATCGTGCTGCAACACGTGTTCGTGTGAGCATCCGTTCTCGAGTCCGAGTGCGTTCCCCTTCTCAGCAATACAAGAAAACTGCAAGTTTCATTAAAGCAGAAGAGAAGTCTGAGCTCCCGAATGAAATCCAGGAGTTCAGCTTTAACAGTTACTTGCCTGAGTCTGAATCCGGAAACAGAGTCATGGTTGTAGTTGATTCCAGCCCGGAAGCTAAAGGGGCTCTGGAGTGGGCGTTGTCGCACACTGTACAAAGTCAGGATACGATTATTCTTTTACATGTTGTCAAAGAAGGTACTAGCACGTATTTTTCTCTTCTCTTTCTCTTTCTCAAGTAATGGACATCATTATATTGTTTTACAATAATTACAACACCTGTGACTTATCTCGGACAATATGATACGTGTTCACAGATGGAAAAATGGATGGGGAAATTGATCAAAGGGCATATGATCTTCTTCGCTCCACGAAAAATACTTGTCAACTAAAAAGACCTGAGGTGAGTATTGTGCACCAAATTGCAAGAGTAACACAATGCTCCTGGTTCAAGATTTTGCACCACATGATATATCACTCTATTTATTTAGATGCAACAAGTGAAAGAGGTGTGATGCAAATATGATAAATTAACATGCTAAAGAACAATAAGAAAATGCAGTTCATGCTATATAATGCTTCTTTTACCATGAACTAGGTGCGTGTAGAGATGGCAGTTCGAGAAGGAAAGCAAAAGGGCCCAATAATTGTTGAAGAAGCAAAGCGATTACGGGCCTCACTGCTGGTTCTGGGACACCGAAAGCAGTCGTTTTTAAGGCGCCTGCAGATGATCTGGGCAAGCAAAAGGACCAGGAGCAGGGTTGTCGATTACTGCATACAAAATGCTAATTGCATGACAATTGCAGTGAGAAGGAAAAGCAGGAAATATGGAGGATATCTGATCACCACAAAACGTCACAAGAAATTTTGGCTTCTAGCCTAACAATATGGTTATCTTGATAATTTGAGCTTTGATGAGCATAGGGCTTTTATGGAAGCAAAATGCATCTAGTTCTATGCACGTTTCCTGAAAGGAAACCCAATGTATAAACACAAAAGGAGCACAATTCACAATCTACTGGTTTATAATTACAGCATTTTTGTGGCACAGAATTTCCAGATGAATATTTCATTCAATAAAAAATTAAGGCAATTCAATCTCTCATGCTCGTACCTTAATATCAATTTTATTACACACATGCCGAGCCAAGAAACTGCAACAGAAGTGAATTAATTTGAAGGCAGAGGGTGGAAATGTTTACTGATTAAAACAGAAATTTAAGGTAAAACAGAGAAAGAAACTGCAAATTTCCAAGCACGTTATAGTTTGGCACCTCAATAGTCAGGTTCAATGGTAAGAACAGGAAAGAGTAGTTAATAAGAAGCTTACCACATCAAAGCAGCAAAAGTAGTGCCATTTCTCATATCATAAAAGCTTTCTAGGCACTGCATCCTCTTGCTGCACTGGAGAGATCGTAAACTGCCAAAATTGCATTAGAAACGGAAGCATGCTTCTTCTGACATTAGCAAATCTCACGTCACAGTTAACAATAACTTCATATCAGTCCAATGACCAAAAATTAATATCTAGAAATTCGAATCCTTTTGACAACAAATGAAGTTAAATCCAAATGGTATATTAAATGAACTGTACAGATGATACAAAGCTTATCTTTTTCTTTATTACATTTCCTCATCTATGCTTTAGCATCGATGAACAAGTTGTTAAATATGAGCTAGCCAGGAGACTTCTGTCCACTTAAATAAGAAATTGAATAAGTTGCATTTGGCTGCTAAAAGCTGTGTACCCATCTGCCAACACACACCTGTTTCCTTAACTTGGGTGCTGTGGAGATATTCACGTCTTCCATTTTTCCCTGAGCACATAACTATTTTGGTTTGTCTATACTCTGTACACGTTCTTTCTTTACCTGTCCTTGCTGTTGTCCAACACAGCGCATGACCTCTTTCAGGGTTTTTTAACAAAGCATTTGACTCTTCACTTAATCAGTATCAACACTGTGAAACAACTATCACAACAGTCCTCGCATTACTTATTTGAAGGCTTTCTGAGAGTTGAAGCTATAATGAGGTCTATTTACAATTCTGTACAGTTGATCATATCCAGCGAGTACTCCAGCCCCAGCCACACCAAGTAGCATATTAGCTGTAACTCCTCTAAACAGCGCTGCAAAACCTTCAGTGCGAATAATTTGAAGGAATGCATCCATGGCGCTGCGATACTTCACTGGTTGTCCAGAAGTTAGCATCATTCTGCGCCGTAGAGTGTCAAACGGATAGGCACAGACTCCAGAAACAGTGGTCACACTCCACCCCAAAAAAAAGCTAGCTAAAAAGTTGTCCTGCAAATTTGAATTATTGGTGAACCTCTTTTTAAACTAGCACAGAAAGACATTGCAAGCAAAATTGTTATAGAAACAAATATTGTAGTAAACTGTGAACAAATTAGCACATAGTGCTGAGTCATCATCTTGGTTCCTTTTTCGACTTTCCTTGGTATACATATCAGGTCATTATTAAAAATTCATTTAAATTATCAAAATTCAGAAAAGCATACAGTTCTATGAAATTTTAAGATAGGCTCAATTCATCAGGGTTCATAACACATACAAAGTTCCCACATGGTCATATGTCCTCAGGAACCCAGCCTTATAGAAATTAACTTAAATGCAAATATACCTCAGTAGGGATAAATTGAAGCACAACATGGTATACTCAATGAAATCCACACCTGAATTGGTCCAACCAAAACAATAGGTTTCATGGTGTCATAGATACCAAAGAACATTCCTCGGTAAAGAGTAATTCCATATATTGAGACCCAAATCCTCGATAGAGACCGGCAATTCCATCAGTGGACAAGGTTTTACGGTAAACATCAATTAGCCCATTAAATTGCCGTTTGCCACTGATGGGGCACTCCCTAGCATCTGTGCCCAAACGAGTTCGTGCGTAATCCAGGTGATAAAGAAATAATGAGGTGGTGGCTCCTGCAGCACTTCCAGAAGCAACATTTCCAGCAAACCACTTAACGTATCCATCTTTCTCCTTTGAACATCCGAAGAGGCTTTTGTAATAACCCTTAAACGCGAAGTTGAAAGCCTGCGGAAAATAATATGACACCTCAGGAAAGAAAAAAAAAGGGCTACAACATCATTAACATGATAAACTTTTGTTCTAAGTCCTCTAGACGTTGATAAATTAGAGGCATCCTTTCCTAAAATAAAACACCTCTTCATCACTGGGATAGGGGGTGGGGGCAGCCAAAAGTGCTCAGGGCAATTTACTTATAATTAATTTGATACTTGAAGATAGCGTTTAAACATAAGTTCTGACATCGTACTGGGATATAAGGGTTAGAATATGAAGATGAGCAAAAAAGAACAATATGTTGCATTGCAGATGCCATGATACCAAACTGCAGCAAACTATCAAGAGTCAAGTTTTCGAAAAATCCAAAAAATGATCTACTACCTGATCTCAGTGTATATCATCCTACCTTGTTCTCTAAGGTATAGGAAAATGAAACCATATGATCAATAAGGTATATTCTCGATACAAGAAACTCAGTGGAGTTACAAATGAAACAACTGCTAATGAGAAATGTAGTGAAATGAAATGGTTGAACTAACAAAAGGTACATCCTCAAGGAAGGTTACTGACAAAGTATTAACGAACAAAATATACTGCTAAAATTCTTCTCGCAAATAAAACGAAGTATGATAAGTACATAGCTAGGGTGCTTTCAAGGAGTAACAACGATTATAGGAAAGGGTGAGCCACGAATTTTTGGTTATTCAAAAGAGGAACAGAGCTTCGAAACATGGATAGGGCGAGGTCAGAGGTGTGAAATATCACATATCAATCTGCAAAATCATGTACTATAATAGCATTTTAGTTCAATTTTCCCCCCATATTACATAAATTTAGCACAGGAGAAATAAAAATGGGAAACTTTTATAAATCTGAGCACAATTCAGACACCAAGTATGATAGACTGATAGATAATTCAAAAATACACAAATGTAAAGGCAGAATGCTCTCCAAGTTAAGGTACCACAATCAAACATCTTCCAGAATAATTAACCGATTTTGACATGAAATACAAAACTCAAAAATAGATATGTTAGCAGTTTGGTGCAATAGGAGCTACTTGCTGTCATATTGGAAATTTCGGGTTTATAAAAAAGTGTGCAATGTTGCAAAAAAAAAAAAAAAAAAAAAAAAGGGATCAAATTGCATTGATAAGTGAAATGCACCTGAGTGGGAAAATATCTTATAACATTGGCTTGGTTGCCCCTCCAAAAGGAGGAAACACCCTCCTCTCTGAAAACCCTCCGGAAGCAATCACCAATGCCAACATAAGGTCTTTGAAGCTGTCCTCTCTTCATTAACTCCCCCTGATTCTGCAACAAAAGCTTCACTCTCTCAATTGGAGCTGCAGCACTTTTTGCCACAACAGCTGCAGCCCCTCCCATCATAAAATCCACAGAAAATTTCTCGGAATGTTTTGCCATCATAGACCTCTGCCCCTTCCCTCTTTGGTCCTGGATAAAATTATCACACGCATATATCCATAACTACAAACAGAAAGCTTTCTAGACTTTCATGTACTAATATCATCTTTGTTAATGGAAACCACAGAATTTTACAGAAAATAAGAATACATAAAGACATTGATGACATAAAAACTTGATATTCCAAACTCACAAACCACAAATACCCTAAGGGAGACAAAGAAGCCAACTATCCACTTTGAAATTCCACTCCATATTCAATATACACAAGATGGATGCTTTCGTGGTAAACAAGAACGGAAAAATACAAAATAAAGCAAAGGGTTTATTAGTTCAGTTCGACAAACAGCTACGCTGACTCTCCTTAAGATAGTTTCAAAGTTTTCTCAAAAAAAAAAAAAAAAAAAAAAAGATAGTTTCAAAGTTCAAACAATATAAATGCCAACTACCAACTCCAGTCAACAAGAATTGACTTGCAAGCATCTGTCATCAAAAAACAGTATTTGTAATCCCCAAGTCCTAATTCAATCTCAGAATTCTCCATTAAAATGACACGAATTGTTAATTACCACAGAAAGCTTGTCAACACGCGGGACCTTGATCATACCACAAGAATTGAATTAGTTAAGTAATAACAATACAATATACCCTTCCCCAAACCAGACTCCGCAATTGCAAAAACCACAAAAATCGAAAAGGGCTCCTGCATCTGCATCTTTCGCATTTCCCCAAAATCAAATTCCGTCTTATTATAAACTCATACACAAAACACATACAATACATGCACAAATTCACACAAAATTTAACAGCAGAGAGAGATAGAAAGAACTTACTTGGGGCAAAGGGAACGAGAAAAGAGAGAATCTTGCACAAATTCGCTTCTGCTGCCCTTTTTTCTGTAAAACAAAAAAAAAAGGGTTAAATTTATATCTTGTCTTGTTCCAATTTCCTTTTTCCTTTTCTTTTGTCCTCACTCTCAAAATAAATGGACCTTAGAATTCTAAAATTTTGTGAAGATGAGTTCGCGCCTGATTTCATTCTTCTGGTTCTCTGATTTTCAAATTATGAAAGAGAAAGGAATAATTTTCCAAAGTATGAAAATACTACACCTCCTCAAATCCAGGAATTTTCTACCAACAAGTCTTCATGGCTTTGTTCTCTCTCTCTCTTTTTCCTTCAATTTTTATGTTTTTCTTCCCTTATCTTAAATTTTAGCGGAAAAATACAATTTACCCGTGTGATAATGCAAATGTATAAATTATCCCTATAAAAAATTTAGCAAATTATCCCATATATCAAGGGGTAAATTATTTTATTTTAAAAAATACATAGTTGATAAATTGCTGTATTTTTTCATAAGGGGATAATTTGCATACTTACAATATCGCAGGGAGTGAATTACATTAAACCTTAAATTTTAGTGTAAGTTACAACGTTGTCTCCTGAAGTTCGATTGAATTATATAAATATTATTTTTTATTTATAAAATAATAAATACAAATATATATAATAATTATATTTACAAATACATTTCATATTATGAGTATAATTTTATAAGTACACCCCTTTTGATAAATTACATCAGCACCTCTTAAAGGGTGTTTGTAAATTTAAAAAACATAAGCAGTATTTGTTTAATGAAATCAAATTTCAAGAGGTATCGTGATAATTTATTCTGAATTTTATGTTAGATATGTGTCTTAAATGATAATAGCAAATGCACGAGTTGTTGTTCTGTTTGGTTTCTATTGCAGCATAAATTTCTTATTGGTTTTTTGTCCTTTTTTTATGCAATACTAGCGTACACACTACACTCGACGCATAAGTAAAAATATTTTTAAAATTATAAATAATTAAATTTTTACTAAAGTTTTGACCTTATGATTTATTTGATTGCTTTGTACATTTAAACATAATTCTTGAAATATAACAGACAGAGAAAACAAAGGAAGACAAAAAATAAATAATATTAAAAAACAAAGAAAAATATAGAGTAAAAATAAAAACTACATAAATATAAATAATTTAAATACAATTTTAATTTTCAGTACTGCAAACAACATAAAATATGAGAGTTGAAAGATGGAGAAAGAAAAAATAGATGAAAAAACACTATTATGGGCTCGTGCAGATCGTGATATTATAAAAGATAGCAAAAAATACAAATTATTAATAGGGATAATAATTACATCTACATTTTCTAATTATAATAATTATCAAACGTATATTCAGTAAAAACATGAGTATTATACGTATGAAATAATGATACAAGAGAAGCATGCACCTTTGTGCGTTTGAATTATTACACACAGACACAGTTGATATTTCAATTGAAACACTTTAGAATGTTATTTCTTCACAAATGAGTTGTCCCAAAGTTTGCAAAAGCAGCACGTGTTGTGTTGTTCTTCTAACGAAGTTGATTTTTCTTATATATATAGTGGTGGAATTGCATGAGTTTGTCATGCATTAATATGACTTCTAGTCTAATTCCAAATCCAAATTATGATAAGACTATATTTCTTTCAAATTAGTCAATCACACCCTCCACTTCAATTTATTGCAAAAAAAGCCCCATTTTCGGAACTGGGCTCAATTTATATTTTCATTTTAGTTAAGCCCAATGAATTCATTAATTAAAACCCAATTTAATTGATTAAATCATTCAAAATCAAAATTATTTCTTTTAGATTTTGTCTAGTCTAATTAGATATGTATTAATTTAATTTAATTAAATTTCAAGAAATTAATGCAACTCATTTGAATTAACCAAGTGCAAAATAAATTAACCACAACAATGAGTTAATTCTCTACACATTTAATTCATCTCTTTGAATAAATTGTATCTTGCCATGAATTAGTCTTTGTTAATCTATTTGATTCGGGATCACAGGTTGCCAGCTACTTTGTGTTCTTAGAATTGAATTGGGTTGCAAGTCGTCAGCTACCTCGCATTCTCGGAAGGGTTTGGAATCTGAGAAAAGAGAGCAGATCATTAAACTTGTTGGGAGGTCCCCAGCTAAGATCCTCCTCAATCAGTAAAGGAGTTCAAAATAGAAGAAGATATATAGAAGCAAACTCAAAGCGATCTAATACAGGTTCTAGTGCTATAAAAATGGCTTAGCATCAATGTATTGTATATAAGGTATTTATAAGGTTTGAATGGATCCACTTGTCTATCTGAAGGGTCCAGTTACATCATGCCATGTATCGTGATCCTAACTCATATGTTATCAGGT
This sequence comes from Sesamum angolense, assembly GCA_034509725.1. Taxonomy (NCBI): domain Eukaryota; kingdom Viridiplantae; phylum Streptophyta; class Magnoliopsida; order Lamiales; family Pedaliaceae; genus Sesamum; species Sesamum angolense. The sequence continues at coordinate 8,805,882 of JACGWL010000005.1, read as the reverse complement.
AATTAACGATTTCCAACAGTGGGTCCTTTGAGTTGGGTCACAAGTCTCGACCCAAAATGAGAGGGCGCGAATCCTTAACCTAATCCTGTAATTAATGCTTATGTTTAGAGTATTTATGTAACTTTATTGATAATTTCTTTAATTATGATATACCCCTATCACCATTCATTTTCTCTTTCAATTCCTTCATCCTGATTTCTTCCTCTTCATCTCTTCATTTTTTTTCTCTTTTTTTCAATTTTTTTGACGTGTATAACAATTTTTTCCAACTACACAAATTAAATCATTTCATTCGTTTTTTGGCTATCACACCTCTAAGCAACTACGTCAGCACCATCCTCTTACATGGATTCAAAATTATTTTAGAAAATAACTAGAAGGGGCTAAATCGACTTATAATGTGATTTAATTATAAAAAAAAAAAGTCAAAGCTCAAATAAAATTTTTCAGTCTCGTGAAGTTTAGATAAGCTCTTTTCGAGGTCAAACTAACTGTTACCAAGTTTTGTTATCACTTTTATATACAAATTCAAAAAAATACTCTTAAAAAAATATTTACAAGCAAGTTTTAGAACAAAAACTAAGTTGCATGCCCTCATTGAAAAGAAATGTATTAGCACTATCCAAGTGGAACGCTCTTGGTTCAAAAACTCATACAGAGGTTTTCTTTGTGTTAATTCTTGCACATTTTTTATTTAATACAATCAGTGGGATATAATGGTTTTAATTGATGGTCGATCACCTTGAAACTTGAGATGAGCTTTGAACGAGATTTACAAATACCACTTTCTTTTCCAACCTCAAATTATTTTGCCAAATCATAATTAAGATCATGGAACTTCTTTGAATTATCCTTGCAAATTCTCAAATGCTTTTTGAGCAATCCTTTTGAAATATTTGTGCCCACAAGACAAAATAACTCCTAAAAGATCACTTGAGATGTTGGGAATTTAGTAGGTTGCAATTTCAATCCGAACCCGGAAAATCGCCTCGGACCCGCCCCGTATAGATGCTATTTTTTTGGTTCGGGCGGGTCTGGGCAGCTAAAACTGCCCGGCCGAGTCCGGGGCGGGTTACGGGTCTGTCTCGAACCCCATTGGACCCGGCCTCCAATCCCGCCTCTTTTTTATTGTATATTATTAATACAATATATTATAAATAAAAATTATTTATTATATATATATGAATCCTAAATAATTTTTGCATATACCCAACTATATATAAAATATCAAAATAAAAAATTAGTTGATAAAAAATTTAATAATTTAGATGAATATTTTTGTCTTATCCAATTCATTTTAGATTGAAAATTATATTAAATATTTAAATCTAAATTGATATTATTTCTTAAAAAATATTAATTTAATGTATTCTTTGTATAAATTAATTAGGTTGGGACGGAGCGAAATTTTTAGCATGGCGAGGCGAGGCAGGGCGGGTCATGGGACTGGCAAAAATTAAATGAAGCGGGTCTGGTATGGGTTTATGGCTGGCAAAAATTAAATGGGGCGGTCTGGTACGGGTTCAAAAAAATTAAATGAATCCGGACCCGTACCAGACCGCCCATTGCCATCACTAGAATTTAGTATGATGTGGCTAAGATATTCATTATCCTTCAGGTTAGTGTAAATACAGAAATCATGGCCTAATTACCACTAGAAAAAATATCGTCTTTAACTATGGCTAATTATTATGGTTGATACTAATTAACCACCACTGCGTTATTAGTCGTTGTTTCCGCAAGCAAGGGCAAAACATTTGTTACAACTAAAAATTATGATAAATATTTTGGTCATAGGTAAAACCATAGCAAATATTAACTAACCGTGGTCAAAATTTAAGCTTTCGCTTCCATTTTGTCTGACCATGTTAGACAGTATCGATCTATTGCGATCTTTAAGTCGTAGTGATTTATAGTGTAGAAAAATTATTTTTTTTTTTATATTTGCTATGCACCAGTAGTGTGTTGGACTGCTCGGTGGGGCCCATCTATATATTTTGGGCTTCGGAAGAATGCTTGAAGAAGGTATCACTCTTAATTATTCTTCCTGAAATAATTAAAATAGACAATCTCCCATAAACAAGAGAAAAGAAATTTGATGAAGAACTCAAATGAACATTGGACACGAACTCTCAGGATGACTTAATATATGTTTGTTTCAACATCTGCCTCTTTGACTCTAATTATGCATTAGATAACTTCAATAAATTATAATGCATCACAATTACTTCACTGCATTAATTATATGAAATATTAGTTAGAAAGCAATTAGGAGGTAATATATCATTATGTTCAATGCATTCTTATGTATAGTTTCCCCTACAAAGTTTTCACTTCCAGCTTTATGTTTACTAAAATATTCCCTAAGTCTACTCATGCGTAACATCGATCGCTTGACATTTGTGTTGAAAATTCTTATGCAAATCAGGTTATTTTTCTTCAACTGTATATCAATAATATGTCAGGTGTATTGTACTTATTGTATAATTGGTTCAAGCTGAGCCAAACTAGATTAGAATTTTATATGAAATCGCAAAACTCATTCGCAGCCGGCTTTCTTGCGATAGACTTCCATAATCTATGGGGTGTGTGTGTGTGTTTGTTTGAGTGCATGCTATGAAGGAGCTAAGAGATGGCTTATGCTGCCCTTGTTTCACTCTTACAAACAATTGAAGAGTTCCCTCGACCTGTGCAACAGAGCAGTGTTGATCTCCATGGGAAAGTTATAGCAACTTGCTTGGAGTTCTTGAAGATTCTTTACAAACGAGCAGCCCATCAATCAGGCCTTTGGAAGGACAAATCAGAGATGCATCATTTGAAGCACAAGATATCATAGACTCCCATATATTAAGTCAAGCCCTGTCGAAATCTGCAGATCATGGAGTCGGTAGCTGTTTTTGGGAGATAATTTCCGCTCTCCAAAATATCTTTCCTGCCATCCATCTCTGTGCAACATGCATGGACTTGGAAATTGAAGGCTTACAGAACGTGATCGAAGAATTTGATTCGATTTTGGAAGTTGTGTCTAGGATCAAGGATGGGAAAGAGGCAGATCCGGTACAAGTGAACTCTTCGGCTGCTGGTTCGTCAAGATTTGCTGGTAGCAACAAAATCGAGCTGGTTGGACTTGATCAAGACGTGATGCACATCAAAGATCGGCTAACTGGATCACCATCAAAACTCGACATCATCTCGATAGTTGGCATGGGCGGAATTGGCAAGACAACTCTAGCGAGAAATCTGTATAATGACTCGCTTATTGAATATTACTTTGACACTCGTGCCTGGGTAGTTGTATCACAAGACTACCACATAAAAGAAATGTTCACGAGCCTTGTTGGTTCCACAAGGGAGGTTGGTGGTGAATTGCACCAGAGTAGCATCCAAGAATTAGCTTTGCGTCTACACAAAAATTTGAAAGGTAGGAGATACCTGATTGTGATGGATGATGTCTGGGACACCAAAGCTTGGGATGATGCCAAAAGGTACTTTTCAGATGATAATAACGGTAGTCGGATCATACTGACTACTCGTCAATCAGCCGTGGCTATGTACGCAAACGCTGAAAGCCCAGTCACCATTTGAGTCTTCTTAGTCCAAATGCAAGTTGGGATCTATTGCGTAAGACGGTATTTGGGCAAAAAGACTGCCCTTCTGCACTAGAGAAAATTGGACGGATGATTGCACAAAATTGCAAAGGACTTCCACTTGCGATTGTCGTGATTGGCGGCCTCCTCTCAAGAGCCCATGACAAGAAGCAAGAAGACTGGGAACACGTAGCCTCACATGTAAATTCAGTAATAATGAGAAATGAAGGTGATGAGTTCATGGAGATTCTATCTTTAAGTTATAATTACTTGCCACATCATTTGAAAGCGTGCTTTCTTTATATGGGCGTTTTTCCAGAAGATAAGGAGATCTCCGTCTCCCAACTCCTTAAGCTCTGGGTTGCTGAGGGATTTGTAAAACCACCCACACCTAAAAGCTTCGAAGAGGTGGCAAAGGATTATTTCAACGATCTGACCGGTAGAAATCTCATTCAAGTTCAAAGGAGAAATCGCAATGGTAGAGTTAAAACATGCATCATCCATGATATGTTAAGGGAGTTGTGCATAAAAGAAGCTCGGGATGAGAAATTTCTTCAGGTGATCGATTGGGGTACTTGCCTTTCTACACAAGGAAGAAACAATCAACGGAGGATGAGTATTCATATAGAGGGTTCGCTAACTTTGGTTTGATGCCTTGTATGTCCGTTCTCTACTGTATTTTTACAGCGATCTCTTCAACAGTCACTTACTATCTCTTCCTATGAGGTGTAGACTGCTCAGGGTATTGAATGCACTGACAATAGAGTTCCATGAGTTTCCAAATGGAATCGTCGAGCTAATTCATTTAAGGTACCTTGGTTTTTCCTATAGAGGCCGGAAAAAGTTTCAGCCAATGTTTTTTCTTAAAAACCACATTCCGAGGCATATGGAAAATGCCAAAGTTGAGGCATATCTTGTTCGAGAGAGGTTTCTTGGCTTACCCTTTTCCTATACAAGTCTCGGGGAAAGATTCAGTTGTTCTAGAAAACCTGCAAACACTGTCGGGAGTAATAAATTTCAGATGTACCAAGGAGATATTCGAAATCATGCCGAATCTGAAAAAATTGGGGGTTTCCTATGACTATGACAGACGCACCAAATGGTCATCCTATGAATTCGACAATTTTATCTATCTACACCAACTCGAAACACTAAAATGTCTCTTCACTGTGACCGATTATACAACCGCACCACCATCGGATATAGCCCTAGCCCTAGCTTTCCCTCCAAGTCTCAAAAAGCTGACTCTCACAGGCGGCAACATTCCTTGGGAAAAAATGACGGTTGTTGGCTCGTTGCCCAATCTTGAAGTACTAAAATTGAAAGAACGTGCTTTTGAAGGCTCCTTGTGGGAACCAAAAGAAGGGGAATTCACTAAGTTAAAGTTCCTGTTCATTGAACTGAACTCCTTGGAGCATTGGAAGGTCGACCGGGAACATTTTCCGCAACTGCAGCACTTATGTCTCAGTTATTGCTTCAGTTTAGAGGTGATCCCTTCTGAAATTGGAGAAATCGGAACGCTGGAAACGTTTGAGTTGTATGAATGTTTGGATTCTGCTGTGAAGTCTGCAATGTTAATACAAGAGGAACAGCAGAGCTTGGGAAACTATGGCCTTAGAGTTCGTGTCCTTTCCGAGAATGAGTACTCCAACTCTTACATGAAAAGCACCTCTGTCCGAAAGGTAACTACTTGAACAAAAACCAGTGTAGATCAACATTTGGATTAGCTTTTACGTCTCTTGGTGTTTATCCATGTTAGGTGCATGAGAATCCATGAATCAGTGCATCATTTATTCCAAAAACACAAATTGGATGGGTTTTGCTTTCTTGTGAGTGCGTGTGTGTGTGTTTTGTCGCATGTATTTTGGTTTATGATCTGTAAGCTATTAGTTAAAACTTTCCTATGTATTCCTGATTATTTTAATTCACTTTTTTCTTTTTCTTTTTTCCCCAAGGGTTTTGGTTATTTCATGTCCACGCGCACCTCACATGCACATTTTCATTAATTTTGACAGAGACGTAACAACTAGCACCAATTCTTTCAAAAAATTTAATTTTTAGAGACAAAAAATGTAACTCGTGATGCAAAAAGGACCAAATCGTTTTAATGATATTGTTGAGGGATAAAAATATAATTTTTCTCGATGTTTTTATACACATATAACATGTTTTACTTACCGAAATTATTTGTACGAGGATTACTTTCAAACAATTATAACATTCTATTAAATATGTTGATCATTTTTGTTTATGAAATCGTTGTCTTCTCCAACTAATTTATACCCTTAATTCACTTTTTTTCTTAATAATTAAAAAATTCAAAGTTATTAGAAATTAGTAATTTGTCAAAATTAGCTTGATTTTGATGAAGTATCGTTATAGCATGTTTTGCTATATATATATATAGATAAATGTTAAGTTTACATCGCTAAAACATAACACAACAATACAACAAAAATTAATATTAATGACTAAATATCATACATCCATCTTAAGATATTACTAAAAAATATATCTTTACGACAATGATTTTAATCGTGTCATGATTAATTACGAATCAAAATTATTTATAAAATTGTTAATTTAAACAATTAATGATACATCTATAGTAATTTAGTGACAAAAAAAATAGGAACAACAATAATTACTTATCATCACTAAATTATCACTATGCACGTGTCACTAATTGCTTTAAATGATAATTATATATACAACTTTCTTGTCACTAATTCATATTAGAGATAACTTTTAAAAAATAATTATCACTATTAAAATTATAAAACTCATTATTATGATAAAATAAAAATTCTCATCACTTAATATATATATATATATATATATATATATTATTATATTTATATATATTTAGTAACAATACTAAAATTATCACTTGATTTTGTTTCTAATTAAGGTTCTTGGACAAAATACAAAAAGTCATCCCTCATTGGAACAAACCTAAGAATCTGAAACCTGCTGAGCTTCTGAAAATCAGCTTAAGAGTAAAGAATGCCCATAAATGTAGCACTAAATAATGAATGAATGTAAATATAAAATATGCGGTTCTGAACTCAGATAATTAGCTAAACAATCCCTGCGCCGAAAATGAACTTCTCCAAGATCTTGAACAAATAGGACTATTCCAGTACCAGAGTATAATTAACTACTGACAGAAACTTTTACCTATCAGTCGAAACGTTTCTACTTGGCAGAGCCCTTGGGGCACGGCAGTGGCTCCGGATGAGTTGAGCTCGTCCCATGCGTCAATCCATGTGACCATAGCATCCGCCAGCTTGTTGAAGTAATCATCAACCTTACCAAGCTTTGCCTTGACTTGCTTGGAGAGTTCAATGTAGCATTTCTGAACGGTGGTGCAGTCCTTAGGAAGGGTAACGGACTGGAAAAATGGGATTAGCTCCTCCTGCCAGTAGATGCCTTTGTATTCCTTCTTGAGATTCACAAATGGGTTGCTAGCTTTGCTGTGCCAAATGTATGGCAAGCCGGTCTTCACCCCCAATCCCAAGTGATCACAGATCACCTATGAGAAGAAACAACACAAGCCCTTATATATTAAGTTTACAAACATACAACAGCAATGCCAATGTGAAAAGCAATGTTCAAAGTCCCCACCTTAGTGCACCAACCAGCCCACATGTCGTCGTAGCGCCCAATGGGCTGGCCGTCACCCATTAGTCCAAAGTACATCGCGGGGCCAATCAATTCACGGTTGAAGGCCAGATTCATGCCACACATTGGGAAGAGGGTTCCTTTTGGAATTGTCATAACGGCATCAACAAACCTGTAAAATGACAAGATAGTATCAGTATGCTAAACAAAGACAGAAGCACAAGAAACTGGGGTCCAGAGAGTTTTCTGTACCTATTGTTCCTCTCAAGAGGCTTAACGAGTTGAGTTGGTGCGTCGTAATCTGGGATGTTCAGCCAAAGCCCATGTGACACGGCAGTGGGTACACCTTCACGAAGACTGAAGGGGTATCCCCGTACAAAATCTGTGCCATCACGGTAGGGATCATAGAGGGTGTTGAAGAAAAATGGAGTTGATGGGGACAAAAGGTTCTTAATGTGCTGCTCAAGTGCATTAATTTCCTTGCCAGTTGGATCTTTAGCGACCTGTGTGCTAAAATAAGTCAAAAGTATAAAGCAGCCTACCAGATTGATGGTCCCCTAATTTAAAAAGCAAAGTCATGTATGTAGATCTACGACTACAACGCATGCATATTTAGGCTTAGCATATTTTTAGTAAAACATAAAGCACCTGGATGATTATGTGCAGTGGGGACAGGACAATGAAACGTTTAACCATGATTAACTTAGACATCATAGTTGATAATAATTTCTATAAGCACACATTATAAATAATATAATAACAAGCAGGGATTCAAATCTCTCTTCAAAAAATCAACAATTAGCCAAAATATAACAGGTTAGAGCAACTGCAAGCATAATCTGCAACAGAAGAGATCTTGAGTTCTGAAATTTAAGGAGATTAAAAGGAGGGATTTTTATAAGAGGTATTATCGGTCCTGTTATCAAGAGATCAGCAGCAGACTATCAAAGCCCATAGGTAAAATACCAATAAACAAAGAATCCATAATTTCAATTGATCAAATTGACCAAGCAACCAACCAAAGAGTTCATATTCTCAGGATTAAAGTACCAAATGTCAACGTTAATGCATGTTCTTCAAAAATCTTTCAGATCGGTAAAGTAAGTATGAGGTTAAGCTTCTAGAAACTCATTTAGCTTCTATGGCGGAGCTTATAATGATCAAAACTTTAATCAGAGAGGTACTATAGTCAGACTGCATTCATCAAAGGATAAAAAACTTGCCAAGTTAGTGCACTAGCAAGTCGAACAGCCATTCATCTCATCAGCAATATTACAGATAAATTCATCGAAAGGAACCAAAAGAAGGGAAGAGAAAAGAAAAATATCAAACAATTGAACTCCCAAATTTTCTGAAGAATTTAATGTCTCAAAGGCCATTAGAGCCCATCTAAAGTCCAAATCAAGATTTCAGAAAGTAGCCGTGAAAAAATTCAAATGTAACAGCCAAAAAAAGCCAGAACCGCACAAGAATTCACATCTTAAACTCAAACCCCATATCTAAAGACACCATTTTTATTCTTCAGATCAAAATCCAATCTTTGATCCCAACAAGAACTCGAAAACAAATGATTCAGACCCGTATCATTGAAAGCAGAATTCTACAGATCAAAGCACACAAGAACAAAACTCCACAAAAGAAACAAATCAAAATCCAAAACACCGCCCGAGAAAGAGGAAGAGAAACATAAACACTACACAAACAATTCATAACAAATACTGGGTTGTGAATCTTACAAAGCAATCATCATCAATTGTGAAGATATACTTCTTCTTGGAAACCATGTACCCAAAGCAACGGCAAGCAGAATCCTTGAAGGAAATGCAGTTTGCCTTGGGACCCAGAATCTTGTTAATATCGTTCCTGTTGTAGAGCTCATAATCAAAACCATCAGGCACCTTGATAATCTTCGAAGGATCCCCGTCTTGCACTATGATGAGATGATACGGCTGGAAAAACGGGCGCGCACATCTCCAAAAAATCAAGGTTTCTAATGGTCGGAATTACTATGTCTAGCTCATCTTTCAGCAGCGGTGTCGATGATTCGGGCTGCCATTGTTATGAGAGGATTCTTTTTTCTCTTCTCTTTATCTGGGTTTCGAATTCTTCGAGGTTTTGTTCGGGAGATTGGCGAAAAAAGGTAGGAGGAATTGAGATCTTGGGCGGAGAGAGTGGAGAAGAGAGTGAATTTGTAAGAGGAGGTGGTGGTATTGTATTTGGAACTCCTGAATAAAGTGAGAGGACGGCACGTGAGAGCGGGTGGGTTGGATCATGAGTAATATGGATTGGGTCGGACTCTCTTTTTCGGATCTAATCTTTTTATTTTCAAACTCTATTGCATTTTTTTTATCTAATATATACAAGTTAAGTATTTTAAAATTTTATAAATAATATAATCTTTACATATAAAATATGTAAACATTAAATAACATAAAAATAAAATATAATTTGAAATAAAAAAATTCAAATTTGTTTCTTTTTTTTATTGATAGCGATCGAAACAACAATATTCGTATTAATTTAAATTTTTATTTATTTATTAATTAACATAAAATAAATTTTAAATTGTATCACTAAAAATTTATAATAAATTTTAATAAATGCAAGAAATCAAATTACTAATTCTTCATTATATTATAATCCTTTAAAAAATTTAAGAATGCTCTTCCATTAAAATGAACTACTCTTCATTTAATGGAATTCATAATAAAAAAAATATTATTAAAAAAAATAATATATAAAAAATATTTTTTCTAAAAAATAAATGAGAACTTCCAAATCTTATATAAAATAAGAGATAAATGAATAACCATTACATACAGTAATTGGCACACAATAGGAAAAAAATATATTAGTTACAAGATTAATGATTATGACTAAAAATCGTCGTAGATAACTATCATTAATCACGGTTAAATAAAATCGATGTAAAAAATAATTTTTTCACAATCAAAAAATTATTTGCTACATTTAAAAGTTATGATAAAAATATTTGTAATGATTTTTAGCCACGAGAAATATTTTAACCATCATCGTAAAAATCAAGATCAACAATCGCTGCGTGGTCGTAGTCAATAATTATCTTTTATTATTAATCATAATAATTAACTATAGTTAAATGCTATATTTTTTGACAGTGACTCACTTTTTTATTTGGTTGATATATATTTATACTGTTTATAAATTTTAAAACCTTAAAGTAACTCTCTTCGGTAGGTAGGTTTAATATTTTAAAAATCATGAATGGTTTTGTTTAAATGACATCGACGATTTCGATAAATATATATAAATAAACAAGAATTTAAATTATACACACGCATTCATTATAATTCTTTTACTAAAATATAATAATTTTGTTATAAACATAACAAAAAATAGAAGACCTGAAAAGAGGATTTTGGATTGTACATCAATTTGCACTTAAAATGCAACTTTCTAATCTATATATAATAAAATAAAAATATTGAAGCCACCTACATAAGCCTCATTCTTTTATAAATATTGATAGTTTTAATAGGCTCCATTTTATTATGTGTAATTTGATATATTTTTAAAATAAATATATAAAAACTATTAGTATTTATCTGAAATAATCTAATTAGTATTGAGATAAATTTGTTAATTAATAACTTAATCATTATCACAATTATTAGTACTTATCCAAATATTCTAATTAGTTATTGGAATAAACAAACCTATTAGTATTCAATGATTACCAACTAAGAACTATGTAATGATTCTTTTTAAGTATTTTTAATTATTCAATTTTATCATATTATTCCCATTCAATACAAAATTATGTTAAAAAAAATAGTTGGTTGCATCAATTAGCAAATGGAAAAGGACAAATTCCTCAATCCAAGTATTTTCAATAATTGGTTAGCAATGATATTTAGGATCTTCCCTATTGTTCCTATTATTGAATTTCAATATTTTAAAACTGTGATTTTCGATATCACATGAGAGCCTTATGCATTTTTTTCATTTTATTTGATTTAACGTGGATAATAATGCTTATCAATAATTATTAAAAGGAAATAATTCACATTAAATTTAATCATATTTAAATTAATTATATAATTAATATATAATAAAAAATTAATTAATTATATAATAAATGCAATTCACACATGTTTGACTCCAAAAATACTAAACTAACACTAGTAATTTGACATTAATTGTAGGCGCACGTGCGAGAGCGGCAGAAGAGGAGGAGGGTGGGTACAGGGTAGGTGGGTAAGGGGAAGACGCGTTTGTCGGAGGCGACGGTTTCAAAGTCGTCAGCCGTCCTACGTACGTCTTTTATGTTTGTTCTTTGACTCCTGTCCCTTTGTCTTGACTCCCTATTTATTGCTCCTATGTTACAACTATATGCTGTATAACACGTTCTTTTTGTATCCATATAATATATAATTTTTTTTTATTTTTAAAATATATTATAAAAAAAAATAAAATATATAAATTAATACATTATATTTCATATTTTACAAAAAAAAAAAAAAAAAATTAAGTTAAGGGTATTATGGACAGAATAAAATAATTGATGTTGTAATGTCATAGCCAAGTAAAAATACCTTCCCTTTTTATATTCACAAAGATTATATATAAAAATAAAATAAATAAATTAACACATCACGTTTAAAAAAAATAGAGAAAGAAAGAAAAAAAACTAACTTGTGTTATGTAAATTTATTAAGTAAAGCATGTAAACAAACTTTTATACATATTGTCTTTTGGAGATGTTACTCAAAATTATATTTTTCGTCCCATAACCTAAATCCTAAATACTCTAAGACCTATTGTTTATGAATTTTTTTTTAAAAAATTTTTTATATAACTTTAAAAATATCACATTTTCAATTCTTCTACCAATTTTCATTAAATAAAAAAAAATATGTACAAGTCACGTGGCATTTCTTTCAATTTTGAAAAGATAATTAACAAATATGTGACTTGTACGTAATTTTTTTCTGTTGATTTTCTTATGAAAGTTGGCAGGTAACTAAAAATAATTGTTTTTTTGTAAATTATGAAATATTTTCGAAATTCTTATAAATAATAAGAATGAAAATATATTAAAGTAAAGTATGAGACGAGGAACACAATTTTTTCCATGATACGTTACCTAAACGGTAAATGCATAGGGTGGGTTCTTGGACAAGTGCATTAAGAATGAAATATGGAAAACCAAAAAGACAAGTTTGAATTAAAAACTTCATCGATACTAACAATATGTGTATAGGTTCAAATTAGAGCACTCTTAATTGTCAATGTTTGCTAAAAACCAAGCAATCTATGAATTAGTCAACTAGCATTTTAAGGACACTGTGCTTAGGCTAAATTATTTAGGGACATTTACACTCTTCTTCTACGAGATTTAATTTAATTATATTTAGATTTTCTATAATTTGAAAAATTATAGTTAGCACCCTTGATATTTGCTTCCATCTAATAAATAAATTCATTTGTTAGTCAAAATTTACTGAATTTATTGACATTAACAAAACAAAGTCAATAAAAATGATATTGACCCTCGATTGACTGATTACTAACTTATTGCAGGTCAAATAATTTTTTTCAGACTAAACTATTCTTATAATGGTGAAGATACACATCCTCACTTGCATTAACACGTGAAAACGTATGAGGGTAAAAAAATTTATGTGACCTACGATAAGTCAGTAATAAGTCAATCAGGGATTAATATAAATATTTTTCTGATTTTTTTTGTTAATATCAGCAAATTCGATGAATAATGACTACTAGAGGGACTTATTTGTTAGATTAAAACAAACCTCATGCGTGCTAAATGTAATTTTCCGAACTACATGGATCTACGTTTGATATAAATTAAGCTTAACAATTAATGAAATTTTAAAACAAAATGTGAGAAGTAATTTAACAATTAATGAAATGTTAAAGCTAAATTTTTCCATTCAAAAGAAAGAAATAAAATTGAGAATATATTCATCTTAAATACATGAAAATTCATGTTATTTGTAACTTCATTCGCAAATAAGGATAAGAATGAACTAACAATGCATGCTTCTAACCATTTTAATGAGACATAGCAGTAAATAATAATGTAGGATTAATTATAATTCAATGCCGTTGATATAAGAAAATATGAAAATATTTTGTCTTAATCTGATTATTTTGACTGGATGATTATTTCTGACTTTTCTTTTAGAAAATGTGTGTGTTTCCTAACTGAAAGCATTTTCACCTTTTTGTTTAATTTATTTAAGTATAGAAATTTTTTTTTTTAGGTAAGAGGGATGATTTTTTTATTAATTGAAATAAATCGATTATAAGTACAATCATTCATGTCGATATTAATATCTAACAAAAATATCATTCTCAATATCACATACTACTATAGTAGACAACAATTCTTACTGTACAGTAGACCAACTTCTTCTATACAGCAAACAAGATCCCACCGTTCTCACGCACCTGGCAGGGTTTGAACCCATGACCTCTAAAATTATGGAGTCTCAATTTTGTTAACAGAATTAGACCTCATTGGCAAGTATAGAAATTAATTATCCCTCAAAATTTTGCATATACGTGTCACATGACCGAATCGGGTGGTTTTTTAGTGGAAAAGGTGATTGAGGAACTGGAATGATATCAAATATGAACTTTAGGCTGGGATGATAAATATTTCTCATGAAATCAAAATTCCCAGACATATTTTAACAAAGTTTCATTAATTAAAGCGAATAATAATTATACGTTGTGGGAAAATATACGAATGCATTCATTGAATATATATACATAAGATGAACTTTTGATTCTGCGTATTTAGAACATTAATGATACAATTATATAGATCGACTTAAATCTTGAGAAAGATACTACGATGACTTTTTCTAGATCATCTCCAATTAAATTTCATTCCAATCTAGACATTAAATATCGAACCATTCGAACCCAACATACGTCATCCAGAATAGCATTGACTGGAAAAAAAAAGTTCAAGAAACAATAAATATGCTCGGGAAAAAATGTCTATATAAGTAGGCGTATGAAACAAGAGCTAACACGTCCAATTCAAAGAAATTTGTCGAGGGAGTGTTAAATGGTTCGCGATGTAAAGGGTTGCAATTGAAATTGTGTGTGCGATATTTGTTCAAGAAAAAAATTGAGGGTTTCTGTGTATTTATGGGATCCAACTGTCCATGAGAACGTTATGTCATCCTCCTGAGTGATAGTTTTGCAATGCTATCAACGAAACTATTGTAATATGAAACGTTTGATGTACTCTTCTAAGGCCGCCTTTGCGTTGATAGGTTTTTTGCATGAGCCGGAAGAGTACGGCGCATGGTTCTCGATCAACTTCGGTATACGTGTTGATTAGCTTGGCAAGTGATTGTCGAATGTTTTACTCAAATAATACATTTGAGAACTTAAAATTCTATAGATTTGAAGTTTAGGTTCGAGCAGAAGTGTGGTTTAGTTACTCTTATAGTATCGTGTTTATATTAGGAAGTGCTTTGATCTAGAGTTATTAGTTGTTCTTCATCAATTTTTGATGTAATAATGTGATGAATGATGCTATTGATCATTTTTCCGGAGAGAGAGAGGTATTGATGTAATTGTTCGTGGGAAAAAAAATGTAATTTTAGTCCTGTAAAATAAAGAGTGTGGTAATTTTTATGTTGTTCAAATTAAATTTTGCAATTTGGCCTTGTAATTTTAAAAATTGTGGCGGATTTAGTCATTCTTTTATTAATTTGACTGAAAAATTTTACTATCATTAATTATATCAACACTTAAATTGAGACTTTCTTACGAATTAGTGACATGACCAGACCTCACTACTAAAAAATAAGCTATTGAGTGAGAATAGTTTTTGTCACAAACTAATCATTTGTGTGTGTAGTGATTTAACATCCACATTCCCTAGTTATTACAAGGCGTTCCCAGGTTATTAACAAATTTCGCATAAGGGGATATCAATTAGTTTTTTAAAAAAAAAAAAGAAAATTCTTAAATTGTCATTTTTTAAATTACAGTAATTTATTACAAATTTTGAATTGGTCTAGACAAAAATTGTCACCGCCCCTATGTCAGTGGGCCAAAATTGCATTTTTCCGTTCTGAAGGTCGTAACAAAACTTACATCCCCACACATGCAAATTCGAACTACAGATAGCTTTGTACCTAATTTAATCAATACCTCTATTATGTATGGACTTACTGTGCCAATCGATTATTTTTAGATCTATGATTCAAGTGAAATCATTCTGAATGTCGTAACAAAACTCACATTCCCGACACGTGCAAATTCAAACTATAGACAGCTCAGAACCCAGTTTAATCAAAATCCTATTATGTATGGACTTACTGTGCCAACTTTTAGATCTATGATTAACGTGAAATCATCAAGTTGAAAAATCTATTAGTATCCGCCTTTTATGCCCCAAGTACAATTTTTGTTGTCCTAGCACTTTTTACGACCTTGTTTGACTTAGGCATCGAAGGTAGGATTGTAAATGATTAGAGTCGAACCAAACACACAGTTATTCAGACTTGTTTGAACTAATATCAAACTTGAAAAATTACTTTTGTATTTGATTTGATTATTATTATAATCGAGTTCAAACGAGTTTGAATTGAATCAAACATGATCCGAACTTAAGTGAATTGATATTTTTAAGTAAAATTTATTATTTTTTATTAATCAAAATTGAGCTTGAAAGCTTATCAAACAAAAGATTTTGTTTCAAGTTTGATCCGTTAAGTTTAACAAATCGAACTCAAACGAACTTTTATCGATCGATTGCAATGAGTATCAAATAGTCCAATTTAATTTTCAGCTCTATCTAGAGAGCTAATTAGGGCCTTCCTAGTATGGTTCTGACTCCTACGCAAGGAATCTAGGCGCATTCGACTCGTCTGGAAAGCATAAATATCCATATTTATTACATAAATAGAATCCAAACTAAAAATAGGAGATATGGTGAGAAAGATAAGGCCTCATTTTCATAAATAATCATCGGCATCACTCAATTGATCTTCCAAGGATACTTTCTCAACTACTGAATGTTACAGAAAAAGTACCAGACTCTACATCTAAGTAAAATTCAACCTGTAAAGATGAACTAGTTTTCACAGGAAGAAACACCACACAACCAAGAACTGCTAGTGATCGATGCAGACGACATAATATCGTTTCCGGTCTTTTACTAGTCGATACCGTCTGTGTGGCTCAAACGCCTCCTTGAGGCAGATGATTAGGTACATCTCCTTGATTGTCCAAGGGCATATACTGAGCCATGATAGCCCGAATCTCAGAGTCCATGTATCTCTGCATAACAACACATGCTCTTAGTAAAATACACGATGCGGTTTTAAGTGCAACTGATGCAATCATCAAGCATGTCTCCATCTCTAGTCTCTACCCCACCCTCAAAGATCTCTTTTGAAACTATGTAATGTTAAAAATGAAAACGGCGTTTACCCGGATCCTATATTTGTAAATAGCATATCCTGCAACTCCGGCCAGCGCAAAGCCAAGAACGACCACCCACATAATGCCCCAGCTGACTTCTGTATTAGAATCTTTACCTGCATGAAAGAAGGTTGAGTACACTAGATGAAATATGACTTTAAAAACCGTTGTTTCTGCAGACAAGGCCACAACACAGGGTAAAACCATGACGAATGCTGATTAACCATAGTCAACTCTTAAGCTTTTCCGCATCGATTGACAGATTTACAGGGTCGGGGAATTGGCTATGCACTTACTAATACATGTATCATGTTCATGAATGTAGAGCAAGTTGCCGCTGCAACTGCATTCATAGCTTCCCCAAGTGTTTCTGCAACTGCAATGTGGACATTGGCAAGCTGTCTTTTCCTTGCACTCATCAATGTCTGAAAGCCATCCAAATAATCAACCAAAAATTCCCAGAAATGCAAATGCAAAGGCTAGCCTCTGTGATTATGCTCACCTTCACACTCTTTAACTCCATCACCCCTGAATCCTGGTGGGCACTTGCAACCATTCTTATGATCATCCTGAAAAATACTCCCACACCTAATTTCAATACATGAAGAAGATGAAATAACTTGTCTTCCTTTTAGACAATGGAAAAGGTTTTGACTCACAATGCATGCAGAATATGTTCGTCCGTCCTTGCTTCCTTTCCAACACCCTCCGTTGTTAATCCCACATCTTAATGCTCCAGAAGCTGCCAGACAAGGCATATATTGAGAAATCTATAGGAGCAGACAAAAACGGTCGTTTTAATTAGAGGTGCAAGATGCGTAGTTGGCTCGATTTAGAGCTTGACCTGAGCTCGAGTTTTTTTAGAGTCAAATATTTTTATTTGTGAGCTGTGAGTCTTTTTCTTTTGTATTTTATATATTTATATTCAATTAATACCTCGATTATTTATTTATATGATAATATGAATTTTCACTTATGTAATTTAATATCGATCTAAAAAATTGATCATTGATCTCGTTATTTTTTTAAATTTTTTTATTGATAGTTATTACTACAATGCATATGGCTAGTCAATTTTCAATAATCATTCTCCATCTTTTTAGGGGGGAAAATGTCTTTTTGATGTATATTAAACTCATTTTTATGTAGTTTAGTTTAGAATAAAAATGTTATCTAGCTAGACAAACTTCTTATAAAGATAACATGCTCCCAATAATTATTGAATGTTTTATATTTACTCATCACTTTATAAATTTAATATTCAAATATTTAGAGTTGTCTATAAATAATTAAATAGTTTAATATATATTTGCTAATTACATATGTTATTATTAAACTAATCCTTGATATATGCTTTAACACTTCAAATTTTAAAAATCATCAATTAATAAAAAATATCTAAATTATTATTATACATTTAATTTCATATTAACCGTCAGTATATTTTGTACTTAAATTATTAGCTCTCATAAATATGAAGCATATTATTGTTATTTAATGCAGGAAAAATCTTTTTATTCAATTTAATTTATATCATAAAAAAGGGAAATATTTTTTTTATAATATTAATTTAAAATTTAAAATTATATTAATTAGCTCAAGCCAAGATTTTTTTCTTGTTTGAGCTCGAGCTTGGAATTTTCAACATGAGCTCGAGCATCGACTCATCGGCAGCCCTAGTTATATGTTCAATCACATGAACTCCTCTTATGCTCTTTCCTATGCTATAATTAATACTTTATGTTGATGAGGTTTCATAAAAAAAAAAAGAAGTAAAAATTGATACCTTCACAATGAGTATAACCATCACCAATGAACTTAACTCCCTGCACAATGGGGCAATGACACACTCTCCCCCTAAAAGTATCCTATAATTACAAATATTTCATGCTAATCAGATTATAATCAGCAATCAAAAACAATTGAGTTGAGAAAGATGGGAATACCCTGCATGCAGAAATGTTAGCAGCCTTATCTTGCAGCAACCCCATTGTTTTGTAAGCACTCATTTGTTTCCATATCTGCTCAATTCAACATACAAACATTGCAACTTAGCATGCATGGCAAGTAAGAAAAGGGGTAAAGGACTGCAGCATTTCTAGGTATAATGTACATCTTGAAAACGAGCGCAAATAGCATTTTGTCATGTCATATCTTAGGGTCGGTTACGAGATTCTCATCACTGGTCCTATAAGTTCGCAAATAATATCACTTTTAGTACTTTCATCAGATATCGTTAGTATTTTGACGGAAAAAGCCACGTGCTATGCATGTGACCTTTATACACAACGTCGATGAGTTAACAACCATTTGCTTGGCACGTGGCCTCTTCTGTTGAAATACTAAAGGAATCTAAAGAAATGACCGAAAATGAATTTTTTTTTAACTTATGGGACTTTTGGTGAGTTCGGCAACCTTATGATGGGATGAAAAATGCTATTTCCCCCAAGAATGACGAGCTAGATTCAAAATAGAAATTGTTACCTCTAGTCAAACAAATGGAAGGCTCAGTAGTCTCCTCAAAACCTGAACATATAGCCTTGAGAACTGCTCCTTTGTCCAATTTACCTGAACACAAAATTCATCCATGCAGAATTATTTTACTTCACTAAGGATCGTTATGTGTTGCTTAAAGTTTTCTACCTCTATATTGTCTGTTGTTTATGACAAGAGTCGGCAAGATGGTAACGTCCCCTCGAGAGCCATTTCCTATCTGAGAATAGATCGAATCTGTAGTTAATAGCTCTAATACAAAACTGAAACCGATGTTAACGCAATGCCTTGTAAGATCAGTAAACCTGTGCTTCCTGTTCTGCTTTGAGAATTGAGTTATCAACATCGGCCTCAATGTCTCCGATGCATTTGTCTATCTTTCTCACATCGTATCCTACAAACAACAAAAGGGAAATGCAATTGTAATTGTCTATGATGTTATAAGAACGTATAGTTGCTCTGTTGTTAACAATGATCGCGCAGAATAAAACAGATAGAGAAAGACATCGGCCTACCAAGGGACTGAATTACTAGATCAGCACACTGTTTGGTGTACTTCTTTTCTTTCATTGGACAACGAATTGAAAAATCTGTGACGTAGTCCCACCACTGCCATGGCTTTCCGTTTTCCTTTGCAACCTTAAAGAAGCAGGCTTGGCGTAGGTTTTGCACAACAACGTCCCTGCCATCATATCCCCTACTAAAGTCCTGCTCAGGATCCGGTGCACAATACCTACCGTGATTGATGCACTGCGACTTACACTGTTGGCTGAGAATAAATGCCTCAGGACAATACCATGTTATATAATGTGGAGTGAACTGAGTGTAGCCTTTCTGCTCAAGTATCTGTGCTGCGCCTTTGAAATTCCTAACAAAAGTTAGTTGGCTTTCACACTTGGGGCCACACTCATCGTTGCTGTTCGTCCAGAACTCATACTCAACTCGCTCGTCAGGATGCGGTAGAGCCTCCCTCCAATCAAGATTTATGCTCACCATTTCTCCTTTGGTTAGTTCCTTTTTCATTCTTTCCCCAAGTTCCTTGCTTATGAGTGCTGATGGAATACTTATGTTCTGTAGATAATCCGCCTGTGCATCGGTTTCCTCTGGGGTATCCATTGTAATAAGAGGCTCAATCCTGTCATCTGCAACAAGAATAGCTGCAGCTCCAGCATTCTGAGCATTCCATGCCTTCAATGTAAAGTAGCAATCTGCCACCAAATGATAACAAATCATCAACAATTCTTCACCACGCACTACAAAAAAATGAATTATTGTCTGTACTATAAACCACTACGACTTACGAATCATGACAAATCGATACAATCCACAGTCAAACAAAACTAGCCCAGAAATTCAACTTAATGTTTTTGCTTCGCTTGCAGCTGTTATGCAGTCGTGGTCAATTAGTATTCGCCAAAATATTTACTTTTGATCATGATAATTAATCGTAACGAAAACGACATTTCTTTTAGTGATGTAAGAAAAGGAACTGATAAAAAAGAAGACAAAATCCAAAACATATGACCTCCTCTGTCTGCAAGAAGGAAAATAGGAATTCCACCAGGCTTGTTCTTCCAAGTAATGTCAGAATCTTGAAAAGTGTTGCACGCCTTTTGATTGGCTTTAGGGTAGAAGACAGAGCCAAGCATTGTTCCTCCATATTGGGGCACCCCAAAATTCCCAATTGCACATTCATAAATACCTCTCACGGACCCTGGAGATGTCACCCTCAAGTTGTTCTTCTCCACCACAAACCTTCCCCAACAACACGGTAATGACCCCAACAAGATCAAACAAATGCAAGCCAAAACTCCATGCTTAATCTTCCTCGTATTATACATAGTTTTACCCGAATCCAACTCCCTTTTTCCAGACACTCACTACCCACCTGATTATAGTATAAAGATTTAATCTTTGGGACAAACAATGAAAGCCCACCAAATAAATAGATCAATCAAAGATGTCGATAGAGTTTTTCTTGAATTTTTCGAACTGAATGTTTTACAAATAATCCTGAGAGAGGCAAAGAGAGAGTTTTAAGAGGATGAACAAAAAGATTCAAGAAAAATGATGTAGGAGTTGATTGATAAAATTTATAAACTTATAAGTTTTGGTTTGTGTTCACCTGAGTAACAAACTAGTGTCATTGTAGCAAAATACAAGTAATCCTAAGACCGAGAAAACAGTTGAGTATCCAGATCTCAGAAACCGTTAGATGTTGATCAAGTCCAAATCAGGAACCGTTAGTTGAACAAGTCTTAATTGGAGAAGAAATAGTTATTGTTATAGATGTCAAAATGTAGGGGCTTTATTCCACGTCATATAATTTAAGGAAAATATTAATTGTTTGGAAAATTCTAGTTGGATCAAATTTGAACTGATTATACTTCAAGTTCAATATATTTACTATGTAATTGGTGTATAATTTAGGAAAAATAATTAATTACATAACAAGTATAATATACTTATTTTGAAATTGATTTGATTCGATCAAATTTAATGAAAAAAGATTTCTAATTGTTCTGGGCCAACGAACACCAATTGTTCGATCCGGTACAAACTTGTCAAATGTGGTAAAGAATTGTGGCTTGATAATTATTTCATCTTCGTTCGACCCAAATATAGGTGGATTAGATTTTGTTGGTCCAATTATTTTGAAGTTAAATTCATTTTGACTCCCTATAATATGAAAATGTATAAAAAAACTCTATATAAAAATTTAATATAAAATTATTCTTGTGTTATGAACAATGACTCACACAACCCTCTCAGGGGATTTTTTTTTTTTTTTCATATCACAGGATTATGTAATTGATATTTTATTTTTTTTAATTTTTTTTTTAAATTCTCAATATCTGCGGAGAGTAAATAGATTTTTCCCAATTATTTCGCATCAAATGACATTGTGTTCCGCAGTTATCTGAAAAATTACTTCTTGGCCAAAATACAAGATGTGACACGCTTGCCAAGTATTGGCCAATTGCACAATTTTTATTCTTGGGGATTTTGGATATTTTCCTATTTTACCACAAGTTCAAAACACTTATAATAGAATAATATTGATGCGGACTGGGATAGAACATTACTGAGGTGGGAGAATTTTTGTAAAAATTCTAAGATCATCTGATGATTTATCCACAAAACAGAGTTCGACACTCACATGCTTAAGTGATTGAATTATGTAGAATTAAATAAAATCACTTGAATAATTGTGAAATAATGCCAAAATAAGTGTTGTGGAGTGCTTATATAAGCGAATGGGAGCTTTAAAAAGTGTATACCAAAATGAGTGGGGAATGCGTGGCCTTGTTGTGTGAGAATGAAAATGTGTTTGAGTGTCAATCACTTACCTTTGAACCTCTTTTCATAGAAAATTATGGGCAAAATAGGGGCGATTATAAACAACCTGCATATCAACTGAATTCCCTTGATGTTGATTGTCAAACAAGAAAGTGTAATTTCATATTTTTGAGGTGTCTAAGTGTAATTAATCTAAGATAAAAATAAAACAAAGTAGGGATAATTACATTTCTCTCTCTTAAATTTGATGTAATTACACTTAAATTCTATATAATTTAAAAAA
This sequence comes from Sesamum angolense, assembly GCA_034509725.1. Classification (NCBI taxonomy): domain Eukaryota; kingdom Viridiplantae; phylum Streptophyta; class Magnoliopsida; order Lamiales; family Pedaliaceae; genus Sesamum; species Sesamum angolense. Next base: position 8,783,136 of record JACGWL010000005.1, on the reverse strand, counting down.
ATTATCTTTAGCACCATTGAAATTTGTTCTCATCTAACAAATAAATTCCTCTGCTAGTAAAAATTTATTGTATTTGTTGATATTAACAAAAAGTCTGAAAAAAAATTATATTTGACTCCAATTGACTTATTATTGACTTATAGCAGATCAAATAAATTTTTTTATGACTAAATTATCCTCATATGTTTTCACGCGTTAATGCATGTGAGAACGTATTTTTCACCAATACAAGAGTAGTTTAATTCGAAAAAATTATTTGACCTACAATATGTCAATCAAGAGCATGTACAAATTTTCATTAAACTTTTTTTTTTAATATCAGCAAATTCGGCGAATTTTGACTAATTAAGTGATTTTTTTTGTAAAATGAAAGCAAACTTTAATGTTATATATATATATATATATATATATATTTTTATAATTATAAAAGATTTGTGTGTAATTATGAGTGTAGTTATTTAGTATTTATAATACTTTTATATCCACACTCCAATTCAAGATGGGCTGAGCTGGAAATGAAACTCAGATGATTATATTCAGAATTTCAGATCCCCCTCCCCCACACCACAGTCCAGTTCACACACACGCTCGGTGAACGTCGTCTAGCTGAGCTGGGTTTCTTCTCTTTGCTGGGTACTCATGGCTCAATTCTTCTACTCTGCTTGTTCTTGCCTCCAATTGCCTCCCCGACATCCCGGAACTCCAAGTTCGTCCCTGTATTCCAGTCAGTTTCCGCTCCGCCCCAGGCAGAATTATCGTTACGAGACCTCAGGTTGAGACGGATGGTTGTGGCACTGGGACTAGAGTTTTTGTGGTGTCTGACTTGCACACAGATTACTCGGAGAATATGTGTTGGGTCAAGTCTTTGTCCTCCCGCACGCATGATAAAGATGTGCTTGTGGTTGCCGGCGATGTGGCCGAAACCTACACCAATTTCCTTCTCACCATGTCCATTTTGAAGGATAAGTTTCGGCATGTCTTCTTTGTGCCGGGTAACCATGATCTTTGGCTCCGCAGGCAAACAACTGATTATGTAAGCACCATTCTCTCTCGCCTCTCTCAATTTTGTTTTTACTTTTTCTTACTGTTAGAATTCTCTAATTGAATTCTCTAATTTTCTTCTATAAGATTGATCTGCTCTGATTATTAAATTTGTTGGGAATTTTTGAACTAAAGGCTTCGTGGTTCATGGCAATCTCCTAGTCCTATTCCACGGGGCTTACCAGTAACCTCACACAGGTGAAGTCCTCAAGTGTGAGTTGACTTCCATGGATCCTACATTATCAAGCTTCAAAAACTTCATAAAATGTGCACAAAATCATAAGCTTGCTGGTTGCAATGCCAACACAATGCTGAGTGTCTTTCTCTTATCCGTATATTTCACATTAAAACTTTTATCTCTGACCAACTATTTTCATCCGACCATGTTCAGTTGGGTTCTCTTGATAAGCTGGATAAATTGCTAGATGCATGTCTGAAACTTGGCGTGGAAACTAAACCTGGCATTATTGATGGTTTGGGAGTTATCCCATTGTACTCTTGGTATCATGAGGTAAGTGTTTAAATGCTTTATCCTATGATGGCTTCAGTATGGATCTGAATGACTTACTCATTTTTCACGACCTGGCTTTGTTCTAGAGCTTTGATGGGGAAAGGGACATAACTGGAATCCGCATTCCATCCTTGGAGATGGTGATTAACTTTCTTTCTCTAGTAAGGATTTCGTATCTCTGACTTAGCCATCACTGCTTGCTAGATGTCGAATCATTGATTAAAGTGTGTATGTATATGTTGTTGATGTGCTTTTAAGATTATCCTGGTGGTCAAAAACAACCTTCCCTCGTTTTACTTTATTTAGTTGACAACAATGTTATTAACATTAATCCATACAGCCATCACTATACTAAATAGGTAAAGGCACAATGGTTCTTTGGCTTCTCCATTTTGATTTTTTTAATTATTACATTTGTTATTTCCAATGAATTCTATGAGCTAAGATATTAATTGTTGCACTGTAGGCGTGTAAGGACTTTCATGTGTGCAAATGGCCTGATGATCTGAAAAATGGAGGGACTTCCCTTGCTCTATATTTTGATTCTTTGAATGACGAGAATTGGTACATAGTTGAAGATATCTTGAGGAGATGCAGTCATATAATTTCATTTTCTCACTTTGTACCGAGGTCAGTGAATTCTTGTTTGGACTTGGAGTTACTTTGCTTATTACTCATGCACATCCCACATCTGCAGTCATAAACCCCGACTATTCTAATATGTACCCCATTAGTTATGTATTGGGATAGCTTAGAAGATTTTTATGGAGAAAATCATGTCCCCGCTTGCTCTTCCCACTCCATTCCTGAATGATGATTCCATTAGCATAGGCACATAGAGAATCAAATGATTATTAAGAGTGGGATTATACATACAGTTCGACATTAGCTCCTGTTCAAGAATTTATAATTAGATTTTCATACATTCTCAATGCTTTTGGAACAACCCTGTGTTCGTAAAAGTATAGCCCTGTTGTTCCATCCAATAAAGATGCTTTTCTTTCAGCAAAACTTAAGAGTGTTAAACTTAAAACAGAAATCTGACAGTCTATGTAAACTCTTCTCTGCAGGCAAGAGTTATGCCCAGAAAAAAGAATGCTCTTCTATCCTAACCTTCCAAAAATTATCGGCTCAAAATATCTTGAGACACGAATAAGAGCTATACATGGAGCTGAAGGAAGGCAATCAGCATGTCATGTGTTTGGTCATACTCATTTTTGTTGGGATGCTATCCTCGATGGTATCAGGTGACCGCAATTATCGGAACAACTTTATTTATGAGTTATGTGATATTATTGCATCAAAACATGCTAGTCCCTGCAGTCTGTAAGTTGCCTTCTTCTAAGCATTACTTATCAAGTGAGTTAGACCTCAAATAGGGCTGTTGCTAAAAGCTTAGCATCACAAGGCGAGAGTAGTGATCATCATCTGGTCTATACATGTATTATCTCCCTTATGTTTTTATCTAACTGGCACTAGTCAAAAAAAGTATGAGGCAGAAGCCTTTTAGGTACGGGATACCTGTCATTATCTGAATAAATTTGGCCCATATGAATCTTATGGTTGTTGATACTCTAGATGGTGCGAAAAATAATAGTGCAGAGAAGAAGGGAATCCTCCTCTGACCTAATGCATGCTTTGAAGTCTTAATTCTTTATTTAACACTTGCATGGTCACAAAATTGCAGGTATGTGCAGGCACCACTTGCTTATCCCAGGGAAAGGAAAAGAAGAATGAATGGAGGTGAAGACTGGCTGCCATTTTGTATTTACTCCAGTGGAAATTTTGCAGAAAGGGTCTCACCTTGCTATTGGTCTGATTATTATTCTGTCAACCCCAGAACACCAGAAGTCACTCAGCTGGCCCCTGGGTCTCCAGGTTTTACACTAAAGTTTGATGAATTAAACAAATTTTATGTAAGGATTGCATAACTAGCCAAGACCGGAAGCCTTTGCATCTCATATTCATTCAGTAGCTGTTGGGATGGACTTATGGGACCGTTCTTATACACTCTCTTTACTGTACGAAATTTGATACACAAGGAATTGAAATTTCATGCATTAAGCATTTCATTTGTATATCGAGAAGTTGACATCCCTGATCTTGACAAATTGATATAAATTGCCCGCGAAAGTTATGTGTTGGTTAGATTTTGTAACATTTTATATGATTTTAAGATCATTTAGGGTTAATTACATTTAGACTCTTTCTCACAATGCAAAATTACACTTTTCCCTAAAGACTTTCTGTAATTACACTTTTTGAGAATTCTCTATTTACAGCTGTATTCCGTTCGAGTTTGATTCAAAAATGCTATTTCAACAGAAAAGAAGCAATTCTAATTTAATGTCTCGTTCATCATTCAGCATCAATTATTAACAATATGGCTAGTTTTTTCATTTATAAATGACTATATTGTAGCAAATGACAATAATTTCCATAGAATCTATTCCAATTACAACCTTTTGACTTTATGTATATTTACTCCCTTCTAAGAATAAAAGTATTGCTAGGGTATCTTTGTTAATAGATTATACAAAACAATAAATGAGTCGTAAAATTGAAATTTAATGTAAACTTTTTATTGATGCAGAATTTAATGTGCAAATCCTTACGGGAACAGTTGAAATATGGACATTTTTTAGGGGATGCAAGTGTAATTTTAAAAAAATATTAGGAAAAAGTGTAATTTCATACTTTTAAGAAGAGTCTGAGTGTAATGAATTAATAATAATTTATAAATAAGTTTAATTATTAAAGGGAAAGAGTTCAAAGCCATGTTAATTCTTCCCCAATATTGATATAAACCACAATTCCCATACTATTTTAAGCAGAGTATATAATAATGTTGTGACAGTGAAGTACTTGAAAGAACAAAATAGGTATAATTGCATCTATTTCATATTTGGTTTTACACTTTACTGTATTTTAAACTAAACCCAACGTTCTACTATAAATGACAAATGGAGGCCATAGTTGTTGCACAAAATGCCCCTCCACTAACCACCGTCGTTAAATCTTAATGGTGGACAAGCGTGGAAAGTCACGTGTCCTAAATAATTAGTAGGTCAAAAGAGGCACAATTGCAACATTAGTCCCATAAGAATGGATCTTATCAACTTTGACCCTCTGCTTTTATGAAATTATATTTTTAGGCAAAAATTCAATTAAAATTTACATTATTACTTATTAGATCAAGAAAATAGCAAATTTGGTCATTTTTTACACTGCGTCATTGTAAACCAATGACATAATGTTAGCTACTGATTTTTGGAAGGAAAAATCACCACATAACCTTCAAAGTGCATACAGTAGAAAGCCAAATCAATTGAGTTGATTTGGAGAAAATTTCAAGAGGATTAACCTACGCTTCAGGGTTTTAAAACTTTTATAGTTTAGTTTTTTACTCGTACAGTGGTTTCTCCCTAAGAAATCATCCGATGAGCTAACGACCAAGTGAAGTTACGTTGGTTGTGAACAAATAATGGAATAAATGATTAAATTTAGTATGTCTTCAAACCAATAATACAATTTTTAATGAAACTTATTAGTCAAAAGAAAAATTTCATAAAATACTGGACTAAAGTAGAAATAACCCAATATTATAGGACCATTTGTAATTTCGCCATCAAAGATGGTCAGTCTCTAACATTGAACGATAGCTAGTGGGAGGGACATTTTATTTAATAATTTTGGCCTTTATTTATAATTTGTAAATGAACATGGGGTCAATTTCGAAATATCGTAAACACACGACGTCAAAAGTCAAATATTAGACGCTCTAGACCGTGGGACTAGATTTGCAATTTTGGGGAAGAATAATATTGTGAATCTCGTCTTTGTCTTTACAAATTTCTCCCCCTCACTGGCCCTGCTTATGTTCCCGATCAATTCCTTCCATTTCCCCGCCATTATTGTTCTACAGACCAAAGCATATAGATTGACGTATAAAGTTGACGCTTTTGCTTCACTATAATTCATCTGAGAATCAGTTGTAGTGGATAAAGGAAACAAAAAGGGATGGATTTGGACCAGTGGATAACAAAGGTGAAAGAGGGCCAACACTTGTCCGAAGATGAGCTTCAGCTTCTCTGCGAATATGTATCTACTTCTTCCTTTTCCGTCTCTTTTAGTCTTTTATTTGATTTGAGGATCTTTGTTTCCTAAAAGCGATGAAACAATTGGAGGATGCGTCCATTTACCAAGAGCTTCGCATCTAGTTTCTGGTAGTTAGGATTTTGCCTTGGGCATTTGATTTTTTTTTTTTTTGTGTTAATTGTTTGAATGGTATAGTTAGGGTTTTAAGAGGGTTGAAATATTTGGCCGAGAGAAAGGGTTTACGAGGGTTTGCTGATCTGGGTATTTTTAGTGTTGAAGGGCTTAGTGCCCAGTAATACTTTGTGAATTTACTTTGGCTCTGTCAGAGGGTCATATAGAACCAGATGCTTCTGTTGATTTTGGTGCAACTCATGTTGTATACTGTTTATATCACTTGTTTGCCGACACGGTTTGCCTAGAATTAGATGCTTTGTGATGGGATATGCTCCAAAACTCTTTTATTTCTGGATAAAACCGATCCATTTTAAGCTCCCCTTAAGCAGCCCTCTTTGTCAGTTTCGTTTCACTTTAGTTCTTTATCTTTCAAATGCTCTGATGAGATTGATCCCCCCGAGCATCACTGGTTGCTGCTTTTAGTCTTCACCAAAAGCTCAGCTCCCCATGACAGGCATTAGTTCACTTATGAAGACAATTTGGGCTTTTTGCTTCATTTCCTTCAAATAAACCTACCCCATTTCTGCATGTAGATAAATATGGCTGACTTAGGCCTTGCGCCAGGGGCTGATGAAAGAAGCAAAAGAGAAATGGAACATAGAAGAGGAAAGGAAAGGAAAAGAAAAACCAATTGAGCTTGAAAAATTGTTATTAACATCAAAGACGTGGGAATATTAGACAATAATATTACATCAAATATGAATGTAATCTCTTTTCCAGACTGTCCTAGTTAACACCACAAGCCTCATCGATAACCTAATTGAGTTCTGTACTTTCAAAAGAGAAATTCAATATTTGCTATTTTTTAATATACAGCTAAATACAATATCTTATTGTTACAACTGAAAAACCATAATGTAATTGTTAATCGAAATTCAGTATGCATAAATATCTGTTTCACTAGATAAGTTCAAAGTTCAATTGGTGGAGTTTTATTTCAATCAGATACTTGATTTTAATTATATTATCATTTTATTGGAAAATCTTATCAAAGCTTCATCTTATAAATCATAAAACCTTGCCACGAGCTTCAAATGACCAACCTCCTTTTTAGCCTTTCATTTGCTTTCATAAATCAAATTTCAATACTGATAATAACATAAATTGTTTTTCTTTTTCCCTACTTATCCCAATCAATCTGCTGTCTGATTCTTTTATTCTTTTCCTGTTATCACATGAATTCTTATATACCACTGTATATGCTATGACCTCTCTCTCTCTCTCTTTCCTCTCTCTAAGTAATAGTTGTATAAATGTTTAAACTAAGTCTTAAATACCTCCCACAGCAAATTCCTTTTCTTTTGTCCCTTTCACTATATACAGGCAAGCTGAGTTGCCTTTTCAGATTTCATTACACAATTTTTCAAACTTTAATTTGAAAGTTTGGACTTGGTGTATTATCTACGACTTCCTCAATTTTCTTTAGATAGCGCTAAGATATTTCCCATTTGTATGTCATGCTTAAAAAATGCTAGTAAAATTACGTTTAGGAGGATCAGTCATTGGAAGGATTTTATAGTATGTTGGGACTACAACATGCGGCTAAACAGGTAAATTGTAGGATTGTTGGATCAGTTATCCTGAAAATGTCTACACATGATGTGAATGGCTAATTAACTATGTGTTCTTCATTGTTTTTGGTGGAATTGCTTGTATCATGATGCACACCAAGCCTCACTCAAGCTCATGCCTTTTGCTTAGGCTCCTTAAAGTCGCAAGCAAATGGCAACAAAGTTCACTTTCTTCTCTCTGGATGCTTCCTGTAAGCCAACTTATTATAGGTTTAGAATCTAGAAGATCATTCAAACATGTAGCTTAGGTACTGGCTTGTTGGTTGTCAACAGACTTCCAGTGCTACACCATTGCAGGACAGCAGATTTGATTTCCCTAGTAAACTCATTCGTCTCGATTGCTTCACATCTTTAGTTATTTAACAATGTTTCTTGTTCTGTAATATGTCTGACTTTGTAAGTTGCCCCTATTTTCTCCACAGCTTTCCATAATTTTCCTTCTATGGATTTTTAGTTGTCTATTTGCTTTTAAATGAAGTTTTCTCCTGTCATATTCAGGTAAAAGAGATCTTGATTGAGGAGTCGAATGTTCAGCCTGTCAATAGTCCAGTCACGGTATGTGGGGATATCCACGGACAGTTCCATGATTTAATGAAACTTTTCCAGACTGGAGGTCATGTACCAGAGACAAACTACATATTTATGGTAAATACTGTAAAACGTATTATATATTGGTACATCTATTATAATTGCATTCTAAAGCTGGTTATATCTTGGCAGGGAGATTTTGTTGATCGTGGTTATAACAGTGTAGAAGTTTTCACCATTCTTTTGCTTCTCAAAGCAAGGTGCGTAAAATCTGAGAAGTTTGTGGACCATGCTTGTAATGTACATTTCTTAATTTGCTTGTAAGTCTGTGCACCACAGTATTCAATTAGATTGCTTTGCCTGGGAGATTTCCTGTGCAGTTTTGCCAGGAATATGTCAGCAGCTATGTGGTTCTTGGGACCTAGTTGGAATCTACACTCTACAGTTGCAAGTGTGGTTTTTGTATCACTGAAGAGTTGGCATGATTTTTGAATTTTGATAGCTAATGAACAAATTACTTGTAGTCGTGCTGCTTTAGTACGTAATGCTCCCGTATATGTAGTTTCTGAAATATAATTATTCAAACTGAACACGTTTTGTTTATCTCAAAACATGTGCAACCACCACTTGCTTTTGTAGCTAGCTTCCTTTCACACATTATTATTAAGAAATTTTATTAGTCCTTAACCAGATTAGCATTCCTTTGCAATTTGACTCTTCTATGATATCTGTATTGACTTGATTACGTTATTGTTGGGCTATATAGGTAAAGCAAGTTCTGGTCTGTAAGCGAATAACATTTTTGAGCCACTTGTGCTGGAAGCTGTTTTTAGATGTTTCTAGCAGATGCCTGCTCATTTTTGCAATTTACTTATATTGTCTTTACATTTGCTGTCAGGTATCCGGCCAACATTACTCTCCTACGTGGAAATCATGAAAGCAGGCAACTGACACAGGTAATCAGTCTTGTAACTTCACTACTTGTGTTTCCATAGCCAGATAGTTAACCAAATCAGTATATAAGTTCTTATCACATATGACAATAGATTTGCATTTGTGCAGACAACTAATTATGGTGAGCAAGCCACCAAACTTGTCTTCATGTAGGTCCTTAAGTTTGCAGGTTAAAACTGAGCACTGGAAATATATAGTCTTGAGAGTTCCTTCTTTTATGTATTGTGTAAAGCACTGAGTAATTTTGCTAAAAATATTGTATAGGAAAATTTTCAATGATCGCCTCCCTCCCTCCTCTCTTTCTCTATCTATCCGTCCATCTCTCTCTCTCTGTGTCGGGGTCGGCATTAAGGTGCCATGGTATTTTCTGTCCTTTGTATTTCGTATTTGAGGACATCTTCTTTCGACTCTCTTTCAGAGAGAGTGCTTCACCAATTGCTGTCCATTACCAGCAGGCAAAATCTTTTCATCTATTCCCAAATTTGTGGTGTAACATCAGACATGTGCAGTCTTATGTACTTCTACACTATTTTCCTTGAAAGCAATGGTTGAGAGTTAGTGGTGTCACATCATTACTCTATTGAGAGTACAATTTATGGATGTTAGTGTACGCCATGGCGCAGGGATCAAAATGCAAAACCAGTGCCATTTTTTTAGTAATGGCGCTCATCTTCCTATTGCATTCGCCTGCCCACCTTTTCCTAAAGCGCTGTGGTGCGTCCATGCTTTGCGTTTGTCAAGAAAGCACACTAGACATACTTTAAAGGTCCCCATCTATTTTCTTCCATGCTCTCCTTTCTTCATTTTTCATTTCTTTCCTTCTTCACCCTTTGGCTTTCTCGTCTTTCTGTCCTTTCATTTTTTGTTATCTTGCCCTTTTATTTCTAAACTAGCGTTGAAGTTGCTGATATTTAAGAAATGAAATTTGTCAAGGCTAGTTCAACATAAATATTGATTTGGTACTTTGTGTGCCTTGCTCATTCTTAAAAGATTACGCTTGTTCTCTCTTTTGACTTTCTTGATGTTTTATTGGGACATTAGTTTAGTTGGTGGGTTGTAAAATCCTTAATAACTACTTGTGATCTTTAATACTGTTTCACCAGAATTTTTGACTAGAGCCCTTGATGGACACTCTTATAAATCGTAGAATGCATTTGGCCAAGAACCTTAGAAATCTTTATTATGCTATGGTTCTTTCTATTCGTATTTTTGTGGTTATGAGATAACAAGATTTCCTGTTTCTCCTTGATTTTACCCACTTCAATTTTCCCTTGGACGTAAATGCTATGCAAATTGGTGGCATTTACTTTTTTCTTTTTTTTTTTTAAATCTTGCTAACACCAACTGTGATTTACAACAAGGTCATCCCCATGACTGCAAGCTGTCAAGTGCTGATGAGTTTCTACATGTTATTCTTGGCAGGTTTATGGATTTTATGATGAGTGCCAGCGGAAGTATGGGAATGCTAATGCTTGGCGATATTGCACAGATGTTTTTGACTACCTAACTTTGTCAGCAATTATAGATGGGACGGTAGGGATTATACCCATACTCTTGTCTTTTCTAAGAATACATTTATGTGCCATTTGTTAAGAACCTCCCTATTTTACTTGATATTGTATCAAATTTTGGTGATGTACCAAGCAAGTCCTTAAATTTCCATTGGAAGGAAACTAAAGAACATACCATATTTAGAAGAAGATCCTATTAATTTAGTTTCACGTTCTTTAATTGCGTTTTTTGGTGGGATTAAGACGTTTGCCTTTTCTGGAACTCCAGGTACTTTGTGTGCATGGTGGCCTATCTCCGGATGTTAGAACTATTGATCAGGTTAGATCACTATCCTTTTCTAATTATTTTATTGGAATAATGACATACCCTAAGGTTAGCCATGATACTACGGTTACTACCAATTTCTTAGATTTTGAACAACACGGCACTTGTTGGATTAGAAAAGAGCTCAATTAATTTTCCATCCCTCTGGAATGTCCATCAATTTTGAAATGTAAAAACTCCCGTATCTTTCTCTCGTCCTACACACACACAAAGTGTCGGGCATATACATTGCATATAAACAACACTCGCACAATAAACACATATGCATGTGTACACACACATCGAACACACACAGTGAAGCTCAAATATTCACTCACATACACATATAAAACATGAAATGGCTATATGCATTCTCGTTTATGCATGGTCATGGTGGTTGGGCAATCAAGTTTTGGTGGGATTTAAGGGTGGTGTCAGTAGGTGATAGGTGGCGTGGTGCCAGTTTGGGGATGGTGATGGGTTGGGGGTGGGCTTATCAAGTCTCTGGATTGTGGGTGGTGGCAGAGTGCAGCGTGGTGAATTGTTTGGTTCGAGAAGAAATGAGGAAACAAAAAATTACCAAAAAAAGAAAAGAAAATAATAAATGAAGGAAAAATGCATAATATGGAAAATAAAAAGAAAACAGATTTTATATATGATTTTATTTTATTTCTCATTTTTGCTTAACTAGTACAACTATAGTTATTATAATCAATAGATTTTACACTATTAAGATTGAATTTTTGCTAACAAATTACTCAGTAAAATAGTTAAATGACATGATCAAATAGGAAATTCATTTCTTTTTGAACAATAATAATTAAAGAAAGTTGCATTATGAGACAGAATTGAAGCTTAAGAAAGAATTAACAAAAGTAAAAGTAACAAAAAGTAGAGAAGGATAAGTTAAATAGTATTATCCTCTATACTTACTAAAAATGTTTGGTTTAATTCGACTTTATACCGAACTTTCGATGAGGGTTGAAAAAGTGTAAATTCTAGCACTGTCAATTGAAAACAGAGCCTAGGAAAAAAGTTGCTCCCTGACGCATATGCTAATAACATGTGGGCCCTTTTAAGGGAAGCCTTTTGTCCGTAAAAATTGGTCAAAACATGAAAACTTGGTGGCAGGGGTATTTTTGGAAGACTCTGTAAGTTGGAAGCACTTTTTTTATCCATTATAGTTGGCCGACATGAAAACTGGGTGGCAAGGGCATTTTTGGAAAAGCTCAATATTTGATAGACTTCTCTTTCTGGGCTGAAGTGGGAGGGAGGGGGGAAAATGTTATCAGAACATGTTGAACGAGGGGCTCTAATTTTTCAAAATCGAGAGGGTTGATTGTAAAAATTCAAGGGATGTGTATGTAATTGTTGTTTACTTTGTGTAATATTTATGGGAAGAAATCTCAAATTGGATTTAATGATATGTTATGATATCCAGTTATTTGCATGCTGGGCATGCTTCCCCAGAAGAATGTGGCATTGAGCATTGCGTGCATATTAATTTAGCATCCTCATAGAGGGTGGTTTCATATTTCTGGAGTCAATGTTATTTTCATTTTCTTATTTATGGAGATTTCTCTCTCATCTATTATGATCAACGGTAAAATAGATGATGTGATTTGGTGTCTCCTCATACTTGTTTGTAGCATAGAGGCTCATGTTAGTAATTAGGTTACATTTGCTCCATTTTTGTTCTCTCGACAGATTCGAGTGATCGAACGGAACTGTGAAATCCCCCATGAAGGGCCCTTCTGCGACTTAATGTGGAGCGATCCTGAAGATATTGAGACATGGGCAGTCAGTCCTCGAGGAGCTGGCTGGCTTTTTGGTTCCAGGGTGACATCTGAGGTGAGTCAACTACGTGGTTGGAATAAAGCTTTGTTGGAAATTGCTGCAGCTAATGCCTGACAGATAGACCTCGTCACAAAAATTCAAATTTGTTATATAATGTTTTAGATCCTTCAGAAAGTTGGGAAATGTACGTGTTGCTAATGTAGTTCTTATTTTTGGCAGTTCAATCATATTAACAAACTTGATCTAGTTTGTCGGGCCCACCAACTCGTCCAAGAAGGTCTAAAATATATGTTTCAAGATAAAGGGCTTGTGACTGTGAGTTGCTAATTCTCTGTCATGGTATAAATTATACCTTATCCTAGAAACTGCTGTTTTCTGTATGATATTCTTATTGTTGCATTCTGGATGGTACAGGTATGGTCTGCACCAAATTATTGTTACCGATGTGGAAATGTTGCATCAATATTGAGCTTCAATGAGAACATGGTAGTAGTGGACTTATCGTACTTTTGATCTCTCTCTCTCTCTCTATATATATATATATGTGTGTGTGTGTGTGTGTGTGTGTGTGCGCGCGTGCGCGTGCGCTCTGTGCTTGTGTCCGTGTCTGTGTGTATCTACGTCTTATTTTGAATAGCTTATCCATCTAAAATATCTACAACATGGACCAAGATCTTAATGTTGGTAACTATATGACTCAGCCGATCTATATATAACATGTTTTATACTTAATGATTATTTTAATTTTGAATTTTGGATTATCTATCAATTACTGATTTTACAAAAGTTTGAATTATTTGTAGTTTTTATTTATTTATTTTTTAGATATATAATCATGTTTGTTTTTGCTGCCATATTTGGATAGCCTCTTTGAATTTAGTTTTGTCACTTAACGTATTATCATTTATTTTTATATAAATTTTGATAGGTCTATCATTATTTATCTTTATCTAGAAGATTCACTCATTTTTCTAGGTAAATTAGTTAGTAAATTTTTTTAAAATTTATTTTATATCCTATATGCTTTTGTATTTTTTGTTCTTATTTGTTACTTTAATTTAATATTTAGATTATTTATCATTTACTTATTTTTATATTTAAAATTATTTATAATTTTATTTATTTATTTTTAAAATACAATTCTTCAATGCCAAGGCATGGGATACTAACTAGTTGCTATTAGGTTTTACAATAAAAGCTTCTTCCAGCAATAGGGCGGATGTGTTTCAACATAGGTGATAAGGATGTTTGCTTCTTGATTTCTTTTCTCCTGTCCGATTGAAAGGGGTATTGCCATCATAGTCTAGTGTTGGTATAGTTTGTTTTGCTCATAAATCAGTTGAAGAAACTGCTTTGAAATCCACGACCAAGTGGCTGCAATGCTTTATCTAAACTTACCATATTTTGGTTTCTGCCTTCCCATTGCATTAGGAAAGAGAAGTGAAGTTTTTCACAGAGACCGAGGAGAACAACCAAATGCGAGGCCAAGAACTGGGGTCCCTTATTTTCTTTGAGTGAGATTATTTGTTTTCAAGAAACGGGAATATAATTTTAGGTGCTTAGTGCTGCTGTGTTGCCTCAAATGGAGGAGACGAGATATAAATATTTGCATGGAGGAAATTCCAGTTTACACAATCTTGCCAGGTTCCCCTGCTGCTTTTTGCAGTTTGTTAATGTGTATTCAGATAGATGTGAACGAGTTTGTCTTCTTTCTTCCGTTCTCATTGTTCGGATTATTTATAGCTTAAAATTTCATTTACAATTGATTTTGTAAAATTAGAACCACCTGATGCTTGCACATTATATATGCAAATTGATAATTTGTGTAAATGATTGAGCATTGATGTTCCATACATGACTGGTTACTTTGATTGAGTTGCTGCAATACTCTTGATTCAGATAATCAGCAATGACATTTGAAGTTGATGTTTGTAGCAGCACCAACTTCCTTGCGCTGTAATATACTGCCCTACAGCTACAAGAGCGTCCAGTTTCTGCCGAATGGCGCTTTGTGTTTTGGTGCTTGATTCGCTCCCAGTTACTTTAACAACTATTCTTATATCTTCTATTAGGGTAAATTATATTGTGATTACGGCTAATTACACACAGACTCCATATTCCTTGTACACTTTCTGAGTCGGTGTCAATGTAATTTATGTCAGGGGTGAACTTGTTATAATAATTACAATATCATGGAGGATTCAATTTTACATTTTCTTTTTATTATGATTCTTGTTGGTGTAGTTGCACATGTCATAATGTAGGTTTCACTGTATACTGTAGTGCAGCATCATTTGCGTCCATCTTTGGGACTTTGCAGAAACCTCCTTCCCGAGACTTATAAGATACTTCATGTTGCCACTGGACTTTATTGCCAAAAATCTTCTTAGCATTTGTAATCCAAAGAGAGGGAATGCAATCGTTTCATGCCTAATTCAAAGAAAATATTAATATAAATAAACATATATTTCTTACGTGTTTTGATTATTAAAATTTGGTATGATTTATGCATTAATTAAACGTATTTGCTAAAAACAACGCAAAATTAAAAAAGGGTAAAGTACATCTACCTCCCTGAGGTTTGGCATAATTACAAATACCCCCTCGTTGTTTGAAAAATTATAAATACCCTCCTAATTTTAACGATCGTCTAACAATTACCCCAATCTTTGCATTTTTTATAGTGAACTGACCAAAATACCCTTATGGATTAAAATTTATAATTTTATTTATTTTTTTTAATTTTTTTTTATCGACTAAGGCGATAATTTTTTTTATAATATTTAATTTTTTTTCATCCATCCCATTCAATATTTTTATAAGATTTTAATTTTTAAAAAAAAATAAAAAAATACTGTAAGGGCAAAGTTGACATTTCTATGCCTCCATCCAAGGATTACATAATTTTATCAAACATTGGGGGGTATTTGTAATTTTTCAAACAACAAGGGGGTATTTGTAATTATACCAAATCTCAGGGGAGGTAGATGTAATTTACCCTTAAAAAAAAGAAGAAAAAAAGAGAGAATACTGTTCACATAAAAAAATGGGAACAAATTATTGATTAAAAAGGTAAAATGAATTGCTTAACAATTGGGTTTTAAATTAAAATTTATAATAAATTTGAGCTTTATAAATATTCAGATAGTAAATTTGAAACAATTCCACACTTAATTCTGTTCATGGACGGTTCAAGATGCATACAATTGTTTTTTTCATTATAAATTTTAAATTGACTAATTGAGCTAGAAACATGTTCAAGAAAATAAGTCTAAAATCTCTTTAACATAGTGAAGTAATACAACCATGAAGATCACATGTCTTCTTTGGTAATATTAAAATTTAAGATGATACATAATTTTTTTCATAAAGTTAGAGGAGATTGCATATTCGATTGAAGAACAAACTTCGGTCTTTATAAATTCTATTTAAAAACGAGCTTCGGCCCTCGAATTGATATTTGAAATGAAGAATTAGGGAAAATTTGTATGTTTTAGAGATTGATCGTAATTTTTTTTTTTTACAAATTCAAAATTTATTTTAAAAAATATTTAAAATATTCTTCAATATATATATATATATATATATATATTTGTTGAAGGATCCATTTCCAAAACAAACAAAATTAGAACAACTGAAAATGATGAAGAAAAACAGCGAGCCAATGCCCAACATCAACATTGATACTATTACTGTAAGAAGCGACAAAATACTGTTCTGACCCTCTCTACTGTGTGACTTTTACTTTTAGGCCCCTATGACCTATCTTCCATTTCGCTGTTTGCTCTCTCTATTTCCCCAAATATCAAATCGACCCCAAGTCCTAGGGTTCTCCTTCATCGCCCACCCCTCTTACCATTCTCACATCACTCTCTCCTACTCCCGTGGTAAATGTCCTCTACTCTCTTCAACTTCCATTCCTTCGATTCCTCTTCTGCTTCTTTTTCTTGCTATATTAACTGATTGATTGATTTCTTGGTGGAGATCAGCAACTCTACCTTTTTTTTGGGTATTCTAGCACTTTTGCAGCGATTCTGGTGCATATTTTGTCGTGTTTTGGGTTGACTTCAGGGATATCTCTTGAGTTTGTATTCTGATGTTTGGCTAAATGCTTATGACGTTAGTATTTATCTTTTGTTTTAGGTGTGCATGATGGAATAGTTTTCTAGTTTGAGTTTTGGATATGAATGCATTTGTCTTGAGCTTTTGAGATTTTCTCGAAGTGGCTTTGGGAAATCCTGGAATCGTAGTGGCCATAGATTGCATACAGTATATACATGTTAGGAACCTGCCTATAGAAATAAAACAAAGTAAAGCAAGCAGAAAGTGCATCTGGGATTTTCTTTAATGATTTTTTTTTTGGAATAATTAGACCCTTAAAATCAAATTTGTGTTTTATAAACCTCTTTCTTTGTACATTTTGAAGACACTCTGAATGTCCATTAAATGCAGAAATTTGTGTTTTACAAATTTGCTTTTAAGTCGGACCTAATTAGTTTCCAGCGAAGGACTATTTACTGGAAATACAGAGTTGAATATATAATTGCACCTGATGTTTATCTTGGTGTTTTCTTTGACATTCGTCTTGTTAAATTTGCACTGTCATAAACATAATCATGTGTTGTCTGTTGTCAACTGAGAAATGTAATTTCTTCTCTTAAATATCCAAGACCTGACATGAAAAGTACATGGTTACCAATGGGGACTTAATTACTGGATATTATATTCTCAATTCATGTCCATCGTAGCAATTGTATTGTTACCGTCCTTGTTACTGGTACGAAAGCATCCTAATTAGATTTCTTGCCTGCGGCCCTTGTACTTGAAATACTAAGGCAGTTTTTTTCTTCTTCCAAGAGCATCAATTTAGGAAACCAACAGACATGTAGAAGATGCTCCTATCACTCTGAGATACGCAATAGTTTATGGTGCCTGCTAACTGTTGAAGTTGAAGCTGCTTTCTTTATTCTGAATCTCTGTTAGAGGTCACATATAGCTGAGTTGGAGTCGCTACTATAACATCAGATTATGTATTTCCACCTGTATATCCTTACTCCCCAAAGTGTCATCTGTGGAATAAAATAAGTGCAATCTTTTAATATGTTTAGCTGGCAACATTTTTTCATGCACACCGTTCTGAGTTTTGCATACCCATTTTAGTTGGCATCCTCAAACAGGCATTTTACTTACTTTGTCAGAGTTTAACTGCTACACCAAATAGCATCAGCACTGTATTCAAAATTACATTTCAAGATTGTGTCGTATGCTTGATTACGTTACATGCATAATACATTTATGATTGGGTCTGACACATTCCTGTCACAACTGAGTACGCACGATGAAATGAAATTGTGAAGGTATCAAAGTTGATGCATGTATGCCTTCCCTCCCCAAACAAAATTAAGACTGAAGAGTATGACTTTGAATTTGCCCTTTTGAGTTTCTTGATTTGTAGGTGAAGGGGGAACGCTTCTCAACTTATCTCTATGCATTTTTAATGGGAGGCCATGCTCAGGGAAATAGAATAGCATAACTGCTTCTTTAGCTGATTCATTTCCTTGATTTCCTGAAGATACATGCCATGGCAAAGGGGAAGCTTATACTAATCTGCCAGTCTGGTGGTGAGTTTATTACCAAGGACGACGGCACATTGTCATATGAAGGGGGAGAGGCAAATGCTGTAAATATCAATCATGAAACCCTGTTTGATGATCTCAAATTGAAGTTAGCTGAAATGTCTAATTTGGATCAGAGAACAATTATTATCAAGTACTTCCTCCCAGGAAACAGGAGAAATCTTATCACTTTAAGAAATGACAAGGACCTAAACAGAATGATTGATTTTCATGGGAATTCAGTAACTGCTGAAATTTTTGTCGATGGGAAGGAAGGATTTGACCGTGATGCTGTCAAATTACATGCCAGCAGGTATGTGGCTCTGGTTTACGTCGTTTAGCACATGCTGCCATTTCGGCATTTTGAGTATTCTATTCTAGTTCCAACTTGTCACCATCACCACATGCCACCACTGTAGTTATTCCTATAGATAATGTAGAATTATCCTTGTATACCCTCAAATTTTATAATCGAAATCTGTGGTGGCTACTCTGTCTACCATTTTGTGATTGGTTATTTTACGTCGTTGGTAAATTTCTTTTGAATATACTTGCAATAAACACATGTATGATACCTGCAGGGCCAGTGTTGTGAAACTGGCGGAGACAGTAAACCATATTTCAACACCGTCAAGTGCTGCTGCTCCAGTAGCCAATACCCCTCCTGATGTTGGTGACCTTCCGGCCGACAAGATTGCAGACAGCTCAAGCCCCAGTTATACTGCGTCACCCACATCTTCAGAAGATGGTGCTGAAAATGATTCTGATTATAAGCCACGGTTAGCTGTCAATGGTAGTGGTGATCAGAGCCCAGCTGATTTAGATATGGGTGGTAGTCCAGCAGATACCGTCAAGAAGCGGAGGCGCACGGCCTCATGGATGATTGGTGCCCATGGTCCAACTATTGTTGCAGTTAGTGATAATGATGGGGACAGTAGAAGGCGGAAGAAAAATCACCGTGGTCGCAGTAGTTTAGCTGCCAGTGACAACTTGGAAAATCAAACAAATGATCTTGACAGTCCTTCCAGTGTCGCTCTTTCTGATGATGGTTTACCAGAAAAATTAGTTGCCTCGTGGAGAGATTGCATTATTGGTGTGGGACAGGATTTTAGAAGTGTGAAGGAGTTTCGGGAGGCATTGCAAAAGTATGCTATTGCTCACCGCTTTGTCTATAAATTGAAAAAGAATGACTCCAATCGTGCAAGTGGCATTTGTGTTGAGGAAGGCTGTTCTTGGAGTATTCATGCATCCTGGGTTCCTGCTTGTGAGTCCTTTCGAATTAAAAAGTTCAACAATTCTCATACATGTGGAGGGGAATCTTGGAAGAATGCGCATCCTGCAAAGAAATTGTTGGTAAGTGTTATAAAGGACAAATTACGAGATTCCCCACATCACAAACCCAAGGAAATTGCTAAAAGCATTTCACGAGACTTTGGAATTGAATTGAAGTATACACAAGTAAGGCGTGGGATAGAGGATGCTCGCGAGCAACTCCAGGGTTCATATAAAGAGTCGTACAATCGCTTGCCTTGGTTCTGTAGAAAGCTGGTGGAGATAAATGCTGGTAGTATCGTTGAGCTGATGACTGATGATGAGAAAAGACTCCAATGCCTTTTTGTCTCTTTTCATTCCTGTTTACAAGGTTTCCAGAATGGTTGTCGTCCCATTCTTTTTCTCAATGCTACTTTTCTGAAATCAAAATACCAAGAAAGTTTATTGACAGCGACTGCAGTTGATGGAGATGATGGTTTCTTTCCAGTTGCATTTAGCATAGTTGATACTGAAAATGAGGAGAACTGGCGTTGGTTTCTGGAGCAACTGAAATCTGCAATTCCAACTACCCTACCCTTAACTTTTGTCACAGATAGGGAAAAGGGACTGAAAAAGACTGTCCATGAGGTATTTGAGAATGCTTTCCATGGTTATTCCATGTATCACCTTATGGAAAGTTTCAAGAGAAATTTGAGGGGTCCATTCCATGGAGAAGGACGAGGTGTTTTACCTGGGAAACTTTTGGCTGCTGCACATGCAGTTCGACTTAATGGTTTTAAGAAGTTCACTGAGCAAATTCGGCAGATTTCTTCAAATGCTTATGATTGGGTAATTCAGATTGAGCCAGAGCATTGGACAAGTTTGTCATTTGGAGGTGAGCAATATAACTATATTGTACAGAATGTTGCAGAACCATATAGTAAGCTGATGGATGAAATTAGAGAATCAACCATAATGCAGAAGATAGAAGCACTCATTTACATGATAACTGAACTTATAAATACTCGCCAAATGGAGTCAAGCAAATGGACAACAAGGCTGACTCCTTCCAAAGAGAAAAGGATACAAGAAGAAGCTCTTAAAGCACATGCTCTGAGAGTGTTTATATCGTCAGATGTTCTATTTGAGGTTCATGATGATTCTACTCATGTAGTCGATATTGAGAAATGGGAATGCACTTGCCTCGAATGGAAAGGAAGTGGAATACCTTGTCGCCATGCTATTGCTGCATTCAACTGCTCAGGAAGGAGTGTCTATGATTACTGTTCAAGACACTTCACCGTAGAGCGTTACCGCCTAACATATTCCGAGTCCATAAATCCGGTTCCTGGAATTGGTGTGCCTTTCGGGAAAGAAGATGCTGAATCAGGTGACTCGAAGGTGCTTCCTCCTGCTCCTCGGTCCCCAAATCAACAGAAGAAGGACCAGACTAAAACAGACGATCCAGATAAGAGGACAGTCACTTGTTCCAAATGCAAGGAACCTGGGCACAACAAGGCTTCATGTAAGGCCACCTTATAGGTCCTACTATTTTATGTAAATGTTGTACAGCTTGTATATCCAAAAAGTTGGGACTCTTTGAATTACCTCTAGTTTTAGGAGATTTGGATGTGCTATGTTACTTGAGCTTGTGATTCTGAGAAGTGACTGCTTTAGACTGACCCAACCCTTTAAGGCTGTTAATGTACCTTTTTCTTTGAACACATCTTTCTTTTCCCTCTCAAGTCCTAAAGAGGAAAGGATTCAAAATACCTAAATCCTTATCTACAATTAATCCTGTTTACTTTGAGTTATTTGGTTGATGTATGAATTATGCACTGTTTGCTGAGACTCTTTGGTTTGAATAACTCAATCCAAATTGTAATTAGTACTCAATTCTTAGATTAGAATTTTTTTTGAATAATGCAAAATAAACACCTTATTTGGAAGTTTTACACTGCTTATACAACTTAAATAAACATGGCCTTAAATTATACTTTTATTCCCTAAACTTTTGATAATTACATATGACTTCTTTCTAAAATGTTTCATTTACTATTCAGGATTTTGGATAGAAGGAGCTGACATTAATAGAAAATTGAATTTGACTTACAATATTCTCCATCATCCAAGGATTCTTATATTTTGTTTACTTTTAGTAATAATTTGACACTTATTTGTGTTACTCAAGGGGTGTTGCCATTTTTATGTTTTTACGGTGGAAATAAGTTGTATAAAAAATTATAAGTTAAAAAATAGTAGTAATAAAAGTGGTGTGTATTCAGAAACAAAAGTGAAAAAGGTTGAAATTTGAGCGTTTGGCTAATAAGCTGTGTATAAATTAATAAGGATTTGTTTATAATCTTTTGTTTAAATCAACTTAAATTAACAATTCTTTGAAGATGTAAAAAGAAAACACTTTTTTCAACTTATATTCAATAATAAATTGATAAGCGCTTAAAGTAAGCATTTGCGAATACCCTCTTAACGTAGATTGAGATAAAAAACGATGAATATAATATATCTATATATATATAATTAAGAAGAAAAAAACTATACGAAAGCAACGCGGAAAGAAGAAGAATGTGATGATTTTTAGTTTTCTACAATGGAAACAAATATGAAGTTGTAAAAGATTATTTTACTACTTTCAAGTTATTGTCAATAGATCTAATGGGTCTTGGTAATTAGTACAATTGTTCTAAAAAATAAACTAAGTAATTCACTAAAATATTACATTATAAAATTATCTTTTACTTCAATTTATAATTACACACATTTTTTATCATCATTTTCAAACACCCGCTTATTTATTTTATTAAACTAAAATAAAAAAATTGGCTTATTTATTTCATTAAATCATAATAATATATAAATGAAATGCCTCCATACTCAGGAATAAATGATACCATCGCATTAATTTTTTTTAAAGTAAAAAATATCTTTTAACTGATAAGATATTTAATTTAATCAATTCTTTATATTCTATATTGATTAATAATTTAATTTATATTCAGTTCGTATTTTTAATATAATATATTAATTTATATATTTTATTTTTATTTTTATAATATATTTTAAAATGTCAAAGGTTATACGAGAAGAAAGAGTTTTGATGGGCTGGGTCATGGGAATGGGAATGGAGGCCCAGCCCACAAATTCAAATTATCATAAACAGAAGAATTAAAATACAAATACTGGTGACGAGTTTTCATTCAAGTCTGCAAAATTCCCCCAAAAGCAATAGAAGCGAATCGATCAATTGAGGTTAATGGGCGGTGGAGAAGAGGAATCAGTGGAGGCGGCGGCGGCCGCACGCAGAGAGAGGCTCAGAGCGCTTAAAGCTGCTCAGGAGCTCCTCAACACTCCCGATGATAATGCGGTTACAGCTAAACCTCAAGATGTTGACAGTCAGCAACCAGTAGAGCAGCTGGAGCAAGAAAAAGAAGATGAAGATGCAGATGAAGATGATAAAGAAGCGTAAGCGTCGGCGTTAAACCTCATCTCTATCTATGTTAACTTGCTTTTCAATCCGTCGATGATTGGCTTTATACTCTTCTTTTCGTTTTTCGTTACCTTCTGGGAAATGCTATTATACTGCTTAAACCTTTTTCTCCCCCTCTTAATGTGTATCTTTGCTTTACAGTCTATTTTGCTAAGCATGTTTGAACATTGCTTGATAAATTGATCAGCAACCAGTAGAATGCATTCTTTGAGCTAGTGCAAGATGTTTGAACATGTTTATCTTTTCCCCTACAGAATGTTCAAGTGGAGTGTGCAGGTCTCTCAAACCGCATTCTTTGATCAGTTCACTTCTTGAAGATTGACCATGTTTTTTTCTGAATCAGAAATTATTGCTGAATATAGGTGTAATGTGGATATCAACTGATGCAAAAGAATGTTTAGAGTGACGTAACTCACTTTATTTACAATGAATTGCACTGTGCTCTAATCTTGACTCTGAGAAATTGCTGCAGTGATTTTGTTGTGGTATTGGAAATTCCATGGTGCCTGTGTATTTGATAAAATACTTGTGGATTTAATCTTGAACATAATCTTTAATGCTTGCAGCAATGTCCATATGAAATTCCGAAATTACCTTCCTCATGACAAGCACCTTCAAGAGGGTAAACTTGCCCCACCTGTATTACCTAAATTTGAAGACCCTGTCCTGGCAGCCCCTCCTCCAGAGGAGAAGAAAGAGGTGCTTCGTGGAGTTCAATTACATTTTCCTTCTCCATTGCACTCTCCCTCCCTTCTTCTTTCTACTATGTAACTCATTCGAACTAAATGTTGAGAACAAAATTCAGGATCCATTTCTAAATATAGCACCAAAGAAACCAAATTGGGACCTGAGGAGGGATGTGCAAAAGAGACTTGACAAGCTTGAGAGACGGACTCAAAAGGCAATGTTAGTACTCATGGGTAAGGAATCTTTCTTTATCTAATCATTAACTAATAGCTAGCCTCTACTCAGTTAATTGGTAATGTACCCATCTCTTGCACATTGAATTTAATCCCTGTGCTTATCAAAACCATGCCAAGAATGCATTTGTTTCCATGGTTATGTTATAGTAGGTCTTTATTTTTCAACTAGTGTCTTGATTAGCTACTAGCAGTTATATGAGAAGGTAAAGGTTGGGATAAGTTACTTGCAAGCACATGAAAGAATATCCAAACATGTTTGCAGTAAGAGTAGAGTAAGCAAAAGAACTTGGCTTAGTGGCATTGTATTGGGACAATGTGGAGCGCATTGTGGATATTCATACCAATTTTATCAATCTTGGATGAAATCTTTGAACAGTTTTATTCAACAATATGAGACAGAATTTGGTTACATCTTGAGTTACTTGAGTAGCCTTCTGCATATATCTTTTAGTTTAGCCTAAGTTGTAAGAATATTTTTTGGCTTACAAAACTGTTTATGTTTGGGACTTTTCTGGTAAGCATTACACTATCTTCTTGAAGCTGGGTGGTTGGTATTCACAATGTAAAACCATTTATGGCGACAAGTTCCATGTTCTTATCCGGCAAAAAATTTGTCCAACTCATCATTCATGACATTATTAGGCCAAATATTGTGGTTTGTCTTATTACCCTGAATGAAACTATTCCCAGAAAGATAGCCAATTAGGCCTCCATTGTAAGGAGAAAAGAAGTTTAGAAAGGTATATTTTATTTGCTTCTTCAGAAAAATCTAAATGCTTTCTATGAGCATGATAAGCAACTCATTTTATGACCAACATTTGTAGTTGTTGAGCAGTTGGCTTTTAAACCATAGGAAAGGACTTCTATTGAGCACGCCACTCTCTTAAGTTCATATTTTTAGATTATCAGCGTTGAATGAGCTAAAACAATTTAATTACCCTTTATTGGCATCTTATATTGCATGTATACGCTCGTAACAGATCATCTTTGACTTGTGCAGAACGAGAGGAAGCAAGAAGGAGATCAGGAGAAGACACAGAAAATGGTGGAGAAGACTGAAAGTATCTAGAGAGTTGTAATATTCAGTGAGTGAAATTCTCCTAGTATAGGTGGAGATGTCCTTGTTTTTATCATTTCTTACCTAATTGACAAACGAGGCTCATACTTTGTTCTTCCCAGCATTTCGGCATGTCTAACAAAATATTATGACATTCATTTCCATATCCAATTCAACTAATTGTTTTTCATGATATTAAGTTGATGAGCAACATGTACGCCTTTTTAGGCCAAATCTCTTGGGCAATCACTAACCAAAAACTTGGGGAGGGAGAGGGTAATGGAGTTATGAAACACTGTAAGAAATGGGCTTAATACGGGAGCAAGTCCATTGCATGTAAATATGGATTACTCTTCAATCAAAGAGATGAAACTGGGACCACCTTGAATCCAAGCGGGAAGGCGATTGTGACTTCCCATCCCTTCTTACATATTTCTCTGTCAACAACACATTGGATAACAACGCTTGCTTCATGAAAGCAAGAAATGATGATGGAGAACTTTATATTCTTTACTTTGAGATTCAAGATTGCATTCATGTCATGTACAAGGCTCTACTTTTGCGAGGATTACAGTTTCTTCAGGAAACGAGCATTAAACATTCACAAAAGAACAAGAAAAGTAAAGTGAAAGAGGGCTGAACGAAGTAAAGGAGAAAGGAATAGAGTTGAACCTTTGGTACACAAAATCACAAAAATGAAAAGAATGGTGGCAGGCACTTTGCATCCATTCCCAATCCTTCTTTATACATGTGATATGGTATGTACCACAAGTATAGACGAAATCGAGATCCTCCAGACACCTTATGGATAGTTATACTTCAGGCTTGTTACTGGTGAACTGACCGTTAATTGCTTCTTCATTCCAAGATGCATCCACAAGAGGAAGCTGATACTCATCAGGTTTGAGAGCCAACGCAAAGTCCGGCAATGTTGGTGCTCTCTCCATAATTCTACACCCAATGCGGTTGAGATTAATCAAACTTGTAAAAGAAATTCCCATCTGATATGAAGATGCAAATGCATTTACAACAGCCTGTACATATTCTGTATCAGTTGCTTTCCGAATTCTGGGTGGTTTCTGATACTAATAATCTGAAGTATATTCTCATTCAGCCTAATACATAATGAAAACGATGTGCAACCAAAACAGATCAGCATATTTTCTTAAGACTTACTTTTCGTGAGAGTATAGGTCCCTGTTGATTTGCACCTTGCTAGAAGTATCCTTAGGAATCTTTTCAGACAGATACTTCATGGTTCCCCAAACAGGTGGGTTCCTGCTTAAAAAGATAGAAACTTATTAACGCCACACAAATTGTATTATCTGCCACATGCTGTACAATTCCATATTTCTCAATACCAAAAAGAAAATGGATAAAAGATGATTTAACCTTCTAATTCAGTTTTTGTATTCTTACAAGGGACTTTTTCACATGTTAAATTGACAGTTATATAGTATGTAATCAGGAACTTTAAGGGAAGGTACTTATTGATCAAATTGTCCAACAATGTCACCCCAATTTATGAGAGCAACCTCTGCGATTGATTTTTAGAACTGAAGGGTGATGTGAGAGCTAATGATAAAATGCCGCTAAATACAAAAAAAGAAAAAAAAAGATGAACAATGCAGCACGACAGCTCATGCAGAGCTTAGTACAGATGAGTAATTTTTGATCTTAAATGAATCGAGAAGATCTATGTGAACACCAAAATCAAGTTTTTCTGAAAACTGAATCGTGGGCGACAAGTAGTCACTTTCGTTAGGTTTGCGCGTATGTGTTTTTGGACACTTTCTATGTCCATCCTATGATTCTGGTTTCTTTGGACACTTCTCAAGCCTATATTGTTTTCAGAGTCAGGATTTAGCATGGTTCTGATTAACGAGTATGGAATCATAACTAGGTTAAGTTCAATTTAAGAGATAGAAGGGATCAAAATATTACCTAGAGACAGGAACATATGAATTAAAAGATTCACATGCTTTCTTGCACTCTTTGAGATATTCATCGGCTGCCTGCAGAGCAGCAACAGCCGTTCCATGGGACTTCTCCGTACTCCCCTCATCAAGAATTAGACCATGATAGTAGTATGCTGCAGCCTGAAAAACATCAAAATCTTACATCATACTGTGCAAGACAATTGAAGATTCCAAAACTGATGCTGAAAAGGATTGTACATTAAGTGGAAAAGTTTAGCACAGGATTGCTAGATTAAGTACATATAGGAAAGATACAAGCTGATTGTTCATATATCCATTTTGAGGCTCTTCAAAGCCCTTAACAAGCAACTTCATCACATGATTGAGCATACTGCGGGTCTGAGGAGTCGGGACAAGATTGTATAAAATCTGACTGCTCTTAGACAATTCTTACAATATATATCAGTAAGATTCCAAGAAAATCCTTGACTTACAAAGTACAAGTAGTAACACATTTGTGATGTCTCCAATTCTTTTTAGAGGTTGGAATTGGACAAGGCATGAGACAATATGAAGTTACTTTCAGATGATCTCCAAGAGCGAGCCAGCTATCTGAATTGTCATAGTATCTAGACTTGCATGTAATGAAAACTTATTGATCTATACTGGCTGGACTATGCGGGGGCCTGATGAAATAATCTATTTCCTTTTATAGTATTCAATATGAAACTTGAGTAATTGGGACAGCCATATTACAGCACTTCCACTCTATTACATTTATATAACAGCCCAACAGAACTTAGGTCAGACTGGATGCATATCCTAAATTATCAGTCACTTGCGGAGGGATAAATATAGAACCAGAATCTCCACTTAAGAAAGCCTTGGCAGGCATTTTGGATTCGAGAATTAATAGAAGTTATTCAAGTAGCAAGGTTGGTGTCATGCAGAAATTATGCAACTGGAAATCCCATCAGTGAACAGTGCAATTACTAGTAGATCGTTTCGTCATAATTTGGATCATGCAAATACATAAGAAATGATGGCAACCGTTATCAGATAACAATAGAGCAGAAGATGGAAAGAAGATACCTTAGCTTCAATGTACTTCCACTTCAAGAATAGCCTATGCTTTTCTCCCCAACAATTTGTTAGTGGAAGGTTCATGATGTTATCTTGGGCCTACAAAATGACAAACAGAGTCATTCCAATGGACATTTTGGAGTTATCTCAAACGATCTTTATGTGAGCTAGAGAGGAAGCCAGTTTTTAGAAGATACATATGTCCACTTGCAAAATCACTTCATGGGCAGACTAGTCAAGATCCAGAGATACTTGATACCCTTTCAGTGTCCAGTAATTTGGGCATCTAAAACTCTCTTTCGCTAGACTGCAATATGATGTTCACTCAAAGTTGACTGGCCCGTTTTGCTTTCTCTTATTATATTAGATATGGGGGACATCTTCCTAAGTAAATTCATAAGTGTATAAAAATGAAGTCTCTATTAAAAGGAACATTATGCATGTGCCAAAAACAGACAAGAAAAAGCAAGAAAGTATCTAATTTCAGAATAGACCGAAAACAGTAATTATATAGTCTTGGAGGGAGATTAAAGAAGAAGCGAATAACTTGAGATAAATAGGTGAGAATGATGACACTTGTGGGCTTCGTCGTGAAAATAACAAATGTAATGGAGACCAACAAGAGATACTCCAAAAGCTTTAGAAGACAAGAGTTATTAAAGAACCCTGGAGCTATAGTGTCAGCAAATAACAAGACTGAACAAGCAAACTCAAAAAAGCACAAAACCACTAGGAAAGTCTTTGTTTGGTCAACCACAGTTAGAAAGGACAACAGAATTAAGCAATACCTGCTGCCAGTATTTTACCATCTCACACGCAAGTCTTCTTTTCACCGCTAGTGTGGCTTTGGTACTGTCAATTGCAAGCCCAAGCTGAATGTCAACACCTGTTAAAGAGAGAAAATGTCATGCCCAAAGAAAGAGCCTGCTATACCTTGAGAAAGAATCAGCAGTTAGTAATATCCAAGAACAAATAGAAAACGATGGCATAACATGCGTTATTAGCAGAGAAAATGCTTTAGCTGTACCAAGTCAACTGACAAAGCATAGAACCACATATTCTCAAGGCCGTATTGCCAAGGAGTAGTCTGCCTTGCCCTTGTATGTGATCCAGTAGTTCATATAAACTACTTAGGAGAATACATAAACCAAAGTCCTAACAGGCATCCATAATTTACTTATCAAAGATACCCAGCACTAAAACAGAAATATTATTCAGCAACAGCCGTCACCATAAACAAATAAATGGCCCATCTTCTGTCATGCCTTTCGCGACGTTGATCTCAACAGATTCATCTGTGGTATTGCATAATATTCATTTAATGCAGTGATAAATCAGTTTATTCTTGCAGTTTTCAACACTACTACGATTAGAAGGAGAATATAAGACTCATCAAGTGATAGGTAATTAATTATATTATTGTAGGAGGCAAAGTTCTGCTAAATGCATCTTGAATGTGGTAAAAGAGGTCAGGACTCTAGAAAATCTGAGAACTTGTTCTATTGGAAATTAGTGACCAGTCCAACAGCTAGAGAACTCGTCAATCAATGGAAGAAACCTAGGATCATTACATTGTCTCTAATTCCAGTTGTTACAGCTCTCAAGTCCTGAAAACTGACTATGATAGGACTCCATGTCTCCTCATGTAGCAGTAGACAATTTTTTCCTCCCATTAGGTAAGGCATAGGCCTCAAGAGTAATATATATACTAGCCCATGGAACTAGTTAGCCGACACAAAGCTCTTCATGCATGTCATAAAACTCATTTTGTGGGATCTTGCTAACTCTCGAATGAAGTCTATATCCCTATGAGTTGGGACTCTCTTTTATAGATTAGCAGCAAGCAAAACAGCACACAATCAGTTTTACATTGCCTCTGGTAAGAATACCAAACTTGGTCATTTGTTTATTTTTGCAACCATCCAAGTCACATGAAATTATGACGAATATATGGGGAACTCCATGTCAAGTTCGCTGTTTTTAATAATAGTTTAGTTTAGGGTTAACAAATACAAATCCTGAGATTTTTTCATACACTGGAATACCATTAACCCGACAATCAATTGACCTACTTTCTAACCATAAAAGCAAAATAGATGCTAATGTAAAATGTGTAATACAGCATTTTGAATGTTACATCTGATGTAAAGTAGTGGCAAAATGGCTGTGAACAAGATAGTGACTCAAAAGAACCAATACCTGCCCTAGTGCTTGGAGGCAAAGTGCTCGTAAGACTCCTTCAGCAAGGTCTACTGGAAGATTTCTCCTTTAGAACATAAATGGTGGAAAAAAGGGGCAACTGATAGTCAATCCATGGTTCATGGAGATTATTTGAATGGCAAAAGAGCTCTCAACAAGATACCTTAGTTCATCGGGCAACTGTGGAGAACATGTTGGACAGCACAATCAAGGTAACCAGCTGCCTTCAAGAAAACATCAACAGAGGATCGTCGACTCTCTGTGGAAAAGAATGAAATCTTAGCAGAAGTGATATTTGAAGCATACATTTGGAAAACTCTATGCATCTACCAGAGAAGTTTCAAGAGCCCATTATGGAAAAATGTAAAATATTATATGTTGGTTATTTTCCGCCCTATTCATCATATGCTTATGCTGTTAACACTCCCGCCAGCAGGCATACCATCACTTTCTATTTTGTTTCAAGTAATGTATTCAATTGAAATGCAGACTAGTATGCATATGCAGAAATTAACCTCCGTGAAACCAGCTTCTGGGAACTGTTCAAAGCAAGATATTCCTTGTGCTCTTTTTACATATTTTGTATAATAACATTAAGCTACAGCTCTAGAAAAGTTATCAACCAATAAAAAGTACAAATATGGCTCTATAAAGTCTGCACCCTATCTATCTGGTATTCGTTCCTTATCTCATACAACTGTTAAAGGTGAGGTAGAACTTATATTCAATTTTTATATAATACAAGCATTGCTCTCTAGCAGTTGATACAAAAAAAAATTATAATGCATATCCATCATTAGCACCAAAGATAAAGTAAACTAGGAGGTTTGACTTCCGAATATAGAAATAAGAGTTCCAGATGAAATAGCAAACATTATAATCATGAATACTCTGGCAATGTTAATAAATAAACGTATTGACAGCCTGCATGTTACTTCCTCCAATTAATATAATTAGTCCAGGTAACAATCAAAGCTCATTTGAAGACTGAATGTTGCTTTAAGGAAACTGTACAATCCAATTGTGATTGGTTATACTATGTAGTATTGGCAGATATTACTCTAACAATTGAGTAAAAGGAATCTCCAAATCTCTATAAACAGTGTCAATAGAAATGCTTGGCGCCACTTTACATAAGAATTAAGATGCACCAGTGATTGTGCATTTTTAGATGACTAGCATGAAGGAGGACCGGATATATGCCGAAGCAAATTAACAGCACAAGTTTTATAACAATTCGGTTAGCACGTATACCTTCTGATACCTTTGGCTGATAACCATCAGTGGATGCTCTCGGAAGAAGCAAAAGATTAGCTTGTGATAATGATAGCGTTGCCATCAAGTGTAAAACAGATAATACTTCATACCAAGCACTATACATTGTGGTTTCCTGGAGATATAAATGATAATTATGAGATAAAAAAAATCCTCTAAATTCCAGGAAAAGAAAGAAAGTTTTGGTTGAGAATGTGAAATCATAGCTTGACCTCTGCTTCATCCTCTTGATTGACCCAGACAAATTGTACTTTCTGTTGCAAAGGATTGCCTGCAGAATGCAAACAACTAATGCTCAGAAATATGAACATAACAAAAAGTTTGAGAACCTTGGTTCATGTTGAACATGCTCACCATCTTTAACCAATCCCAAAAGAACTGGCAGATAATCTTCGAGGGCCTGAAGAAGATCGCCCAGCGTTGAACCTCCTGCAGGAACAACTGGTGCAACATCAATTTCAGAGAGCACCGGAGACAAAATAACATTTAAGCCATGAAGGAGACCAACCGTGTTGAGTAGCTGTCCTCCGTCTCGTTCTTGTAATTGTTGGAGCTTCTTGCCCTGCCATAACTACTATTCTGGTTCTGAGAGCAGAAAGTTGTTCCACTGAGTTTTTATTTAGGTAATCACCTAGTGACTGGGAGAAATCAACAGGCTTAGGGATCCGTAAGCCTGGAACAAACACAGCAACATCTCCAATCCTTGCTGGTCTCCCCCTGTTTCCACCCACGTCCCTGGGAGTCGATAAAAGGCATCCCATTCCTAAAAGTTCTTTGATCTGCCAGCCAAACCAACCACTATAAATGGAACATGGGTTATTGACCACAATAGGCATGAGATTAAATGAAAAGTGCATGATGGGAATATTGTGAATGAACAGATATATACATTCCAGGTATGGCTTCTTGTATATGCCACCAAAGATGTTGGTAGAATTCAGATATCAATCACAAGAACCTTGAATCTAAGCAGAGGTCAATAAAGTGCCAAATTGACAACAACTGCAGACAACAAAAGAAGCAAGCTTTGGCCACCGCGGTTAGTAGACAGATAATGTCAACTGTGACCTGCTTCATAGAGGACAACAAGCTTACCAGCGTCCTAATGAACAGAACATAAATAGTTTGGTGAATTTCTCTGATACTTTCTGCATGAAAACAAGAAGAATTGAACACTTTAGTGATACAATAAGGAACGCGAAATTATAGGGACACACCCCAAAAAAGAAATGATGATATCAATGTCACAAGAAAAGCATGAGAATTGCCAAGTCTCTCGTGCTTACTTTTTTATATAAGCGTCAATTAAATGCATTGCTCACTGAACAAATTGATTCCTAATTTTGTGAATTTCCTCATAACATAAGCTTTAGATTGAAGCAACATTACGAGTACAGGATAGCCAAAAACCAGGTTGAGCAAGCAAACAAAGCACACAAGCAACGCCATAAATTTGGTTATAATAAGAACAAACCCGAAACCGAAACGAAAAAAAAAAACATAGAAAGAAGCACACTTGAATTATTGCTAATTAGAACCAAATTCAGTTTAGCTGAATATGAATAAAGCAGAGCCAAGTCAGAATTATGGTACCTGAAGTAAAACAGAGCTGAAATATTCTATCAACATATATTATTCAATGGGTAAAAATAAAAAAAGAGTTGATCTTTTCAGTTTCGGAAACTGATTCCATTCCGGAATTTGGACGAAAAGTGTTGTGGCAATCAGGAAGACTGAAAGCAAATGAAATTGAATGGGATTGATATGCTACAGAATTCAACAACTTCAATCATTCAGAGAGATGGTGAAAGAAAGAGAAAGGCGCTGCGGGGGAGGATACGAGAGAGAGTTTAAAGTTTCAATCTTGAGATTGTTGATAAGCAGTCGCAGCAATGAGACAGAGAGTGGGGAAGGAAATGCGAAATGCGCTCTATAGTTTTAACTTGTAACAAAAATACAGCTTCAGAATGGTAATATGATATATAGGCTAAATTACATTTCTCACCCCCAAACTAGGTCTAAATACACAAATTGTCCAAGTAATTTGCAAAATTATAAATACACCTCTTGAGATCATAATATAATTACAAATACATTTTTCTACTCCCCTACTTAAAGGCAGAAGTTTAAACAAACACTTCTGAAATATATTACACTAATATCCCTTAAGGGGTATATTTGTAATTTGCAAAAAAATATGGTGTGTTTGTGTATTTAGATTTAGAGTTCGTATGGTTCAAGTGAGAGAAAATGGGAAGTGAAAGGGAGATGGAAAAATAAAAGATAATAATGTTTGGTATGATTAGAAGTGATAAATCTCAAATACTTCTCCTAGTCTAATACAAATAAAAAAGATTGAGAAGAACTATTTTTTGTAATTTTACTGATTAATCATTTTTTTATTTTATTAGAAAATAAATAATTTAATATTATACTAAAACAATTTTTAATATATAAAAAAATTATAAATCTTGTTAATAAAAATATTTATCAAACAAGAACAATAACACCTTTTTATTAATAAAAATATATTCATAAAAATGAGTATTTTCATTTATCAATCTAAATTATTAATAAAAAATATTTATCAAAATGAGTATTGTTACTCTGACCCAACATTTATTTAATATTACTATCTTATCTTGGTACATTAAAATAGTACTTTGGAGGTTACTTGTAATTAGTTATATTATGTGAACCTTGCAACAAGAAAAAAACCATTCCGTCAATAATAAATGGAGAGTGCATTATATTAGTCAATTATGCAAGTATGAATTTTTTTTTTTTTCTAACAAGTATATTAATTTGCGGAACTTGTTAATATTAACAAAAAATTAAATAAAAATCCATATGTACTCTCAATTGACTTATTATTGACCAGGCCAAACAAATCTTATTTGATTTGGTCAGTAATATGCTAATCGATAGTAAATACAAATTTTCATTTAATTTTTTAGCAAGTTCGATGAATTTTGACTAAGAATTATGTATTCGTTAGACGAAAACAAATATTATGGACACTAAATATATATATTTTTTAAATTATTAATTTATGTATAATTATACCAAATTTCAAGAAACAACATTGTTATTAACCCTTTTATATAAAATAAATATAAATGAGAAGAAGAAAAAGTCGCTTTCCTCTCTACAAAAATATTTAAAAGTCCAAAGCACCACCACTTTCATGCTGTGAGTCGTGAGATTAGTGAATAATATGAAGCACTAATCACTAATGCAGTATTTAAAGTTAATATGGAGAGATTTGGCATTATTGTTAATGTTGAATAATTCCAAGTACTGATTGAGACTTAGTCTGAGTGCGAATGGATTCATGCCACTACATATTAACTCAACAACTAACTATAATTAATTTCACCACCCACCCTTAATTTTTTTTTTTTTTTTGGTAAATTACAATGGGCTCCCCTAAAATTTACCTTAATTACAAATGCCCCTCATTATTTAAAGAACTACAAATACCTTCCTATAATGATTTGTCACAAGAAAGTAGTTGTTAGGATATTTGTAATTTTAGGAGGTGTCTGTAATTTTTCAAATAACAAATTATCACAAATTTCAGTGGAGTCTATGGTAATTTACCCTTGTTTGTATTCCGTGGCAAAATAAAAATATAATTCAGGGAAGTATAGGAAGCAAGCTGGCTCTCTTCTTCATTAATTCGTGCACACAACTAATTAATTATTGCTTTCAGATTTTCATTTTAGACTTTTCCCACATATATCATTTATTGTTAGGAATAGTTACACTGCATTATCTAGAGATTTAGCTAAAAAAATAAAAATTGAATGAAGATTCATATATACCCTCTATTGGTTTATTATTGATTTATTGGAGATCAAAAAATTCTTTACAATCAAACTACGCTTATACATCTTCACATGTGAGGAAGTATATTTTTATCTTTATAAAAGTGGCTGGATCATAAAAAGATTTGTTTAACCTACAGTAAGTCAGTACTAAACCAATCAGAGGTAAATGTGGATTTTTATTCATTTTTTATTTCTATTGTTAATATTAGCAAATTGATAAATATTGACTAACGAAGATATTCAATTATTAGACGAAAATAAATATTAAGATTACTAAATATAATTTTACAAATAATAAAAAAATTATATATAATTACACAAAATTTTAAAAAAATACTTGCAATTATGGCTTGTTCTTATACAATAGGTGCGGAGGCTGTTTATTTTTCTATGACTGGTCTACTACCCATTTAGGTAGAGGTGGGACAGACATACTATGTTATGTGCATTGTGGAGATTTGAGCTACCACAATGTCACCAACTATCATATTGCACACCAGCACTGGCTACATAACCAATCATATTGCATAACAGCTATAGCTACACAAATTTAAAATATAATTATAATAATGCAAAATTATATTTAAAAAAATGATGTCACTTATTGGAGAGGAAGCAAATTTTTTAACTTATAGCGAACTTTAAAAAAGAAAAGAATATTTAAATCAACACATTATTTTCATACCACGTTAATTATTATGGGTTTCTCCCACTTAATTAACAGTAGAGATACAACATATTAGGATAAATTACATCAACGCCCCATGGAGCAGCCTTAATTTGACAAACACACCACGTCTTCATAAAATCATAAATACACCCCATGAGAGAATATTAGTGCAATGTAGTTGGAGGATGTACCTGTAATTACAACTAGAACATGAAAAAAATATACTTATAATTTTATAAAAAAATAAGATGTTTGTACAATTAAACACGACATGAAAAGATGTCAATGTAATTTAGCCTAGCAACAACTAACAAGTGTCTCCTCAACCTAGAGCAAATGCAGGGTTGATCATTGTTGAAACTTGAGAGTTTCCCTTTCCCAAACCAATCACCAACCTCAACATGGGAGAAGCTGCAATTCATTCCCAGAGCATAATTCTATTCTTGTAGTCATCAGAAATAGGATTTCTTGTCACATTGATGAGTATTGTCACCTACTCCAACTCATATCAACAACCAAAAACGGAAAAACTAAACAATATAGTCACAAATCATGTAACAATATTCTTCAAATACTAGAATTTTAAACTACTCAGAAACTGGATTGCACAAGGAAATAGTTTAGCATCCGTCCAAGTTTTCTCCACATACAAACATCCTGTAGAGTTAGAGTTGTATAATGTACAAAATGCTAAAATGATTTTGTAGAGGAAGAAATAGCCCGTGACACAAACATGAGCGACTGGTCTACAATTACATTCATAGCTAACTCTGCGCAAACTACCACTTCCCACCAATGTTGCAAAATTGATGAGGTACAACAAACTGACCGTAAATTATGGAACTTGAATCTTTGTTGTAATCTTCCGGTATATATCATGTTGATTTATTCTTCCCTCTTAATGATTTGAGTCACAATACCAAGAGCAATGGTTCTCCCTGATGATCTAAGAAACACCCTTCCCAGAGCTCTACAACTACTATACTCCTCCACACAAACAGGCCCTTGCAGAACCACCTGAGATGAGAAAAGAAGCACTATAAGCTGGTTACAGAAGAGCAC
The DNA here is from genome assembly GCA_034509725.1 of Sesamum angolense. NCBI lineage: Eukaryota > Viridiplantae > Streptophyta > Magnoliopsida > Lamiales > Pedaliaceae > Sesamum > Sesamum angolense. Next base: position 8,746,255 of record JACGWL010000005.1, on the reverse strand, counting down.
CGATCTCAATTTCTCAACAAATAATAGAAAGGAACATAAGAACAGGGGGTGGGACAAGAGAATTCTGCACCCACCTCAACTATTGCATTCTGCTTGGCCAGTAAACATCTTGGGGACTTCTTTGTCGTCTTCCCCGTCTTTGGATCAAGTAGAGATAACATCTTCACAATTCTTGCAGCCTCTTTCGCATGGTGTATGTGAAATTCCAACTGCAAATGTTGGAAGTTACGAGGTTATGCATGTCAACCCCAACAAAACAAGACAAAACACAAAATGAACCTTGTTTGTATAATGCAAACCTGAGAACCCATCACAATTGGAGTTGAAATGTCCAGGACAAGGATCTTCAGTTGCAACCTGTTTGTGACTTGAACAGGGTAATCAGGGTGACATATCACACCCCCAGCTGTCACTTGATTGCCCTCAATACCTTGCAAATTGACTGTCACATTGTCACCAGCTCTTGCAATGTTACAAGGATGAGAGTCCCGTTCCAAAGAACGGGCTGTCGCTGTTATCCCTGAAGGCATAACCAATACCTGTAACCAACAAAAATTGCTAAATATAGCAGATGCTACACATTCCAGGAATGCTAACTATTTGTAGAGATAGCACTTGATCATCAAAACATGAAAGTAGAAAACTTTCTACGGCAGACCACAAAATGCTAAGAATTGGTAACATAAGTTTTCTCCCATCTCCAGAAAACTCTTCAAAAACAATAACAGAAAGAGAGAAGCCATGAAAATGATACACATATAAGCACAGAGCAAAGGGCATGGAACGAGTCAGCATACAGGTTAAATATCTTTGAAGAAAACCTACTGAAATAGCTGCATAACATAAGTGTTCTTAATATAAAAACATAGCCATCAGCAATCACATAAACTCTCCTGTTAAATATCATCAATGTAAAAATCAATATAATAATCAAAGTAGCCACTAGTGCAGGAAAGATGTACTTCACAATTCCATCTTTACATATGTGATCTAGATAAGCTCAATTCTTAAAATACATCGGAGGTGAGCTTCATAATAAAACCGACTAGGTGAAAAGGATACTATGATCTGTGTATCACATTAATTCAGCATAAAGTAACTCTCATCTTTGATAGTTTACATCATCATTGGAGTTCAATATATGGCTTCATGGAGTCTCCACTCCAAACCATAAAAAATTTGAGATCTCTTTTGTCCCAGTATATTTGAGGATCGTAACAATCTGTCGTTGCAGAATGGGGGCAGGTCCAAACAACAATTAAAGCAATGTAGTAGAAATCCAGACCACATGAATAGAATTTTAGGTATAAATTTATAGAGCAGCATACAGATCAGCACCCAACTGTCATGAATCTTACACTACTCCATTTTGAGTTAATGCCTGACTATGCCAATAGGTCTTAAGACACTGCTATCTTTCATGAAGTGGGGTGAAAATTGCAGTAACGGTTAAACTCATTTTGTTCTACTCTAGTTCAGACAGGTAAATCAACAAAGTATTATCATTTCCATGATACAATGCACGGTTGCTTTAAGAATTAAAAATTAACTCTAAGTAGAATGAGAATTAATAATTATAAGATGGAGCTGATGATGACTTTCATCTAAACCAAAATTTGGTCATTATTCATGTACCTTAGATCCTGTTCGAATAGCTCCACTTTCCAGTTTCCCACATGCAGTCACCTGACCTTGTGATTGTGACTTTATAACATCGCATATTGGCATTAGTAGCGGCTTGGAGTAATCCCTTTCAGGAAGTTGGAGAGAATCTATTGCATCCAACAAAGAAGGTCCTTTAAACCTGCAATAGCAGTAATTTCACAAGGGCATATACCAGGATGAATCCGAGTGAAAAATAATAAAAGACATCTTATTTGATCTCTCAAAACTTATATCAACTACTAAGGTAGCATGCCTAAAATAAAAATAAAGTGCCAAGAGAGAGAGAGAGAGAGACGAAGAAAAGGATAAAGCAGCAGATACAAGCAACTAACCAGGACAAGCGTGCTTCAGAAGGATTTGCCACTAAATTTTGGTTTTCCATGGCACTTGCTGGAATCCATAAAATAGAAGAATCTTTAAAACCACAAGTTCGGAGAAAAGTTCCTAATTTCTGCTTAATAACATCAAATCTTTCCTTGGAGTACTCCACAACATCCATTTTATTGACAACAATTATAATCTGATTGACTCCAAGCTCCTGATCAGCTGTGCATGTTCCCTCGTTTGCCCTCCAATAGCATCTATGCCTGCTTCAAATGAACCCATTGAAGCATCAACCACTAAAATTGCAGCATCCGCTTGGGTTGCTCCAGAGATCATGTTCGGAACAAAATCTCTATGTCCAGGGGAGTCGAGAAGCACAACGTGATATTTTCTAGAAGTGAAAAAAGCAACACCCACCGTCATAGTTATACCCCTTTCTCTTTCTTCAGCACTTTCATCCAATGCCCATGCAAAAGCAAAAGATCCTTTTCCCTGGTCAAACAAGAAAAAAGCATATATTTCTGGCAATCCAATTTAGAAGCATAGGGCAAACAAAGAAACATGGTAGTACTCTTACCTGTTGTTTAGCTTCTTTTTCGTATTTGTGCATCTCTTTCTGAGATATTCGCCCCAAGAGATGAAGCAGCCTTCCTGAAAGTGTAGATTTCCCAGAATCAACATGGCCAACCTAAGTACAGAGGAAATTGAAAATTATGGGTGGGCACAACACATCATATGGGTGGATATTCCAAGAACATTAAAGAGTGACTTACAATTGCTAGATTCAGTTGACTCAAACCATCATCTTTATTGTTAGGTTTCATCCATTCCTCAGGAATATACGGTGAAATTGATGTTGTTTTTCCCTCAATGATACTTCTTGCTTTTCCTGATTTGGAAGGTAAAGACTCAGTGTTCATACTCGTTAAAAGTCTCTGGTTTGTTTTTCACTTCCTGAAGTAGAATCATTCTCTTCCACTCCGTTATCTCTCTCTCTAGTCACTGATGCTGAAGAGGACTCTGGCCCATTAGCAGCTACCTCTGATTCAACCAGAAAATTTGTCCCTCTTCCCCTCGAGTCTTCACCTATGACATAAGACTTGTTAAAATTTTCTCCAAGTAGAAAAGAAGCAATATCACTGCATACCAAACATCAGGAGGAACATAAAACAGTAGATCCAGTTCAACATGTTATTTTAATAAATGGAAGATGTTCAACAGACAGTTTCTTTTGTGAGCACATAAGAAAATAATGGTCTAAGAGGGCATAAGCATAGCAATTTAACTCCGGATATCAAAGAGATAAGAATGCTGGACTCCAAGATTCTACTCATCAGGGCGCCTTTTGGTTTTATTATTTTTAAGTTTTTCTTTTATTTGGTATGGACCGCAAGACAAAACAAAATGGCAACTAATTTTTGCCAGCATACACAGGGAGTCGACCAAATAGATCGATTGCTATAGAGAAGAAAATCAGTTGCTATTTTTCTTGTATTTATCAGAGTATCAAAAGCACGAATTCTAAAACAATAATTTGTTGACTTCGGATCAAAAATTTATTTCTAGATTCATGATTAGAGGCAAATGCAATGCTATGCCTAAAAGACTACTAGCAGGCTGAAGCAAAACAAAGTCCTTTCCCAAGAAATCAGTGAATAACCAATTTTTGGCTTAAGTCTAACTAAACTAGTTGCATCCCTCCACGTCAAACCCACAAGCTCACCCGAGAAAATGAAGAAGAAAATATCCTGGCCAGCAACTGATTCCAACCAGATTATTACCAAGGTCACCATAAGCCAAGGTCTCATCCGTAGAAACATTAATCCTTTAGATTTTAGTTTTTGGACATTCAAATTTATTTGGGCTTTTTTCTCCATTAGCACATGCATGACTTTAAAGGTGATAAGCCCCACCCTAGCTTTTCCTAGGCCCAAATAACAATTAGTCGGATTATGTTTAATGAAAACAAAGCCTGGTGATGCACTCTGAACTGTAAAAGATATACCTTTGGATTTCAATTTCACTGATCGCAATCCATTTGATACCAAATCATCTGGAGAAGGAGCATCAAACTTGAAAGGGGCTGCTATCAACATGTGCAATGTCAGAAAACAAGATATATCCCAATCACAGCAATAAAGCCAAGCATCAAATGGTCTGAGGCACCCTTTTACTTTGGTCTAATAAAATTATGATTTTCTACCGACTGATAACTAGTTTTAGAACCTGTTCCGACCTATTTTAACTTTGTGATGATTTTGAGAGCTAAAAGCACTATTGAATTCTTGAAAAGTGCCACGAAAATTTCCATCTTTGTGGAAGTTAAGATGGTCATCTGTGGAAGAAACTGATTTCTGCGCTTCAAAGAGTATAGGCATTTTGGCCATATGCTGCGGTGATGATGCAAAAAGAGACATGGCCATCACAGATGCTCCAGAATCTTTGCATATGCCACCCACTGCATGGAAAGGATCTACTCTATAAAGAATTTAATGAAAATAATTACAAAATGCAACCCATGCAAACAGCCCAACGATGAAAACTAAAAGAAGACAGATTAAACAAGAGGAAGTGGTGATTTCCAGGAATTGATCCAAATGATGTACATTGATGACATTGGAAAGCATGGAAAGGAGAAAAAGGAGAAGCCGAAAAGCTTCATGTTTCTCTTACATGTAACCCAACCACAGCAAGAGCATATAAAAGAAAAAAAAAAAACACAATATGCATGTTATATATAGTTATATACCTGCAGCAGTATCGCCCTTAGTATTAACCTCACCAAAGGGTTACGTAAGACCCCACATATGTCACATGCAGACATACTATCTTCATTATCATAGGTACAAATTGGGCAACGCCAGACCCCAGTCCTGCTAGCTTCTTGTTTTGCCTTTGTCACAGGTGCTATCCCTATTTCAAAGAATCAATTAAGAGATATAAAGCATAATGAACCTCACTTTGCAAGAACTGCAAACAAAAGAGATAACCAGAAATAATTGAAAATAGATCAGGTCACATGAAAGCTAACATCTTGCTTACTTGGAGCTCCCTGTGGGTTCTAAAGCACACAAAATACGCTCATTTGGGAATGAAATAAACTACAATGCGTCTGTGGTTTCAGAAAGCAAGCAAATCATTTCTATAACCGTAAGATCAAGAACCAACAATAATATTGGAACAAATGGCACAATTTGACACAAGTTCCATAAATCCACTGCTAAATATTAATGCTTATGTTATCACCTTAATTTCTTTCGTAAGTTTAAAAGAGATCTCCTATTTCTTCTGTAATTTCCAGAACATCTTAGCAACAGTATGACTTGAGGGAAACAAGGATCCAGATTTTCAAATAAGAGAGACTTCAAAGCTGAAATGAATTAATTACTAAGGTCAGAAAAGCCCATTTGTACTTCATTTTATAAGGCCCAATAACTTCACTGAAAGATCGATAAATGTCTTTCAAACTGAACAATTAAGACAACATCACCCAATACCTTAAGCTTAGGTAATCAGATCAATTTCTGTAAAAGACAATTGAAGAACTTGTAATAATTAGCTCTGCAGCCTGAATTAAGTAATGTTGGATGTTTTGCCGCTGCTTTAATTTTGTGAGTAAGAGGCTATATTTTCAGTTCCAAACAGTTAAGGAGCATGTTTCATTTTTTACGAAAATCCCTGTTCTGCAGAGACTCAGACCGAAGTAAAACCTAAACACAGTCTAGAGGAGACATGTATAGCATTTGTGATGAAATTGTACATGTTCTGAATGCAAAATAACAAACAGCGGAAAAGGGTTTCATCAGAATCTTTGCTTAAGTGAAAATAGATAAAGTTAACAAGGGGAACTTTGGTTGAGATTTACGATATAGCAATCTAGATGTTGAGCATCAGTTGACTGCCTGAAATACGAATGGACATCATTAACAAAGCACTATAGTACTATAAGTCTATAAGAAAGATAGATAATATGTACAAGGATATTGCTCTTGAGATCTACATCTCCAAAAACTTTATACCGATCCGTAATTGCTTAAAGAAGTTCTTCAAAGAGTTGTCCTACATCAACCAAAGTCCCCTTGCCACGGTAGTATGAGATTTGCTTCGTTGCCATCTCGAAGTCATCGTTTAGATTGACAACCCTGATTTGATTTCTCAGATTTCAATTAAGGAGTAAGGACTAAGCCAGGCTCTCTTCATATGTTCCTCCTTTCTTTTTGAATTCCAAGATCAAAATCGTAAGAACATAAAGATAAAATATTCAGTTAATTATCATTGGAACCGAATGGGAAAACTCATATAGTCAGTTCCGGACTGTGGTAGCAAAAGTCCGAGGTGATCTCAGCAGAACAAAACCTTAAATTGCACTAATATACACAAACAGTACGCAAACATAGAGAGAGAAAAACCAACCATTTTCCTCCTCTTCATTATCATAATCATCTGCGTAGTCATAGTCGTAATCTTCATAAACATCATAGTTATCATCTTCATAATGAAACCCATAATCCACTTTACGAGGCATTTTTCCAATTCCTGTAGGAGCAATACGATCATTATTCACCATAAAGACAGCAAAATCTGAAGCCAGAAACAATGTACGTATATTTCAAGCTATTTCCAAACAACGGAAGACAACCTACCAAGGCAACTTTTGCACTAGATGGAAAAACTGGGATACGAATAATCCCCACTAAGACCCCGATATTTTATGCAGTAGAGTCCGGGAGCCATTGGACTTCTTGTCAACAAAGAGTTGGATATTTACTCAACTTGGGTTAAGACATGAACGTACATGCATACAAACGCTTGTAATACCGCTGCTCGATGTCAATGTTGCTTCTTCTTCCAAATTTCTTCTGCTGGATGCTGGTTTAGTTACTAGTGTTCAAGTACAGCTCCTCTGTGCACTGCAGTAAGAGGATTACGCGTGAAATTTTCAACCGGCATTTTTTTCAGATAGCTCCACCGGAAACCAAGAAACTGACAATTGAATCACAAAAAGGGCTCAAAATTGCAATTCGCGGAGAAATAAAAATTGAATCGCAGCAGAAGGACCTGGAGGCATCCGTCGGTCGGCGGTGAAGGAAGGTTTCTGGTTCTCTATTCTCATCTGCCCCTTTTCTTTTGTTTAATTTATTCCATAGTTAATGCCACAAGAATAGGACGAATCATGTGGGCTTGGTCTGTATTAACAATAATGGCCCAACTTACGAGTTCTTCTCTTCTACTAAACTAATAATTTTCACATGAAATATTACAAACTTTAGTACAGTAAATTACGTTGACACCAATTAAGCCATCGTGGTAAATTATTTCAATGTGCATATAATAAATAATTTTTTATATTATAAATAAAATAAAATATATAAACTAGTATATTATATTAATATAAAAATTTAAAGTAAATTTTAAAATTTTGAATAAATTAATTATTTTATCATAAAAGATATTTTTTACAACACAAAAAATTATATAGTGGTGTCATTAATTACAGTTTGTGAACATGAATAGACTTATATATATATATATATATATATATATATTAGTATAAATAAATACTCCATATATGTTACAAAAGTACAAGTATATTCATTAAATTTTAGTTGTATAATGATCAAGTTTAATTACACAAACACTCCATGCTTTTTACAAAATAAAAAATACAGAGATTGCAAATATAATTACAAGTGCAACTCCAATTGCGTGGTCATGTTCAATTACACAAACACCCCATATTTCTTAAAAATTACAAATACATTCATTGAGATTGTAATTATAATTATAAATACACTTTGTATTCAGTCGTCAGATTTAATTATTCAAAAACTTTGTAACTTTTGTAAAATTACAAATATATACGATCAGGTTGCATAGACAGGGTACTTTTAAGAGCCAAGTTAGTAATACTGCTCACACTATGGTACCACGAAATCAACCTGGCATATCATTTTAAGATTTCTCCTTGCAATAATAACAATGTGCAGTGATGAAAAATAGTTCTGCAATTTGAAAATCTTCCTCAATAATTCAAAAATAGCGAGCAACTTTGAGTTGCACCCTGGAGGTAAAGCTAAGAACAAACAACTGCCAAACGAAAAGGCGATTTAAGATTTGCCTAAATATTCTCTTGTTTTAGAGCGGAGATGGTAGCCACTCTAGTGTCTCACCGGCAAACATCGGAACAATATCACCCCATGCAAAGGAAAATGATGTTGGCACCTTCCACGGGGTTTTTCTCAATGTGATCTTTGTTGTGTTTCTAGGAAGACCATAAAAGTCTGGTCCGTTAAAGCTCGTAAAAGCTTCTAACTTGTCCAGTGCGCCCGCCTGTAATACACAAAAGGCAATCTCAAGCAGTCATGTACGACACTTGAAGTTGAATACAAACCAAATTATAGACTTTGTGAGGTTTAAATGCCAGAAGGAAGCTTGTTAGAGTTGTACTAGGGAACAGATTCGTAAACAACAAATATAGTATGGTTGCTAAAATTACCTCTTCAAAACCTTGGCATACACTGACAAGGCCACAGGAGAATTATAGATTCCAGCACATCCACAAGGACACTCCTTTTTACTTCTTTCATGAGGAGCGCTGTCAGTTCCAAGAAAGAATCTTTTGCTTCCGCTTGTAACAGCCGACACAATCGCTTGTCCTGAATGAGAACAAAGTAAATGCATAAAAAACTAAATTGTGAAAGTGTGATCCAAGGGGGCCTTATCAGCCATAGTAGTATGATAGGAATGCTTAGATGCATGTCTAAACAACATTTACTAAGGTACGGATCACCGATCACCAGTTAAAGTTCACATCGAAAATCATACCCAAAGATATCCATTAGATGTCAAAAAATTTCAATGTTCTTCCATAATCTCTTCTTTTCTCTGCCTAAGAGAGGAACTGAAAATAATTCCAAAATCGTCAAATCTGTTAAGTCAAAGCATTCACTCTTCCGTTAACTGTTAGGACTAAAGCCTATAAACATTATAGAAAAAATACCATTAGCTTTCATTGAGTAAATGGGAGATGAACATGTTTTAAGTTATCACATGGCCACAAAAGGTCCTCTATTCTATTGTAAGCATTTCACCAAATGAGATAGTTAAACAAGCTTCCAGGAGCTCATGCGTTTTGAAGATGATATGTCAGCTAAAATTGCAGTAGAATACAGATTCAACATGTCTAACCAAGATGGTTCTGACATTTAGTCATACTATCTGGAAAACATCAATAGATGCATCTTTTGGTAGATGTACTTTCTGAATGACAGGTTCTATTAGCAAACAAGAAAATGAAAACAAAAACTCTTGATGCTATAATAAATCCTATGCATCAGGAGCCTCCAAACAAAAGCGGTAAATGATACAGCGCAATGATCTTCACTTCTTAGTTCTTACGTAATCATGCATGCATTGCTAAAAAACATAATGACAAGTAGTAAGCCAATGCATCTTGAGTAAAGAAATAAAACAGCAAAAATAATTGATTGTTCATCTACAGAGTATTAGAAAGCATACTATGTATCTCTCTTTTAAGTACTGGAAGGCAGTAGTTGTGAGGCTGCAGTCCTCCTTGAAAAAGGGAATTCCTGTTGAGAACAAGGTGTTGCGGTGTCACAGTTGCCGCAACAAATCCTGAAAGAATGATTGAAATTAGACAATCACTATGACATGAAGATATCATATCATCTTTTTAACCATAAGTAATGGAACTTCTGAAGTTTCTCACTGCTACGACTTACCTTCATCACAAGACAGGACAAAGTCTGCAGCATCCTTTGTGGTAATATGCTCCATGACAACCTTCAATTGTGGAAACTTTTGAATTAAGGGGCTAAGAACTGTGTCAATGAACACCTTTTCGCGATCAAATACATCAACATCAGGACTTGTTACCTCCCCATGGACCTGCATAGAGTCCCAACTGTTTGAGGTTTTGCCAATTATCAATACACTAATAACATCATTATTGTTAGTCGTGCAGATATATATTCTCATATTGACACAAAGGCCCTCATACGGATTAACTGATCTGATAATATATTAATCTGGCCTTCATCAGTGTTATTTCTATCAATCAACACGTGTTTCGGGAAATTCGGAAATCGGAATCGGCAAAAAACTTTTGTATGGAAAAAAGTAATCTTATCATACACCACATATGTCGAAGACAAAGTTTCCAGTGGTTTTATTGTTCGAGGTCATACACTGTACCAGGACTACGAATCAGGTTTCATGTAAAAATATCTCTCTGCCTATTTTCTGCTTCTAAACCTGGGTGCAATTAGTTCAAGTCGACAGACTTTCAGTTCCACGGAAATCCCTTCCTCGTTAAAGATGTCGAAAGCCTCGCCAACATTGAACTTTGCTTTTATTTTTCTATTTGGCTTTAGCAACCAGGCCTCAAAAACAGATTTCTGAAATGCACAAAGCCGCGATCCAACCAATTTTAGTATTCTGTTATCAACAAACTGAGAAGCAATATCATGATCAAAGGTCCATCATTGTCTAAAATACTTAACTTTTTCTAGGATGTTGGACAGCGGGATCTAAGGTACAAGGTAAAAAATGAGATCTCAAACTACCATTCTCCCCGGACCAGGAATCAGGATGGAAAAAGATGAAATTGGAGATAATACAATTTTCTTTTGCTTTTTCATCTATACATCCATGTCTATCTCAAATGACTAAGATGTCATCCCCTCCCCCCTCCACACAGTTTCTCGTACACTCCAATTTTACTGTACCATTTCATTTGTATGTGGAATAAGACTGGCACCCTGTATGAGCCACTGATCCTATAATTAGTCCTTGAAATAGCATACCCTAATATACACAATGTTTCAGACGCAGCATCTAAACATGTCTTTTGTTAATGGCATTGCTAAGTAATGTTTAACAAAATAATGATCTTCCAATGACACTAGGTAGCGACTGGAATATTAGTTCTAAACCTGCATAGCAGACTAGCAAGGAGAACAGAGGGGGGAGAGAGAGAGAGAGAAGCTTTCATTTTGCCACTTGAAGCACTGCTTCAGACAAAGTGTAAATGATCTTAGTTTTGAGTGCTTAAAGTCTAAGCACACATTATGAAATCTTATAAGGACAAGCTAGGGTCTCGTACACGAGACTGAGACTGCAAAAAAGTTAATCCAAGTAGATTCCAAAACTTCTAAACACAACTATATAGTTTCAGAATTACCCTTATTTCTCACATCAGTGGGTGAATCCAACTTCGAAAAGACAAATGGTAGTCCAGGAACTTAGCATAACAAACAAAATAATCTCGTACAATCTGTAATAAACTGCAGTGAAAGAGAGAAACTACAAATGCCATTTTTAAAACACATGTCAACTTGAGCTCAATTCTCATGAAGAACACAGATAAGCTCACCAACAAAGGCATATTTTGCTTAACCATTTCCTCAAGTACAGGTAAACATTTTCCAAATAAATCTGTTACACCATCTTGGGAGTTTGTGGTTGCACCAGCAGGATATAACTTCACAGCAAATACAACTCCACTCTCCTGTGGCAGCAGCTACTTATGTCAAGCATTGAGCTAGATATAGTAAAATCAAGGAAATAAAACTTAGTTGTAAACTTCCAAAACACACAAACATGCCTTTCAGCACCGACAGGAACATTAATCATGCACATTACCTTTTGGAGTGGTTGTCAGGAAGTAACAAAAATTATCCATTTTCAGTTATATTTTTTTCATATACTCATTCAGGTTTCCTTTCTCCAACAGTTTTTCTAGGAGAAGAAAGTGCAAATTCATCAACATACAACCTAATTTTGAAGGTTTCTGAAAAATGGTATTACATAATTAATACACCTAAAGTAAATTGAATTTCCATCTACCAAACTGAAAAAGATTGAAACTTAGAGAAAATTACTTCAACCCTATGACGGTTTTGGATATTGATATGTATCACTTGATCTATTTGAGGTAAATAATTATCAAGCCTCATCTTCTTTCTTATTCTTAGGTGGCAAGATGCAGAAACTATTAAAATAGCATCTTTGAGAAAAGAATGACAGTACAGATAATGCACATCATAATTCCATAAAGCTCACATGTGTAAAAATAATCTTAACAATGAGCTCGTAAAGCAAAACATCAAATAAGCATCATACAGTAATATATATTTATATATATATCAAGAATTGGACTCACTTGCTAGTTTAATCTCACTAGGACTGGTGGTATCTGTCAAATAAAGAGTCATCAAAGGAGTGAAGTCACTATTTTTTGGCAAAGCTTTCAAAATTGACTGGCGGTAGGCCACAGCTGAAGCTGTGGTAGTGATGGGAGGTTTCAAGTTTGGCATGATTATGGCTCTTCCAAAGTGATTCGAACTGTACGCAAAGTGGACAACATTAGGGAAAAGAACTAAGGCCAACAAGAGGTGAAAAGAACGAACTATAGCCGATGCTAAAATCAGCCACAAAAAGAACATGTAAGACATGTAGGAAGGAGATTTCAGTGATACACACCTGTGCGGGACAACTGCTTCAAGAAGTTCACCATCACGAAGATGAAGATGCCAATCATCAGGACGTGTGATTGCAAGCTCCATATTTGTCCTAGATGCTTTTATATGGATGGCTCCGACTCCTCTTGCGTTCAGGATGGGTACAGATGACAACTGTGTGAGGGAAAAGATCATAATAGAAAGAGCATCCCATGCTACAAATGTACATAGGGTGTCATACAATCCAAAAGAACGTATGCATAAAAAGATCAATTACTGTGAGAAATAGGTTCATGTGTTCAACTAGCAGAATAATAGTACTCTAAACCAACTTATAAACAACTGACAAGCCATGGGTTTCTGTAAGAGCAAAAAAGATCACTTTCATAGGCATAATGAGCATCGACTATAAAGGCATATATTCTCTTACAAGTCTTTATTCCTGCATAATGGGCTAGGCCAAAACAAACACCATATGCACCAGAAATAGAAAGAAAATGCTTACTTTGCGAGGAAAGAATGATGTCTTCAGCATCCTACAAACGGCCAACACAAATTAAAAATGTTATTGGCTGCGTAGGAAGTACGTCAGTCAAATGAAACATGAAATCAATAGCAAGTTGACAAAAACAATCCAGCAAATAGCAGAGATCTCTAGAATAGCTCCCTATGTAATAAATTTGTTGACAAAACGAGGTAGCTAACCCGACATTTTAATAGTAATTATATACTCAACTCACCCGTCACCACATTGTCTAGCTCTAACCTCGAGACCAATTGAAATTTCTTGAGAAACTCAGGCAATTTGGGGATACCAAATTATGTAAATGAGCTTGGGAGAGGGAGAGAGAGAGAGAGATTACTTGAATGGGTGAGAGGGAGAGAAAAGTGCAGAGAGTGGGAGTGGAGCGGCAGCGGCGTGGATGGAGGGCGGTGGTGGTGCGATTGAAATCCTTTATTTTATTGCATTTCTCTCTTTAACTCTCTCTTTTTCGGGTTAATTGTGGTTTTGGTCCCCAAATATAGTCACTTACGCAATTTTAGTTCTCAAACAATTTGAGGTTGAAGTTTTGATCCTCAAATGGGAGAGTTAATGGAAATCCTATTTAAAATGAAAAAAATGATATTTTTCTTCTCATTTTGTGGTGTTTTTCAAATTTTAATCCAATTCACCCATTTTTTCTATTTTTTTCAAATTTCAAAAGAATATAAATCAAAAAAAAATTTAAGCAATAATTTTTTAATCTTAACAAAAAGTTATCAATGACCTGTTTTATGTAGAGAATACTTGTAATATGTGTAACGTAAAAAATTATATTTTGTATCTTTTTTTTACGATTATTGAATTCTATCTAACACAAATCAACGATTCATATTAGATATGTAATTATCTACGATTTATATAAAATCTTATTTAAAGTAACAATTGATATTTTCTCTTAAAAAATCAGCGATCTAGATGTAATTTCCACATATAATTTATATACAAATTTTCAAATATGTATTTGAATTATATGTAATATTAAAATATATGATATATATAGATAATATATATTATATATAATGTATGTATAGCCCTTACCCCTCCCTCCGTCACCGGTGCCGGCGCCAGCGCCGGCGGTACTCATCCCCTCCCTCACAGACCGCCGCCGTCGCCCCCCTCCCCTCCTCTTTCCCATCTCCCCTTCCCCTCCCCTATTCCCCCGGTCGCCCTTTCCCCTCCCCCAGCCTCCTGTCGTCGCCCTTTCCCCAACCCCCGCCTCCCGCAATTGAGAGTGACAGAGAAGATAGTGTGTGAGAGAGTGTTGGTGTGCGAAAACTTTGAGAGAAGAACCCTAATTCTCCTTCCCTTTCAGCCAATTCTTTTCTCCTCCATTAAATTTGACAGCAAACTTAACAGAAGAACGAAAAAACGCCCAAAAAATTAAACTTTCAGGACTAAAATTGCAATCATAAAATATTTGAGAACTAAAATCACATAAGTGGCTATGTTTGAGGATCAAAAATGCATTTTATCCCCTCTTTTTTCTTTTAGAAGATGACATAAACATTCCAAAAAGAAATTCTCTATTAAAATTTTGGGAAAAAATGGAAGCAAATTATGCATTGGACAAAAGTTTGAAAAATACCATTAGTGAAAAAAAACTTAAATTATTTGTGAATAAAAACTACATAGATGACTCATTGGAGGATTAAAATTACAATTATTATGTTTTTCTTACAAACTCATTTTCGAATGTGTATGTATCTATATATCTATACCAATAAAAAGAAAAGTCCATCGACGCTCACAAACAGCAGTTTAGTAACACCCGGCACCAATTTTTTGTGATGCAAAAAATGCCCTTCACGACAAAATAACTAACTTATTCAATTTTTTAAGTTTTACATTAATTAATATTTTTTCTTTTTTTATTAATATAATATATTTGTTATATATTTTACTCTTATTTATAATATATTTTAAAATATAAAATATTATTTATTATATGCACACAGAAACAACGTGCAACAATATTAGTGTTAAAAAAGAGTCCATCTCATATGTTGGCCCAACACACATTTAAAAATAGGAAAAATTAATGCAACCCTAACCTATTGGGTATTTACTCAAACCATTTTTACTTTCTAAAAATTATATATACATTTCATTGAAAACTTCACTATCATTTATATAAACCATATCTGCTTTTTAGAAAATTATATATATACTTCTAACGATCTTTGACTGCCATGAATAATTTCTGTAATTCTTCTCAATTTTTTTTTTTTTTTTTTTTGTTTACCCAGATATGCAATTCCTTTTGATCATTTTTTTTCGAATTATATCTCAAACATATTTTATTATACGTGAATTCCGATCCAACTCATTTTTCCATCAAGGAAATGAGAGGAGACAAATCCTCAAGACTCTGGTGGTGGTATGAAGATCACCACCATCCAATAGCTAATATTTGATTTGGATTCATCATCATCATTGCTTTGTACACACACATCTCGTTTCACTACTACTCTTTCTCTTACACATTTTGTTTCTTATCTGGACAAAGAAATGGCCGTTTGAAGATTGCTCCAAGCTTTCTCATATCTCACAAACCCCATGAACCAGAACTCGAATTGGTCTTTAGTCACAATCTCTATGTACTTGTGTCCTGGATTCTTCACATTCTCACTCTCATATGCACTCTCTATCTTCTTCATAGGGATTGATACCTGCACAAACAAATATGTCAATCCAGAGTTATACCCAAACTGGCCTCCCTACGTCTAACATGAATCCTCTATTAATTTAGACAACCATACGAACGGCCACACTAATTTGCTGGGTCTAATGCAATTACCCTCTGTGATATTGCAAATGAACAAATTACTCTCTTATGAAAAAAAATAGCAATTTATCCCTAGGACTACCTAATACCTACCTTGTAAGGAGTTTTGATGAGGGATTCCCCAGAAGAGGAGCGGAGAGTGATGGGTCTTTCGCTGCAGAATGCAAGCTTTTGTGTGGAAATGAATAGAATTCCAGGCATCGGACCTGCAGTTGTTGATAAGTAGCACTGAGATGCCTTGAGCAGTTTCTCTCCCTCACTCACACCAAACATCTCCCTCAACATGTTTCCTCTGCCTCCCTTCTTTATTATTTTGGCCCCAATGCTCAGCTTCCCCTTCACTGTCTCGGAAAATTTCGGCCCCAACCTCACTGCAAACCTCTCCATCCGTTAATCAAAATTTATATTTTATTAGCATTTTTCGTTGTAAGACTATAAAGGCATGAGCCATATTAAACTCGTTATTTTCATCATCTTAGCATTGTACCGTGTTCCTGGAGTCTGTAAGCGAAACTGGAACCCTTTCTGTCAAGCTTCTTGTGATTGGTGGGGGTTGCTGCCTCCCCATTTCCTGCAGTTTTTTCAGGAAAAAGACCTGGTTAGTTATTAGGTACTACACAAATATCTTCGTCGTTTGAAAAATTACAGTACCATCCTTTGATTTTGTAGTTGTAATTGCAAGTGTACATCTTTATGTAGCATCTAGCACCCTCAAGGGCTATATATATACAATTCTACAAAAGACGTGGTATGCATGTATAGTTCTTACATACATGATTATATCAATATTTCGGTAAGCTGAATAATACATCAATATGACTAAAAATAACAAAGAAATTACAACACGTCACGTAAAAGGAGATAACTATCCATTTGTTCTTGTATGACTCGAACCCCTGATCCACACGTTCGAGTGTGGCTCGAACCCATTATTTCAAATTTGTTTGTAGAACCTCAATCTTAACTATGAGATTAAGACGTCATGGCTAGATGGTTGGATAATCCACTCTTTTTATTGACTGCGATTGGCAACAAAGGCACAAAGGGCAGAAAAATTAAAGAGAGGAAAAGAAGTGATGATGAGAAGTAAAGTAGTGCTCACTGGAGAGATGTGAATGTGATGGAGATGGAGTTTTGATTGAAGGGGTTGTGGAGAAATGATCTCCAAACCCATCATCGTTGTGTGATTCATATTCCTTCAGCTTCTGCTTCTCCATCAATCTCTCTGCTGACTGCTCTCTTCTTTTCTTGGGAGCTGACTGCCGACTAGTTAGTGTTGATTGAAATGGAATTGAATGGAGATGGGCATTTCATGGCGTGTCCTGTTTCATCTGCCTACCCCACACCTTTTTCTTATTCTTATTATTATTTTAAAGTAGCAAATTAAACATACTCGATGCGGGTGCATAATTTGAATTTTGATTATTTTTATTTAATTTAATTAAATAAAAGAGGTAAATTTAGAAGAACTTTTATGATTTTTATCATAATTATGAACACTCTTATTATTTTAAAAAATTATTAAAAACTCTAATGTTTGATGAAATTATAAGATCTTTATAAAAGGCGTGGAATTGTCCACTTTGTCATAATTGTATTCTTTTTAAAAATAAAAATTGTTCACCTAATCCATAAAAATTTCAAAAAAATTGTTAAATAAAACTATATTTATAATCACATGAATATTTTTTGTTAATTTACCACAAAAGATGAATGAGAATCTAATAGATACTAACAGATTTCATTAGTTGTTGGACAGTTGTTAAAACCAGACGGTATTGATAATTTCTCAAATGATAAGGGGTGTTGTAATTAAGACAAAACACAGACTAACTCGTTGTACTTTATCATAAAAAAAAAAAAAAAAGAAATTATTTAGAGTTTAATCAAAACACGTATTGATGACCAAAGACCTCACACTTAATAAATAATATGGATTTAGCTTTTCTTTTCCAAAAAAATTCTTATCAAAATTAAGTCTATCCGAACCAAACCAGCTCCACATCAATTTTGATACACTTGTCATATAATTAGTCACTTTCATCTAACTGTACGTCAATCATACAACAAATACATTATATTGATCTGGCGAAAACATAATTCGGTTAGAATTTTGCATATTGTATAGAGTTAGTCAAAGCCAGCAATTTTGAGTTGCAATTAATTTTAGTTTTATTCTTGGTAGGGTAGAAGTTTCTGTTGGACGTTTCTTGGAATTTTTCAATGTCAAAAGGTTAGCGTGTAATTTTCAAGTGTTTCGTTGTGACTTTGAACAATAATATTAGTCTCATATTCACCAAATACGCATTAATTTTTGTAATTATTTAGTGATCCAAGTACACTCAATACCTTTGCGTCACCTTATATTTATTTAGTTGAATTAAAAACCAAATAATTATACAATTTTCTTTTAAAATTTGATATAATTATACACGTAGTTTTTTTTAACTTGAAAATTTATATCTAATACACTTATTATTTACTTCGATTTTACAAATAAATCTTCATATTGATCAAAATTTACACTTGATGTTTGTTTTTATTTGATAAATAAATTTATATTGATCAAAATTCACTGATATTAGCAACAAAAAAAATTGAATATAATTTACCTCAAATTGACTTATTAGTTATTAATGACCTAATGCAGGTCAAATAAATTTTTTCTGACCAAATTAATCTTATATGCATGAATAAAGAATTATAGATAGCTACTTAATTATTGATGATTATGTAAAATCACCCTTAATATAATAAGTTCCAAAATAAGTGTTAAAAAAAAGTGAAATAATCAAAATTTGGAATTTGGACAACTATTTCATATTTTTTTAAGGGTAAATTATATTGACACCCCCTAAAACAAAATTTAATTAACAAATATCCATCTACCTATGCAAAATTGCAAATGCACCTCTTGAAATTATAATTATAATTACAAATATATGAATATTGAGAATTTTTTACAAATACATCCCTAAAGTAAATTGCATCGACTCCCCTCCAATGGATGAACTTATAAGTTTGCAAATATAAAAAATATTTATGTAATTAAACATAATTTCAGGGAGTGTGAATGTAATTGACTGACTTCATTATCAATACTTGGTTTCTATTCCACTTTTTGGCCATTTTCACTACTTTACTCCAAGTGTCTGTAATTTACCCTCCTTTTGTTCATAATCATAAACGAAGTATAGATTTCATCATAAATGGATGCGATCTGCTTTGCAACCTATAATTTGAATTTAAACTATGAAAATTGCATCTTGATCACGCAGGCCGCATATTGTTCAAAGCACGCCCCCTTTCGGAAGCGTCGAAAGAAACCATACAAATTCCACTGAAATTAGTTAAAACGAACGCGGGTTGCGCCAGATATCGAAGCAGAAGAAACAATAAAGAGCATGGGAGACAATAGTAGTGCATGAGCATGAGATGTATATTTAGAATGATAAATGAGGTAACTTTGATGATACAATGTACATGATTAATAGCAGCACCTGCACCTGCACCTGCACCTGCACCTGCTACTCCACCACAGACCATAACCGGCCGTTGCCTTTATGCATTCTGCGGATCAGTAGGCTATTGAGGTACCTGCAGCACATGGCATCAACTGAAAATAAGAAACTATGAAGCACTTTCTCTGCTTTCGGTATTATTATTATGTTTCCGTTTTCTTCTTGGAGGAAATAACTGTTGAAGAAATATAAGTGAAAGCTAATCGATCTTCATACTACAAAAGCATAGCTGCTAAGTACTGCAAAGAACCTTGATCGTCTGCTTTATTATTCAGTGTACAGGCAAAGAGGCAAATGCTATCCAGGTAGAAAGCAGTATGACACAAGGGATGAGAGGGAAATGCAAAAATCAAGTTCACTCAAGGCGTAATATAGGTGAAGTTATGGAAGCAAATGTCGTTGTAGAAATTTTGCACTGCAACTAACATAGTTTCCGTCAGTTTACCATCAACCACAAGAAAATAAAGCTATTACATAAATTAAATCCTATATACAGCATTCATGCCACCAGTTATTGACATTTTCTTCTTTCGTCCGGCCAACAGCAATAACAATAATAGTAAAATTTCCAGCAATACAAATATATCAGAGGTATTTTGGTTTGCACAATCCGCTTTTCCTTCAGAACCACACATCACCTGATATAAATACTACAGATGCAATTTTCATGACAAGTACCCAGATACAACATACCGAGGGAACTAAGTTTACCTATTTGGCAAGAACTTCCTTGTGAGCTTTATATGAGAGAATCACATTCCATATTAATGCAATAAAGTTTGCTGCAAGGACCTGTTAAAGATGGGAGGTTGGAAAGATATGTGTCAATTTGGCAAACAACAGAAGTAACCCAAGGAAAAATGAAAGTCAACAAAATCCCACATTTGACCCAGGTTACATAGTAGATTTCTAGTAGTATGCTTTTGGTTACACCGTTGCACTTCCCAGTTCCCACGATGTAAGAAGCAAGACAATTTTCTCTTCTCTTAACAAAACCAAGAACTCAAGATTAATTGGCCATCACTGAACCAAACCTGAAATTGCTGTGGCACAAAACGGAAGTTGAGGAATTGGAAAGGTATCCACAGTTGCCAATTTGCAAGAACAGAGGAGAACCACTCCTACAAAATAAAAGGTAAAAGTCCCAAATACAGAAAATCAAATCCTTTCTTCCAAGCATTCTTCAAAGGTTAAACACAATCAGGAGATCAAAAGAAAGAATGTCTAACAGTACCTGTTGCAGCTTTGGGATCACGTTTGATGGCTTTCCCTCAAGTGTCACCAACGTAGACAGGAAAATCCCAATAAAAGTGGGAGCAAAAAGAAACTGCATAAGAAAGGTCCACAGTGAATAGAATATTAGAGAGGTCAAATAGGATATTGAGACAACAGAAATATTACATTAAGATTTGCATAATGTAACCAAGAAGCTGAAAGAAAGACATTACCTGATCAAGGAGAAGCCGCAAGAAAGCACCGGAAGCTCCGGGAGTTGTGACCAATTTACTCAGAGACAAATACCTAATAGTTAAATAAGAGAAACCAATTCAGGTCTGAAAGGTAATAAATGGAGTATCATAATACTTGGTGTAAAAATGGACTACAATAGTACTTGCAGAAAACTTCAATTTTATTTAAATATTCAGTTCCACAATGCTTTATCTGCTCCACCACAGAGAATACGAAAGGGAAAGGAAAACTTGATGCAAAGAGCAATTGCAAGGTTCAAAATCTACTCATATAGATAAATGCAAAGCTTCATTTAATAGGAAGAACATAAAAAAATAAGTTATGTTGCATACTCATCGTTGATCAATGATCATACAAGCTGTTTCAGAGACACTCCTACCACTTATGGATCCTTTCAATCTTACAACTTCCTTTTGCGAGTATGCCAGTAAATAAATGTAGATTTATGCGAAATCTTTAGCATAGAGCAATGTCAGAACGAAGAAGATGAAGAGACACTAGAATGAGGATTCCTCCCATAAGTAGTCTCAGTAAGCCTTGTTCTACCCCAAGAAATGATCAAGTCATAGAAAATGATAGTCCGGCTAGTAAAATATGACTGGATTAATCAATTACGTGATGACTTTTAGTCCAACAAACCCTTTCAACAAATGCAGACTAACTGTCATTTAATCCTCCATGCAGAAGGAATCTAATTGTTGCTCCAGTTAAGGTCAGAATTCAAAACAGTTGCAGCTCAGTACCGATAAAGGCTGTACAATAGTCAATAAGTGTATAGAACACATCTCACTCTGAATTATATAAGACTCTAAGCAAGAAGCATTAGGTTAATATTTAATCTCAAAAGATAATCAGATGCATTGGCATCACAAAATAAAATGAATAGATGAACCACGCATAAGCAATACTCTACATTGGACATTTGCTTGGGCATGATAGACTGAAAATATTTCAAGCCATTACCAGAAATGCAATGTTGGACCAACCAAAACCAGCCCCAACAGAGTGAAAATAAATGTCCTCTTCATGTCTAGAGATGGTACTTGATCGATCAAGAGCTGAGGTAAATCATAGAAAATATTAAACAATTCATAATAGATGAATTCTTCAAGTTAATTCAAGCAAGATACAAAGAAGAAAATAAGAAGATAGTTAATATTTGAAACTTGATGAAGCCAACTCTTCCAAGTGGTAAATTTATATGGCATTTCCAGCCCGACTTGAAGTTCTTCCATCACGAAACTCTTTAAGATACTTCAAAACTAATGTGTCTAATAGTGGTGTGTAAGGTGTTGTTAAGGGATGCAAGCATTATCTGGAGTATTTTGTGAAACTATATTATTACTGTTGTTTGATGTCAAATAGCAGGTATCTATAAGGAAGACAAACAACTTAATTTCAGGCTATATGGGGGAATAGGAATAAGTAAAATTGAATATGTTTATGTTTTTCCAAAACATTTAAGATTAATCAGTTTCCACGGGAGGGCATCAGATGAGAAGCCATTCTTGAACCATAATTACCTCAAAATAATACACAACAATGACAAGATGTACTTACCTCATTATATTGCCAAAAAACATTTATTGTCAATCATATAGAACTTGGTTTGGACTACTTCTACACAAGTTGACTGCTGAAGTAGAAAGCTGCGTGCAGCTTCTGTGAACAAATGTAAGCCCCCTAGAACCCATTCTAGATATCTTCCTCATAAAATATTCCATTGATAACCAAAACTAGTAGCTATAATATCACAAAGTCAAAATGCTTGTTCATGCCGGGTACAAATCAAGCACTCTGGGGAGAAGTAAAACATCTCACTTCAAAGATCTCTGTCACCAAAATATTATCAGCTTGCCTTTTACCCCAATTAAGAACTTATAGTCAGAATAATTCATCTCCTCAGATTTAGTGAAAACACTAATTTAGCAATCTATCACCTTTTCACGTAATGACATGTGCAAATACCTTATTTGAACCATTAAGGCTTATCATCTTCCGAAGCTAGGATAGCCTAACGCCCTAACCACAACAGAAGTATAGAAAGGTAAAATTCAAAATTCCCGTGAGTTGTCAAGCTACAACACCACAAAAGGTATCTCTACCCATTTCATAAGGGAAAAGATAATTGCTTCAATCAAAAGTCCTCAAATTATTGCCAAACATTATATGACCTGAAACAAGGAAAATAGATGGTTTACCTGACAAATTAGATCACCAACCAAAGTCAAAAACGCCGACGTAATAGCTTTTGTCGTCACAGGGTACCGGGCAAGAAGAGACATATACCTGCATAGAAATGAGAATTAAGATGTATGGAGGATAATTGATCCTTCATTAGCATGAAGCTAAACAGAGGGCCACAGCTTATGTGCCAAGAAACTAACAGCTGACACATGTTCACTGTGCTACAATCAGAAGGCGGACATAATTTACACGTATGAGCCTTTCCACAGTCACAATCTACTGCAAGCATCGTGAATGATTTTGCCCCCTAGTTTTTTCCTCTTCTTGGCCAAACATATAGCATAATCCAATGCAATCGTACCAATGAACTACGTCAAATTGCATAGATAGAGATGAAAAATGACTTTCCAGAACATCTTAACGTGAAATAAAATGACCTAACTAGAAATGCATTTCCAAGTTTACTCTAACCACGCACTCAATCAAATCGGTGGAAGCGTCCTTGACTACCAACTACTAACCATATTACAGAAGTAGCAAAGAATAGAAAACTATGTCAACTGACAAGAATCTTTACCATGAAAGCAACGACCAGTTACTCCCACCAGCACCCCCAGCACTGTTGCCACCTCCACCACCAGAACCTCCAAACCCACCACCAGCTTTGCCACCGGAGCCACCCCCGCCGCCACTCGAAACCCGCAAAGAGCGAAGACCCGAATGCTCAAACCCGAATTCCGGACGCCCAAATACTTTAAACCCATTTGCAGAAGGGGGTGAAATTCTACCACCGCAGTTTGCAAAGCTCCTGTTCAGGTGAATCGGATTGCAGACCGCAATCCTGCTGGTGATACTGATATGGGTAGTAGATGTGGTAGCGGACGTGCGAGAGAGAGCTGCCCATCGGAAGAGAAGATGGGATTTCCGAGTGATCGGGTTCGTAGCCAACATTCTTATGCTCTTCCTTCTTCAGATGCTCAATTCCAAGAATGTGGGTTTTGAGGTTTAAGTGAGGCTACCAGCCGCTACATAATGTATTGTAAGAAGAGAATTTCTAGGTAAAATTTCACTTTTAGTACTGTAACGGGGCAGTTTTACTTATTATCTTTTATTTTTTTTAAAAGTACATTTATTCTTGTAATTTTAGAATTTTTGAAAGATTTAGGTATGTAATTATTGATCGTACAAATTTCGTCATATATATGTATTTAGTAAAATAGATTTAATCCTTTTATATTTAACATGTGTAACATTTTTAGTTTTATTGTGCCTACGAGTTTGATATGTTTCCAAAGGAAATGCGCGTGATTACACGCGTTATATACTAAACACAATCATATATTTCATTTCTGCCAAACCTCAATTCAAGCCTACCCTAATTTTCCCCCTTCCATTCCCCAAACGACGCCCTAATTTTTCAAATCTCCCAAACGATTATTGACAAAAGCATAAAAAGTTTCCAAATCTATTGAAAAAGAAAGCTTGATTTGTCCAAGATGTCTTTGACCGAGTAGGTCTACCGCATTTGCAATTAAATAAAGCATTTGAAAAATTTTCGAATATTTCTAAACCGTACCGATTATCAAACAAAAAACTCAAAAGAATTATGTCGAGAGAATTCATGAATAGAATTGGGGTGGGGTGGGTGGGGTGGGGGGGGGGGGGAGAAATTAGGGTTTGTAAGTAGGAATTGGAAGTTTGGAGAGAAAAATAGAGTTTGGAATGTTGAGAAAATGTGTATTTTTCTTGTGAAAAATTATATTAAGTATGTGATTGCAAGTACATTTTACTACACATTTTTCGACCAAAGTTTTTTTTTTTAATTTCAGGAACAATAGGACAAAAGTGTCCCACGCGTTAAATATAAATGACTAAATATGTCAGACTAAAAATACATACATTACTAAATATGTTCAGTCAATAATTCTAAAACTAAATCTGTCAAAATTTTCAAAATTATAGGACTAAATGCGTTTTTAAAAAGATAAATGTTAAAAAGTACAACTACTCTATAGTTACAAGACGAAAAGTGAAATTTTGTCAATCTTTTAAATGGGTGACCCGTTTACACATAATTCGCCGACCAATTTTGAACCCAAGTGTTTATTCATAAGATCGACTCGGATCAAATTGAAATTTTGATAAACAAAAATTCAAAAGTCTTGTCCTAATTATACTATGTTTATTAAATCTGTATAATTTGATTAATCAAATCAAATTGAACTAATTTTTTATTAATCGAAAACTCACTGTACCATGACATATCAAATTACTGTATTTGATTCAAGTAAGAATCAAAATAATCGATTTTTTTTAAAAATCCTACTATTTATGACTTTTATTCAAGATACCTATAAAAAAATAAATTTTTAGAAAATAAAATGTACAAGTAAAATTAACAATGCAAAATATTACAGATACAATTTAAAATCACTGCCGAATAGTGAAGATTGGGCCTCCGGTGGAGTTTTGAACTTCGCAGTTTTGAGAAAAATTCGTAATGAATAACACAGATTTTAGAAGAGTAAAGTAAAATTTAAAAAAAAAAAATATATATATATATATATATATATATTTTTGGTAATTCAAAATACGAAATCATAGAATTGAAATTGATCGAAATAATCAGTTTTTATCAAAAAGAAATGAAATAAAACTAAAAATTCAATTCAGCCGATTTTCAATCAGTACATTGAATTTTGAATACCTCTAATATTTACTTAAACTGTTTTGATTAAATAATTCAATCTGCCTAATAGGTGGGTTAAATTATATAAGATAAATAATTATTTTTTTATTGAATTTGAGGATTAAAATCGACCCTTCATAATGTAAACTAAATACCTTATTTTTATTGAACAACTTAGGTAATCTAATTATAAAAAATAAAAAGCGTAAATTCGAATGTATTCAAACTTAAAAAAAGATAATAATAATAATTTATGCTTTTCTAGGCAAAGAGTTTCATTACTAGTGGGTGACCTGATTTTTTTTTCAATATATACTATTAATTTACGGTATACTCTGTCTGTGCGCAACTTTTATAAATATTATTTTAAAATAATATATTTATTATTTAATAAAGTATATGCAAAATAATAAGATAATACTGAATTTATAAAAAAATGGTGACAATAAAAGATAAAAATATTTTCTTTTTGAAAATAAAATAACTATCGAAAGATGATGGAGATGGAAAGTTAGATGAAAATTTTTAAAAAATAAATTAAATATAAAAAGACATACCAAAAAAAGGAGAGATCTCAAATAGTTGTTCTCCCTTTATATATAGTATAGACTAATTGTTGTGGTACATCGTTTTTACGTGCATATAACAAATAATTTTTCACGTTTTAAAATATACTACAAATAAGAGAAAAAAAATACAAATCAATATATAATATTAAAAAAATTAAAAAAAACTAATTTATTAATTAATGTATAGTTTGGAAAGTTTAATAAGTTAGTTATTTTATTAATTGAATGGCATTTTTAATTTTATAAAACATTGACGTGGCAGTATCATTAAACTTCACTTGTGAGTATGGAGCCCTTTTCTTTTTCATATTAGTATATATAAGTTGTAAAATGTGTTTGTATATTTTTCAACCTAGTAACTAACATATTATTTTATGTTAGAGATAAATGCGCTCATATTTATTAAAGTTTGGTGTAATTACATATAATTTCTAGTGGTTTCAAAAAATTATAATTAGTACTGTCTAATAAATAAGTCCCTTCATTAGTCAAATTCATTGAATTTTATGATATTACAAAAAATAAATAAAAATTAATAATTACTCTCGATAGACTTATTACTAACTAATTACAGATCAAATAATTTTTTTAACTAAATTTTAGAGATGTTAAATATAATCTTTTTACTACGTGAATTTATATTCAATTACAATAAATCTTATGGGAGTGTAATTATCACTTTTTTATTTTACCCCAAAATAACTTATATGGAGGGGTGGAACGAGAAAATAACACTTTTATGCGCAATGCGGCGGGTCTTAGATTAGCCTTGAGGGGCAAAAGTGTAATTCCATCACGAAGGATAACTATATCCTATTTAAATTGCAAAGAAGAAGGGTCTTGGTAGGGTTTATCACTCTGGACATAGGCGGAATTGGGCGTTTTCAGTTACGTGACTGCTGGTGGAAGAGAGATTCTGTTAGATAATTGAATTGGGAGTGTTTGTCTAGGAGGAGAACGAAATGGCGTCCCGGCCAGAGCTCCAAGCGCCGCCGGAGATATTCTACAACGATGATGAAGCTCGTAAATACACCTCCTCTTCTCGCATTATCGATATTCAGGTACACACTTTACGCCTTTTTAGTATCGTGTCTCTCTCTCTTTGCACTTCAAATTGAATTTACATCTATTGATTGATTTGCTACTTTGTATATCTGTTGATAGGCGAAACTTTCTGAGAGAGCGTTGGAGCTTCTCGCTTTGCCGGATGACGGCGTGCCCAGATTACTGCTTGATATTGGTAATTCACTTTAATTTCTGGGAGTTCAGCTCGATTTTATTGGTAGAATGTTTACTGCGCTGGAATTGGCTAAACTGATTCAGAAGTGTGCTGCTGTCCGGTGAAAGCTGATGGGAAAGATTTAATTGAGTTATTTGGATCTGGTTTTCGAAAAAAATAGATGGAGTTAATGGTGATTTGAAGAGTGTCATTTGCTCTAAATATATTTTGTTGCCTTTTAGTTAGTCTCGACCAGTTAGGTCTGTTTTCTTTTCTCTCTGGGGATTTGTTTATTTATTTGTGTTTATGCATGTGTCGAGGCGATGCTGCATAGTATTATTGCATGGAAGTGTTTGTGGTCTGTCCACTTTTATCGCTGTACCTTGTAAAGTTTTGAGTACTGTTCTGATCTGAGAATGGCGATTCACCTGAGATTTGGGGTTGGTAGTTAAAAATTAGAACTGGTGATGATTACTTAGAATTCATACAAATACTGTTATGTTAGCAAACTGTTTCGCATCTGGTTGGAAAGTACCTAGCATGTAATCAGATTGATGGTTTGGTGGTTAGGTCATTTAACCAATTCCAGCTTTGCTTCTGCAAGTCTTGTGGGTCAATGCTGAATTTTCATAAAAGTAGTTCTGTGGGAGATACATACAACACAACCCAACAAAGCCTTATGCGATTTATAACCTGTCAGAGACAGATGATTGATTTGATAGGGTCACATTCTATCCCATTTATCGATTTGATTTCTCACAGAGGGTAGATGATACTCTGTGAAATGTTGTGAAATTTTTAGTAATACTTCTTATAAACATAAACAAACACACAAAAAACTAATAAAGGAGGAAAAAGAGAGAAAAATTATGAATTGGTTGAAGCTGCATTTTGATTTTCCAGATGTATGCACTTTAGCACCGAATGATTTTTCCTGTTCTGTTTAAATCTTCACTTTCTCAACATGTGTTATTCAGGTTGTGGGTCAGGACTTAGTGGGGAGACATTGACTGACAATGGGCACCAATGGATTGGTTTAGATATATCCCAATCAATGCTAGGTATGCAGCAGTTGACGTTATACTTAAATTCCTTCAAATATCTAATTGATATTCTGTTGTTGCTCTATGTTTGTAAAATAATAAATGTTATGCAAGCAGATATTGCATTGGAGCGTGAAGCTGAGGGCGACCTTATACTTGGTGACATGGGTCAGGTAGGTCTGGAGCAATTTCATCTTATACTTTCTATTTAATGTTTCGGGGTTATGATGAGAATGCCGATAAGATCACGAAAGTTCTGTGAAAAATTGGAAATTAAGCACAAACAGCCTTTGTGGCTGAGTGTTATGTTCTATCAAAGTTTGAGCAAAGAGCTTATTGTGTTCCAGTAATGAAGAAAATTACACTCCCTCTCTCTTTCACGTGTGGATGGTATGATTGTATCATGCTAATATTAATTTCTCTACAAATGAAAATACCACAGCACTGAGAATGTTATGGCTGTTAAAACTTGCTATTATATATTACCCAATTCGACTGATAGTATTTGGAGTTTATTTTCCTGTTCATGACATGTCATTAAATCCCATTTATATGATGAACTACTGTAGGGCTTAGGGCTTCGCCCTGGAGTTATTGATGGTGCAATCAGTATCTCAGCTGTTCAGGTTCATCTTTAACTCCTTCTCAGATGTTTTCGATCTTTAATATAGTATCATATTTTGAATAAAATGACCCTTCGTAACCGAGGGGGTGATTGAACAAACGCCTGTTCGATTTGATCCAACTTGTTAGCATAGTTTCTTAGTGTTATGCACCTATATCAAGAACTTTATCATATGCAAGTCTTTCTATTGGGTAACCTCAACATTACAATGGTCTGAGGTCTATATATATTATGCGAGAATGTCTGTTAAGTATGCAAGCAATTCAGTGGTGTCGTAGAAGCCAATAAGGATGAGTATTTGATTGAATATCATGTAGCTTTGTCAAGGCAAAACAGGGAAACGAATTTGACATTTTAATTTTGTTTATGTCATTTATTTAGCCATCAATTTGTAGATTTTTTATAATCTGCCCGTTGCTGATTTTTTGCTTTTGGAACTTCTTAGATTCAGTTTGTTAATTTCATTTTACTGTTTCATTCTGGCAAACTAGTGGTTGTGTAATGCTGATAAATCTTCTCATGAGCCACGTGTCAGATTGAAGTAAGTAAATCGTTACTTCCTAATCCTTCTATGTTCATGCTCTCCTCTTTCCCATCTTTCAGCAGTTGTAATATATTCTGATTTCAGTATTACTATCATTTTTAGGGCATTCTTTGGGTCACTATACAGATGTTTGGCACGGGGAGCAAGGGCAGTTTTACAAGTCTATCCTGAAAATTTGGCTCAACGCGAGCTGATCCTAGGATTTGCTATGCGCGCTGGTTTTTCTGGCGGTGTAGTTGTTGATTTTCCACATAGGTATGTGAAAGGATGTGCAAGAGTTCCCTGTTCATTATCAGCATTCTTTTCTATGAAAATCTGGATAAGACATTGATGCACTGAGCATAAAAGAGAATGCTAAAATAAAGAGGAAGTTAGGGGAGACAACCTCAAGGCTGTGCTAAGCTTAAAGATGATTTTTAACTAAAGGTGTTTGATGAATGACCTTAAGTTTCAAGTTTACGCCATCTTGGGCCTCAGATTTGTTTTAACACTGTATGCACAAGAGGTAGTGCAACCGTGACATGATATGCCATTTAAATTTTGATGGAAATTTATCCTTGCTTATCAAATTCTACATGATTATTCTTGCAATTCACTTACTGGCTCTCATTCTTGTATACTTTATTGCAAATTTGGAATTCATTTCCTTTCTTTCACCCCAAACACCTCCCAACCCTCCTGCGTGGCTGAAAGGCTGGGTCAAACTTTTTCACTCTAACTAGAGGTATTCGTTTTTGTTAACAGTACGAAGAAGAGGAAAGAGTACCTTGTGCTCACATGTGGTCCACCATCTCTTAGTAGTGCAACACCAAAGGGAAGAGGAGAAGATGGAGAAAGTGGTTCTGACGAAGACAGCAGTGATGATGAAGAGAATCAATCGGTGAGTGCACAGATCATGCTTGATTCATGGCTTAATTCGAAAATTAGAAAAGAAGACTGCTAGTGCTTGTTAGCTCATTCAATCCAAGTGGTAGTTATTATTCACTTTGTCAAGTCCCTTTTTGCCTTGCAGGTTTCTGTATCAGACAGGCACAGACCTAGGAAAAAGCAAAAACTAAACAAGAAGGTAAAGGGGAGAGAGTGGGTTCTCCGAAAGAAGGAACAAATGCGCAGAAAGGGAAATGCGGTTCCTCTAGACACTAAATACACTGCACGTAAAAGAAAAGCTCGGTTTTGATAACCTATCTGGCCCTCAACGACTTCAGTCTCTATGCACACGCTGGATTTACAAAATCTGGAATGGTGATTGGTAAAGCACAAAATCCTTGGATCATAGAGGCAATTTAGTTGGTGTATGGATATCTAATTTTGGCCTTGTCTTTTTCTGGTTTATTATCATTATTATTATTATTATTATTTGTCGGTCGAGAAAGATGTTCGTAGTACGAGGATCAAGTTTGCGCGTGGATTCATTGCTCTTTGTCTTCCCAGTTCTGTCATGGTGATTCTGTACTTATGTATCAATACTGAATGAAAGGATATAAGTTGGTGGAATGGCCGTAGGTAATAGTACTTGGTTTTGTGTTAGTTATATTGCCATGTTTTCATGGTGATGAAAATGCTAAATATCTTGGCTGCTTTTATGAGTGCTGTTTTAAATAGAACTAAAACCTACAGCAAGATGAAATGAAATGATGTGATTTAATTGGATTGGAGCGAGTAAAACGTGGAAAGGTGGATTGTGGAAAGACATGGATATAATCGACATATTTTAGTCCGATATGTCAATATGTATTTTTTAACTAGGTTGGTTCTTGCTTGTTTCGACAACCCGATTCACTCCCTTCATCTATTTTCTTACTATTATAAAGAAAAGTGTTTTTATTGATACAAAGTGGTAGTTCTCTTATTATTATACCAAATTATTTTAATATCAAAATGACCCTTCAACTTTTCAACCTATATTAAATCAACTATTCAATCAGGTTCGTATAGCAATTACATGTACTCAAAATTAATTTACTTTTAGGGTAAATTACATTTACTTCCCCTGAGGTTTGGCATAATTACAAATACCCCCTCGTTATTTGAAAATTTACAAATACCCCCTATTTTAACGACCGTCTAACAATTACCCCAATTTATGTATTTTTTATAGTGAACTGACCAAAATACCCTTATGAATTAAAATTTATAATTTTATTTATTTATTTTTAAAAATATTTTTTTATCGACTAAGGCGATAATTTTTTTTATAATTTAATTTTTTTCATCCATTCCATTCAATATTTTTATAAGATTTTAATTTTTTTTAAAAAATAAAAAAAATACTGTAAGGGCAAAGTTGACATTTCAATGCTAATCCAAGGATTACATAATTTTATCAAATATTTAGGGGGTATTTGTAATTTTTCAAACAACGAGGGGGTATTTGTAATTATGCCAAACCTCAGGGGAGGTAGATGTAATTTACCCTTTACTTTTATTTTATTTAAGTTTATTGTTAATTAAATTGAACAAATATATTAGTACTTATTTTGCATATATATATATAATAATCATTATCAATATAATATGTATTGTAGAAAGAGTAAAATTTTTTATTTAATTTAAGTAAAATATGTATTAATAATTAATGAATTAAAAGAATTACTAGACAATTTTAGTTTTTTTTTTATGTGAGGTTGTAAGACAAATTTCAACATAAAAGAACAAGTTATGAGTTTTAATTAAAAAAATTATTAAAAATTACGAGTGCATGTACTGCGTGTCACTGTATCTAATATTTATAATTTGATCCTTTCTACGAATATCAAATTGAAAATTTTAAACGATAAATACATGGCTATATTAAAAATTCAATAATTTTGAAAATAAATTGATTCAATTAATATATTAATATAATCAAAATCGATGAAATAAATTATAATAAATTTAAGTGAAGTTACGCAACAAGTCGAACTCGAAAACTTCAAATGCTAAGTTCATGGGAATGCAAATTAAATGTGAATATGATGACAAAATTTCAAGTACTGTTGAATTAATAAAAAATTAAAATACTAAACAATGGACAAGTCGCAAGATAATTGTCCAGTCCTTATAATTACGATGATAAAATGGAAAATAGAATGAAGAATTGGGAGACCCTAAAATGAGGTAGGAGGTTATTTTGGGACAAACAAGTCGGTCCACTCCATCTCTCTCTCTCCTTCAAATTCAAGTGAGCTGCACTCACTCTTCAGAGCCAGAGCAGTAGGGTTTAATGACTGAAATCCTGATATCCAACATGGAACACTTCTATTAATTCCCTCTATTTTTCGCTATATCACCTATTCATTCTCAATTGAAATCCCCCACCACGCCCAATTCAAAACCTTGTTTTGATCCGATCTGATCCGATCTATCAATTCAATGGTGAGCGCGAAGATGGACAAATCGCCGGCGGATCTGCTGGCGTCACCTGGCCTTGCCTCGCTGCTCAAATCCCTTAAGTTGAAGACCAAGCAGCAGGAGCTCTTGATCCGTGTCTCCATCCTCTGTTTGGTCTACGTTTTGGCCTTCATTACCCGTCTCTTCAGTGTCTTGCGTTACGAGAGCATGATCCATGAGTTTGACCCCTACTTCAATTACCGAGTTACTCAGTATTTGACTCAGAAGGGGTTTTACGAATTTTGGAACTGGTTTGACTCCGAGAGCTGGTATCCACTCGGTAGGATTATTGGTGGGACCCTCTATCCTGGCCTCATGGTCACCGCTGCCCTCATCTATTGGATTCTTCGTTTCCTCAGGTACATTTCTCTGATTCTCATAATGCGCATGTGCATGCCTAAGTATATTTGTAGGAACCATTGTAAAAACTGTAACTATGTGATTGAAAAGATAGGACTATTGCATTTTCGGGGTTTTCTATTCTCTTAAGAACAACAATTTATTGCAAGTATCAAGCTTTTGCTCCTAGGTCAGTCGTGCACATGATAAGGTTATAAATTTATGCTTCATAAACGTATTCGAGAAGATTGATTACGGTTGACTCTTGGAAATGAAGTACAGGTTTTAATTTTGTCTACATGGATTTTGTGGATGTAAAGATAATGGGTTAATCTCTAAAAGGATGGGTTTGAATGTCCTACCTTTCTTATAATTATCATGATGATGGCAATGAGTGTAATATCTTACAAAAGAAAAAAAGATTACAGAAATAGGAAATTAAAATGAGAATAAGTTTACCATGTTCCTAGCTTGTTATTTTTAATGGGAGTTCATAATCATTCTCCTTTTCATGTGAGGATGTTTATTATGTTATCTCGTGGAGGCTTTATTACAAACTAAATATGGTTCCGGCCTCTCTATGTTGAGATCCCAAGGACTTCCTGACCATTTCGGTTGTAGGCTCGGATTCTGCAGCCTGTTTTCCACCTGTAATTCAATTGGTGCATTCTCTGTAGATTTAGTTACTATCTCATGGATGCTCTATTACAAAATTAAAGATGGTAGCATCATATTTGAGATCTCAAGGACTTCTTTTCATTTCCAGGTTTGCTGTTCACATTCGTGAAGTTTGTGTGCTCACTGCACCATTTTTTGCTTCCAACACCACTCTTGTTGCCTACTTCTTTGGGAAAGAGTTATGGGACTCTGGTGCCGGACTTGTGGCGGCTGCATTAATTGCTATTTGCCCTGGTTATATCTCAAGGTCGGTGGCGGGCTCATATGATAATGAGGGTGTTGCTATATTCGCTTTGCTGCTTACTTTCTATTTATTTGTTAAGGCTGTGAATACGGGCTCACTTGCTTGGGCCTTAGCCTCAGCTTTTGGATACTTTTATATGGTTTCAGCGTGGGGTGGTTATGTCTTCATTATTAATCTGATCCCTCTGTACGTGCTGGTTCTGTTGATTACGGGGAGATATTCGATGAGGTTATATGTAGCTTATAATTCCATGTATGTGCTGGGAATGTTACTTGCAATGCAGATTCGTTTTGTGGGCTTTCAGCATGTCCAGTCTGGAGAACACATGGCGGCAATGGGAGTGTTCTTCTTGATGCAGGTGTGTTTTCTGGTTCCTGAGAGCAAATATTCTACTTGGACATTACTTGATGCCGTCAAAAGCTTTAAATAATTACTCGTAAGGGAGTTTGAGGGTTTGAGTGATCTTTTTGCTTTGTCACATGAGTGTAGGAAGCTTGCTTTATATATCATAAGATAGAGCTAAGCTCTAGTTTCTAGAAATTGATGAAGATTAATTTAATTTTAGATTAAGTCTCTCTTTTTGCTAGAGATCAAAGAAAATGGCATCCTTCTGGAAAGAAACCAAAAATTTTATTCTTTCTTTGCTCCATAGAATAACTGCCTTTAACGCACAATCTAATATATTTGCTAAGATGCCAGCAATTGAGGTTTTCATGGAATATCCGGGACTTGATTTCTTGAACATCCGACTATATCCCTGGACCACTGAATTCTTTAACTAATCTATGTATTGGTGAGATCTTTTTGCTTACTTTTGATTTGGAGAGGTTGAGAACTTCAGATGATGATATTGTGGGCAATGACCTCCAATTGCTGTATGTGTAAAGGGCATCTCTAAGGAGGGATGGTGGTGGTTTTTTGTTCGGATCTGTATGAATCTGGCTCTCTGTTTATCTTTCATTTCCTTTTCGTATGTCTTTTGCAGAGAAATCATATGTACCACTAACTTTCAACTTCCTGTACAGGTGTTTTACTTCTTAGATTGGGTGAAATACCTACTAAATGATCCAAAGAAATTCCACACCTTCCTGAGGATCACAGTGACCAGTGCAGTAGGTTTGGGTGTGATAGCTCTGGGAGTTGGCACTGCCTCTGGATATATTTCTCCATGGACTGGTCGATTTTATTCTCTCCTGGATCCAACTTATGCCAAGGATCACATTCCAATAATTGCTTCGGTCTCTGAGCACCAGCCTACAGCATGGTCATCATTCATGTTTGATTTTCATATATTATTGCTTCTTTTCCCAGCTGGTCTATATTTCTGCTTCAAACGTTTATCAGACGCCACTATATTCATAGTGATGTATGGTCTCACTAGTATGTACTTCGCTGGAGTCATGGTGCGGCTAATACTCGTTGCCACACCTGCAGTATGCCTTATTAGCGCAATTGCAGTCTCAGCCACCATAAAGAATCTAACTCAGCTTGTGAGGGCAAAGAGCAAACCTAGTCCTGTTGGTCCTGGTAAAGGAACAAGTAGCACCAAAGCTTCCTCTAAGGTTGGTATCTGATGCTTACTTTTACTGATCTACATGATTCATGCAAGTTATTTTGGAAATCTTCCTTGTGCATTTATTATGCATAGTAGAATGTGTTTCTGATTGTTTTAACTGTCCACGGCGGAGGTCCAAGTATTCAACTGAATTTTGATGTTTTTATCTTACAACTGCAATATGCTTTTAATTGGTTAATGCAACTGTCAATTTCCTGTACCTGGTGATATAAAGTTCTCTTGTTTTTCTGTTGGTGCAATGTTCCTCTACAACTTTCACCATTAGTTGCTTAGTGTCATTGCTGATTCTGGCATGTGATCTTGAATACTGGAATGGAAATAAAACATTTTAGGCATCTCCGTTTATCTTTTATCTTTAAAAAATATGCATATAATGGGCATCCAACTGCGTTATTGACCTAAAAGCTTCTGTACACTATTTTACTTCTACCCTCACTTCCTACCGGCCCATCACCCTCCACATCTTATCTTGGGTTGTTATCTTATCAAAATTTCTGGATAGTAGTTCCTTATATTAGTTAAAAGTGTACACATTTATTAACTTCTTGTTATTTCACAAACAGGGTTCCCCAGATCAGTCTATGCCTTTCCAAAAAAATGGTGCTATCGCATTGCTTCTTGGAGTGTTTTACTTGCTTACCAGATATGCTGTCCATTGTACTTGGGTTACATCAGAGGCATATTCATCTCCATCAATTGTCTTAGCTGCTAGGGGTGCCCATGGGAACAGGGTGATTTTTGATGACTACCGTGAAGCATATTTTTGGCTGCGACAGAACACTCCTCCAGATGCCAAGGTAATGTCTTGGTGGGATTATGGTTATCAGATCACCGCCATGGGGAACAGAACAGTTATTGTTGACAACAACACTTGGAATAACACACACATCGCTACCGTTGGACGTGCTATGTCATCCTACGAGGACGAAGCGTATGAGATTATGAGATCACTGGATGTCGATTATGTATTGGTTGTTTTTGGAGGTGTCACTGGTTATTCTTCTGATGATATTAACAAGTAAGAACTTAGATATCTAACTTTTAACTCGTTGCTTCTAAGTGCTCTAATATGTTTTCTTTTGCTTAACTGGAAAAAGTCTTTGCCTCTAACACGGGCATACACATATAGTTTTTGTTTTTATTGGACAAAATTTTAATCCAATTTATAGGTACGACAGGAGAGGGATAGAATTTGCATTATATTTCATTGGATTTTCAGGTACTTGAAAATCATGTTATTTGACAGAATATGTGGTTATTTGGTGCAAGTTAATATTCATGAAAATCATACTTGGAATAGGAACCACAATGGCGAGGAGCCCCTTTGCGATGTCATGGGGTGTATGTTAGATGCTAATGCCTGACTTGACTGAAAATGGAAAATACTGGTCACATGCTGATAAGATTGTTAATCTTACTTAACCACTAAGCTAAAATGTGTGAAATGAAGGCTATTGTTCTCATTAATCTTTTTATGTATTATTGCTTGACTGATTTTAACCGATGGAATGTACAACTCTAAATAGTCTTTGAATATACATGTGTAAATGCAGTGCGCATTTGTTCTGATTTCATTTCCTTGTATGAATATTTCCCCATTGATGGTTTTATCGCCTTTCTCAAGCTGATATGACCATTTTATGTCAGATTCTTGTGGATGGTAAGAATTGGAGGTGGTGTTTTTCCTGTAATTAAGGAACCAGATTACCTTGTTAATGGAGAGTATCGTGTTGACAAAGGCGCAGCTCCAAAAATGTTGAACTGTCTAATGTAAGTTGATTTTCATGTCTACCTGTCTGCTGAAGAATGATCTTAAATTCAATAATCTTCAATTTTCTTGTTGACTGGGAAAGTAATATAACCTAATTCTATCAATTTCTTTTAGCAGTAGCCATTATAAGTTCTGCCTTTGTTTTGCCAAGTTCTAAAGGTTGTTAGGATGTAAATACAATTTACCAATAGATGCAAATGCCCAAACCCAATATAGCTAAAAAGGTTATACCTCATGGTAGTAGGTCCTTCCACCAACGTACTCCAACAAACAAAATATGTCGAAATTACACCTTATACTTTTTAGAATTTACATATTGCATTTCTTAAATTTCTATTAGTTTGAGTGGTCCAGGGAGCATCTCCTCTTGATATGTATGCACTGCATTCTGTACTGCTAGCTTCTATGCCTTTACATGTAGGGATGGATCCAGAAATGAAAGTTTGAGACACAGAAAATTATACTTATAAATTGAGCTCACATTATTGAGAGGAAACTAAATTATTGGGGAGGTTTTTTTTTTTTTTTTTTTTGGGGGGGGGGGGTGCTCTTCCTTCCTGCTGTACACTTATTGTGGTTGAAGTTAGTTGGTGTTTGATGCATGTCCTGTTATTTGTTTATGAGCCCTGCTGCATCTATATAAATGGGTTGCTGTTACTTCAATTTATACTTTTCTGCTGTCAACATATTGCAAGAGGTTAATACTTTACATGGTGATTACTTATGATGCATGGACGCGATATGACATGGTGAAACGGGAAATTTTAAAAAAATAGGACACGACACTGAAACTGCTTTGTATATAATATTTATTTATTATATATTATCAATTTTTCATAAAATTAAAATATTCAGAATATTTCATAAGCATGTCTTACATCTAAATTCTTAACCAAATGTAGCTTAAAAAGAATATACATAATCAGTTTATTTTAAAAAGTATGCAATGAAAAATTTCTAATAATCCAAATTAGTTAAATCATCATGACATCTCTTGAATTTTTAGTTATTTCATCCCAGAACTTTTAGTTTGAGAGTTGTGAATTAATTCTTTTTTTTTTTTTGATTAAGCCTAAAACTCTTTTTCTTTTTTCTTTATAAAAGACAACCAAAAAGAAAACTAAATTTGTCAGACACCGTGTCCCTTTTTTTCAGATAGGCGGATGCTGTGTCCGATAGCGTCCTTGTCCGACATGTGTCCCGGTAATATTTTGGAGTGTCCGTGCATTACATTATAGGTGATATACAGAGTTTGAGCAAAGGTTGCTAAGGAATGTTTATATATATTCTCAAGAGACAACTAGTATGATTGGGAAAAAAAGGCTGCATCCATGCAGATGGAATGAACCTATGTTGTTCACAATATCCATGTTTTAGCACTTAGTGGGCGATTGGTATGCATGAATGGACTTTGGTGGGATAAAGGTAGGAGAGGAATGGTTTTAGTATATCGTTCCTATGTTATAAGGAATAAGAAAAGGAATTGAATAAAAAAATTCAAATTTATATGTTTGGTGAATGGTAATAATGAAATTTTTAGGGGAAAAAGAATACACACAAGTTTTGTTACATAAGAAATATTAAATTAATTATAAATTTACAATATATATTTTAAAGTTTTCATATGTTAGATATTCAATAAATACTTATTCTTTACGACATATATCATACATATAAAATATTATAGAATAAATATTAACAAATTACATATATTGTTATATAATAGTTTATACTTGTAGTAAATATTTGGTAAAAAATACTTGTTAGTATGAATACCTGCCTTCATATTATTTTTAATAATATTTAAGAATTTAAATTATTCATGTTATATACTTATACACATATTTAAATATTTTGTTATTAGTATTTGTTATATTTAATGCCATTATTAAATGACTTGACTTATATATTCTGAAGCTTACTTTGGTGCTAAATCTGTACTATCCTAATTTTGTTGTACTTGTGGTTATGAAGTGCTTGCTTGCATGAAAAGTTTTGATGGAGTGACTAGATTGACTGTTCTTAGTGCTAAGATTTGTAACTTCAGATGATATGGGTTCTGTTGATTTTTTGTTGATATATCATGTGGTTTTGGACTAAATCGATCTCTAGATGAACTGCATCTCCCACTTTCATAATCATATTGTCCCTCTAATATTTTCATCTCTTGATTAGGTACAAGCTATCTTATTATCGATTTGGTGAGTTGACTACAGAATATGGAAAGCCTCCCGGGTGAGTTGACTGTTTACCAACCCAATCCCTCCACCCCCAGGTGTTAGACTCTATGTGAATTCGGTCAGAGAAATGCCAATTAGAGATTTTCCTTGTTGAACTAGGATGATATTTTTGCTTGTATCTGCATTTTAGGCTAGCCTATGAATCTAGTAAAGTTCCATGGCTATTTTCTTTCACAAGAAAACATGATAACACTTCTATCTTCTCCCAGTTATAATTATTTATTGTGCCCAAGTATTTAGGCAAGAATCAGGTAGAAACCTGCAATATGATAGGCTTATAATTTAAATGCTTTTACATAGTGTTCTCTTTTAGAGGAAAGTTGTGCATAGTAACCGAAGATGGCAATCTTTGGCTTCTGATGAAAAGTGCACACTGCGTAAGATGATGGGAAAACTGACAACAAAAGGATAATACAAGTTTCTTCTACCTTGGTGTTAATTCTATAGAAACACTTTCCTGTTATGCACAGTGGGAAGAACTCTTATCCTTATGAGCATCTGGAGACACCTAGTTGTGCAAGTCCATTTATATAGAAAGAAAACAGATTGTCTGGAAGGATATTGGGAGATATGTGGCTTACCTGAAGCCTTCATCCTAAAGAGTATCTGAAATTATCTCTAAATTCTTATTTCCGTTTCCTGGTGATATCAATTTTTTCTTTTTCTTTTTTGTTACAATTTTCTAGGTGATATCTGGTGCTATACAATTCTATACATGTTGGCAGCATAGTTAAGTTTTCATGTCATGGAAGATAATTAATATATAATTCTTTAAAAAGCACACCACAATATATTGTTTTCCTGTGTTTGTTACATTAGAATATGGTATAGATTGAGAGAACAACCTAATGTTTGGTAGATCACCACCATATCAGGTATACGGCGCCAAGTAAATGTGAACCTGTAGATACAAGTTGGGAAGATTGTGATTGTGAATACTTATTGTTTCGTCTTATTTTTACATCCCAATTGATTATGTCTAAATATCTGTAATTTGCAATATGATACACTTTTGACTTTACTAGATGTATTACTATTGTATTTCTTTTGATTTTAACAGGTACGACAGAGCACGGGGGGTTGAAATTGGAAATAAAGATATAAAGCTAGAACACTTGGAAGAGGCCTTCACGACATCGAACTGGATAATCAGAATATACAAGGTCAAACCCCAAATAATAGGTGGTGATCAACTCACTCTCTCTCTTGCCTTGCGGGACTACACATGTTACGGTAGTGCTGAGTTTATGGCTTAGGTTAAATAGACCGATGTAGGGTTCCATTTTGTAACAGTTGAGGCTCCAAATTTTCTGGGTTTTATATTTCTTTCAGATTTTATATTGCCCTTTCACCTCATTACTGTAACTGGAAGCTACTTACTAACTAGTCGCCAACGCAACAATCCTCGGATGTCAAAGTGCAATTCATCAATGCTATTGCTAGGCTTGTTGAGCGCCCATGGAATATGAAGCAGTTGACATGAGTTCCCATCTTTGTTTCATATTTTCCCCCCCAGATATGGGATTGTGTGCTTCTTGCTCTGCTGGGAATCTAATTCACCATTGGGATAATCTATATGGGAAAAAAAATTTTAGTCCATTAACTTGATTCTCGTTTAATTTTGGTTCATTAATTATGATAATTATCACATTTTCTACACTAATTTTTAAAAATGTGTCAATTATTTTTTGGTGGCATTTTGGCCGGAAATTAGAATGTGCAAGGCACGTTTCAAATTTTTGGGGATTTTTTATCTGATGCGTCCGATGACGTGGACTTATTTTTTAGCAGGTGTAATTTTAATCAACTAATTTTATTTTGGTGTAATTTTAGTCCACTAATTTTGAAACAAAAAATATAAACTAATTATAACTAATTATTTTATAAATCCTTATAACTTATAAAAATAATTATAGATTATATAGATAAAATGCATAAAATCATAGATAAATATAAACAATTTTATTATAGATAATTTTTTTATTTAATTATAAAAATTACAAATAAAAATGCATAAAATAGTAATTTATTAAAAATACATAAAACTATAGGTAAATATAATATTTATAAATTATAAAAAAAAAATTCTTATTTTATATCATATAATATATAAAACTATAAAATTGAAAATTATTATTTTATAAATATATGTTATTATGTTATATAATATAAGTTTATAATTATAATCTTTATTTTATAATTATATATATATATATATATATATATATATATATATATATATATATATATAATTATGCCATGTGGGATGCCTAGTATATTTATTTGTCACATCAGACAATGACATGATTCATTTGGCCGGATACATCAACAATTTCCGTTTAATTTATCGGAAAATTGACACCAAAACTCTAAATTGAACCTAATTGAAACATTTTTCAAAATTAGTGTAGAAAATGTGATAATTATCATAGTTAGTGAACCAAAATTGAACGAGAGCCAAATAAATTGATTAAAATTTTCTTTTTTTACCTAATCTATATATTTCCCGGAGCATTCGCAAGATTATTTGTCTCCACATTACTTTCTATTAAAAAAGTGGACATCTGAAGAAAACAAAAGCAGCGCTGGATATAGTACATGGTTTTCCAACATCAAATAAGCCAAACTGGCTGAAAGAAACAATTAGTTGGTTATTTCAAAGCAGAGAACTTCCTCACTTCTTTGCTCAGTGAAGCAAAGAAAATTCTCCGTTGACTAGCTCTAGTAAAAGAGGCAAAACAATAAGCTCGCAGCCATTTCCAGTTCTAGAAAAGAAATCTTATGCATAATCACATGCTCTGGGAAAGATTTATTTTTAACATATTTTGATTCTTCAAATTTGTGGCTTATTTGATTTTATTCAAGCGTATGCCCAACAGCAAGAAACTATTCTTTCACGCAGAACATAACCTAAGACAAGAGTTGAATTTTTCTTTACAAAAGGGAAGTAGACAAGAAGGCCAAGGATCTTAATTGCATCACATCCATCATATAATCAGAATGCTATTTCCATATGAAAAATGTTATGGACAAAACCTACATGAATACATTGTTTCTTCAGGGCGTGAATTCTAGTAACATCCAGAGTGTGTCAAATGATATATGTGTACTCAAATCACAAACCACTCGAGAAAAGAGATCCAGAAAAACTGAGCCACGACTTCTATAGAGTGTTTAAAGTGAACAGCAAACTGTACCTACTTTTATTTATGAACCACCAGTAAAAGTGCTCTATTGCTACATTGAATGTATACAAATATCCCTTTTATCAACTTGTTACACATCGATGAACACTTCTCCACTGCATCCCTGCAAATAGAAAGAAGGAAACTCAATCAACTAAAAACATTAGACATGCCAATCAGAAACACAATTGAACTTGTATCCCCAGTCATACTAAAGTTTTATCATACCAGATTAGCTAAGTGCAACATCTGAAAGTTGAACTAAGACATAAAGTGATTTAAGGTAGTTGCATCTAAGACAAATCAGAAGAATAAAAAATTGAATATTGTCCAGTCAAAGCAAGTGGTTTTTCCAGTGTGTTCCTCACTAGTGCAATTATCCTTGTTAACTAAGAATTATAAATTGCAGAGAATCAAATTTGAAATGGAAAATCCAAGACAAAGTCTCAATCCTTGTGACCTAAACTTATAAGACCAGAATTCTGCTACAGAGTACCAAACAGTATCCCAGATTACCACCAAGGCTCATATATGGATCTTATGGTTCAGCTAAAATCTGTTCCAGGCAGATTAAGTATTGTTTTTGAGGGTTGCTATTGCACTGAAACATAAGCAAAGGTTTTAGTATGGGAGGAATTTCTTTTTTGAAGCGGAGTTCCATTATTTTACCATGAAATACATTAAATGAGTGAGCAGTTTTCTCTAAAGGCATTGGTTTTGGCAGGGATAAAAGGACACCGCTTCATGTTTGTTTGAAACTTTAATTGAAGAATAAGGTTGCAGCTTCCATCATGCATGAACATCAAATGCATAGTTAGCCAAAAAGTTATTCCTAAAAGGCCACCGCAGCTGCGTATACTTTAATAGAATGAGATGAACAGTGAATGAAAATGCAACTGTCTTGACTAGTAAAAAATGTATACAATTGTGGAGTATATGCAGCAGGCTAGAGAACCCAAAGAAGATCACATCGAATATTGAATTCATTGGTTGCAATTTCAGCATTCCTCCATCCTTGTTTAAAACGCTAAAGAGTGCCTGCATAACTTCCAGGCTGGAAAGTAGGGATCACAAAACATGGTGGATGAATTAGTCCAGATAAAGAAGCTGGTTTCGAACGAATTCACTCGTGCTGAAAGGCTCAGGTGAATTCATAAGAACATAGCAGTATAACTGTACCAGGCATCCATTGGTTCTGTCTCGTAAAGTAATGATCACATCAAAATACATTGATAAAATTTCTTCTCAAAGACCTGAGCTAGGAGACACCTAGAGAAAGTTGAACAGGGAAAAACCTCTTTGCAGAAGGCAGTTCGGTAAGTTGGATTAAACAAATTACAAATGAAAATGCAGATAGCAGCCATGGCAAAGATAAGAAATATATCTTGACCAACATGACAGCACAATTATGGCATTGTAAAAATAACATTTCTGGGTAAAATACACATTTTCAGGATTTTGGTAAATGTGAAATCATTTTCACTTTAGAATATAGATGACAGCCATTCTCATAATAGACTTTTGAAGCAACCCAAAAAATGAAATAATGTTGCCCATATGGAAAATAACTTCTCATATCCCTACTACATTCAAGCCCTGCAAATTTTACAGATAACATAATAAAAGCAGTAAGTATTCTCA
The DNA here is from genome assembly GCA_034509725.1 of Sesamum angolense. Lineage (NCBI taxonomy): Eukaryota > Viridiplantae > Streptophyta > Magnoliopsida > Lamiales > Pedaliaceae > Sesamum > Sesamum angolense. The sequence goes on along the minus strand of JACGWL010000005.1, from coordinate 8,701,546 downwards.
ACAAAAATAAGTAGACAGACAAGTACATCACCAACATACTTCAATCGAGGTCTTCCTCTCTGGCCTGCCTTCCTCCTGCTCCCGAGCCAGTATTGGGTGTTCCACTATTACTGTTGTCGGTGCTGTTATTCCCTCCATCATTGCCCTCAGCTCCTCCCCCACTGCTGCTCGTCTCTGCTGGTGAACCAAACCCTCTAAAAAGCCACGGTAGAGATATTCTAAACCTCCTTTCCACCATCCTCGGCGTCGGCGAACTATTGTTGTTATCATCTCTATTCTCCTGACTTCCGGCAGCAACCCCAAGCCTATATTACTGATATTACTAGTCCTATTACTATTATCATTCATCTGTCCGGTTCTTCGGTTTTCATAATCTGGATCATCAGTGGGGAGCTCATATCTACAGACCGGGCAAGAATTATGCAACTCAAGCCAAGGCAATATACAGTCCTTGTGGTAGATATGCTTGCAAGGCATCTGCTTTGCCTCCTCATTTAACTCAAAGCTATCTTTGCACACAGCACATTGGGATGAATCCGAAGGCAACATCTCTTCAGTAATCTTTATATTTGGCAATCCCTCCACCGCAGACTTAGAAGCGGGTGGCGTCCCATATCGATTCGGATCATTCTCCGCAAGTTGCTGAATCAATTGCTCTAAACCAGGCCCAATGAAATAATCCCCTAAATTCGTAGGAAGTCTAAAATCCATGCCGCCGCCCGTCCCCCCACCGCCCGGAGTTTCGAAAACAAGCTGAATATTTGCCCCCCTCGCCTGAAGATTATTCATATAGTTACTAAGAAAAGCAAAGGGATTAAACTCATTGGGGGATCGTGTGCCAAAAAGAGCAGATAGATCATCGAACCCACCAACTCCGCCCCCGGAAGAGATGGAGAAGGAGCCGCCGGCAGGGGCGGCAGAGGAAGAAGAGAAGACAACAGGAAAACCACCAAAGGCGGCCGAGGCAGGAAAGTCGTCGGCGAAGAACGGATTAGGGAAGGTGTCAGTAGGGTTTGAGGGGGGCGCAGTTTCGGATTCTTCAAGAAAGCTGCCATCACAATTGGGGCAAACGAGCTCAGCCGTAGGGGAGGGTGGAGGCGTGATGGTGACGTGGCGCTCACATTGATAGCAGAAGTATTGGCGCGGGGCGGCGCCGCCTCCTCCGCCACCAGGAATTCCCGGCGAAGACATGGTTGTTGGTGAGAGAGACCGAGAGAATATTCAATTTTTGATATTTTTGGGAGAAGGAGAAGAAAATGAAACGAACTGAAGAAGGGAAGTGTGAGAAAAACGTGTGGATGTGATGCGGAAATGATTCTCTCATGATTTCTCCAATTCATACAATGCCACCTAAAGTCGCACTTCCAATCCAAACTTCAAAAATAGTTCATCTGGTTGTTGTAATATCGCTTTCAAACTCACATTTTTTAAAGTAATTCTTTTTAGGCGATGTCAACAAAATTCTCTTCTATATAATCCACAACATGTCAATAATAAATATAGCAACGGTAATTGTCTAACATAAATAAAAAGGGTAGTTACATTGTGTTTTTCGAAATTATATATAATATTTCTGACGTTTATTTCTATCCAATAAATAGATTCTTTCATTAATTAAAATTTATTAAATTTATTGATACTAATAAAAATATATAAAATTTAAATTTGGCCCTGATTGATTATTACTCACTTATTGTGTGTCAATTAAATTTTTTACGACCAAAATACTTTTATAAATGTGACCATACTCATCCTCACATATATTATGAAGATGTATAATGATCGTTTGGTAAAAAAAAAAAACAAATTATTTGTTTATTCATTTATAATTGTACCATTTTATTAGAATTTGGATGACAAATATTACATAAACTTATAATTTTAGACATTATTCGACATCTGGTCTGTATAATTATTGATAACACACTAATTTTTTTATTTATCAACAGCTCTGTTTTACCAATGAAAAATAATTCAAGAATAATATTTTATTATAACTATACCTTTGTATGTATAATATTTACCCACTTACAAGTACAAAGATATTACTGGAGTATTTTTATCAATCATATTAAATGCTGAACGAGAGTTGAAATTAAAAATTTATGTAAGTCTTTTATTTACTGAATGTTAGCATCTTTTGTCTAAATCCTAATAAAAATGGAATAGACGTAAATATAGAATTCTTGAAGGAGGTGCAAGCATAACATCAAATTTTTTTGGATGAAGTGTAATTTCATATTTTTAAAAGAGTCCAATTATAATTAGGGATAATTACATTCCACTTCCCTAACGTTTAGTGTGATTATACGTAGACTTCCTATGATTTAAAAAATGACATCTAGCATTTTTAAGATTTATTTATTTTTAATAAATAAATTACTCTATTAATAAAAAATTCATCAAATTTTTTGATAATATTTAAAAAAAATTAAAAAAAAAATTTTGAGAACTCCGTTTCCCCACCAACCAGGCTTGGAGTAGGTAAATCCATAGGGGAGAAGGCTTGCCTCAGCGGTCCACAGGGTCTGAATTGGTCCTAGAATCAAACCTCATTTTTTATACACTATTAAAAAGAAAAAAGAAAAAAACCCATTTCCTATAATTCTTACCCACAAAAAGATACAAAAAAAAAAAAATCAAAACTCTTATCTTGTTTCATAATTCTTTCTTGTATTTTCTTGGTAAGAGTTTAGGGCAAATAAAATGTTGCAGGTCATACAAGTAACGTAGGGTGATTGAATCGATATTAATGCAATTGAGTGTACGGTAAATGTAAACGTTATACCTCAAGGCACTCTTAGTCCATAAAGCCTACTTACGGCATCATGCAATACCCTTGAGTCTGCTGTATTAAAAATTATACAAGCCTCATTTTTTTTATCGCACACTTTAAGAACATTAACTGCAAAAGTGAACAAATAGACAAATTTACTTTTATCTGGATATAAGTTTTAAGATAGACAAATTAACTTACATATACAAGCCTCAAGGCACCCTTAGTCCACAAAGCCTACTTACTTTTTTATTCTTTAACTTATTGTTATTTGGATATAAGTTTCATCGAGTACTCAAGATAGACAATTATCCATCTTGTATAGCCTACAAATCACTAAATAAATATAATTGAATGTTACGTAAGAGAACTTCACTTAATGAAGTCGTAAAGTCTTGTATTGTCACAAAAATACCCTAACACAATCCTACTAAGGAAAAAATTATACGCAATTGGTGCTCAAGTTAATAAACACATATCCAAGTATAGAGGAAAAACACTATTACACCTTAACACATGAACTTCAACATAGATGATGAATTGCAGCAAAGAACATGACCAACATAACTCAAGAAAACACAATGTGCCAACTTGAAGGTTGTGAGCGACATAGGTAGCATTTGAAGTGAGGAAGTGGAGTTTCCAAAACGAGAAATAAAAAGGCCTCATGGAGCGCATGTGGAATGGGCGCTTAAGGTAGTGTTTGTATTAGGTTTTGGAGTGTTTTGTTTTGGTGTTTTTGAGATAAAGAGAGAAAAATAGAGAGAAATAAGTGTGTGTTTGAGATAGATGGTATGTTTGGATTTTGCGTTTTGAGATAATATAAAATATTTTGAAATAAGTAGTGTATGTTTGATGTTGGGATTTGGGAAACAAAAGCTACTATTCAATGTCAAATCATGTCTTTTTTATATTATATTATATTATTATATATTATATATATTACATATATAAAATGTAATATATATATATATATAAAATATAATATATATATATATTATTATATTATACATAATATATATATATATATATTATATTATATATAATATAGTGTAAGTTGAAAATACTATAATTAATAGTTAAATGCACTATAGTAATGTATTGAAAATACATTTATTAGATTTTATATTCGAAGTGATAAATTTAAATAGATAATTAAATTAATAATAAATTCGAATTAGGTATATATTACTAGTATATTGTCCTCAATCTACAAAACTGCAAAAGTATTTCAATGAGGTATAAATTTTTTAAATATTTTTTCTCAGTAGCATTGATATTTAAATATCTTTAATATAAATGGTTTCATAAGTTCATAATTATTCTTTGGTTTATAATATTTGATTAGATTTAACATATATTATATATGAAATATTATATAACATATTTAATACAAATAATTAAAAAAAAAAAACTCAAGTCTAACACTTGTGGAATGATGCAACATCAAAATTAATATTATATTGTATATATATTATAATGCTATATTATATATTATAATAATTATATAATATAATCTATTAGTATTTATATATATTATTTATATTATAATTATAATAATATATAATATATCTATTAGTATTTATTATAATATAATATATATAAATATTATAATACATATATATGTGGAGGAATTTTGTCAAAATGGGCTCAAAACCCATTAAAAAAGGGGAGGAACACCTACTTAAGGTGTGAAAATTAAAATCCAAACATGAATTTGGTTTTGGCCCATCTTGGATATGGGCTAAAACCAAATCCAAACATTACCTAAAATTTTCCAACGAGCCGGAGACTAGGGGCATTTATGGGGTTTTTATTTTTCACAAGGGATACAATAGAGATTGCATATTAAATAAAATTGTGCAGCATGGGCGGGGTGAATTTATCCGACCCTCTGCAATGAGTAAATTAACCGGTGTTATCAAAATTTATCATGGCTTGATATCCATTATCCACTGTAGGGGTGTTAATGGGTAGGGCAGGGTAAGACCATATCAAAATCCATAAAATTAACCCTAAGACCCCGACCTATACCCATTAAAAAAAAGATAGATTGAGTCTAGATAGAGTTTCACCCATAAATACCCATGGATCTATGTATCCAATTTGGACAAAAAAAATATTTATTTTTCTTTGCTATTCAATTGTATTATTATTTAGCAATCGATCTAACTTTAAGTGAACAAATTTAAAAAATAATATATTATTTAAAAAAATTATAAAAAAGTTAATTGTAAATTAGTCTCAATAATTCTGAATTTAATTATAAATTATTAGTGGTGTTAAAAATTCAATTACTGGCCGACCCGAATTATCAGTTCGTACAAAAAAAGAACCAAAAATTCGATTCGATTTATTTATTTATTATTATTATTATTATTATTTTAATACAATCGATCGGTACGATTTGGTTAGATCGGTTAACAGTACCGACCGAATAAATAAAATTAAAAATATTCGGTTATAATCAGATTGAACCATTAGTTCGGTTTGATTTTTTGTGTGTCGAAACTTTTGATTAACCGAAAAATCAATTAGTTCAATTCATTTTCAATACGCCGAAACTTTTAATTAATTGAAAAATTGATTTGATTCGATTAACCAAATTGAACGCCCCTATAAATTATCGGTAAAATAAAAATAAAAAATAATTTAATTAGTATAATTTGCAGAAAAAATATATAAAAAAAAAAATCCAGTCTGAGTTTAAAGACCCATGGGTTTTGAATGGGAGAAAATAGATTGAATAGGATCTTAGTCCAAGTTAATTTATTTAGGTCTTTTTTGAGTTTGAGTCTACTATAAGATCCTATCCATTTACAGGCCTAATCCACTGTGCCACTAAATTAAAAATAAATAAATAAATAAATAAATGATAAGAATGGACGTTGGATGCAAGCTACCTTGATGAAGTAAACTAACCCTAAAGGGAGCTTGAGAAAAAAAAAACCAAGCATAAAGGGGTGAAATTGACAATTGGATTGAGTTTGTTCTGGTAATACGAAAATTGTTCTGCCATTATCAATCATGAGCTCCACTATAATTTGGTTCCAAGAAGCAACGCGGGGGCGCGTGGAGTTTAATGGCATCTCGAACGCTGATCTCAAGGGCTACTCGAATCAAGACGAAACTCGAAACGGCGCTGCAGACTGCCGTTTTGGAGGTTGAGGACGTCTCCTATCAGCACGCAGGCCACGCCGCCATGAGAGGAATTGAGGGCGGCGCCAACGAGACACATTTCAATGTGAGCATCGTCTCCACCAAATTCGAAGGCCACAATCTTGTAAAGCGACACCGTATGGTCTACGATCTCCTCTCCGACGAGCTTCAGTCCGGTTTGCACGCTCTCTCCATTACCGCCAAGACCCCTAAAGAAGCTGGCCTCGCTGTTGGCAATGATAAAGAGTAATTAACAGTCTCGTAATCCATGAATTTATGATGCCGAAAATGCCAATGTATTAGCATTTCTTGCTGCATTCATGTGGTGAACTGGTACTAGTTCGGATGAATCATTTGATCAATGGGAACTTTTTGGTTGTTGCTGCAATTTTGCCTGAATTGTGTGAGATCGGTTGGATTAATTGGGTAACCCGTTTTTTTTATCTGATTGAGGTGGGGTAGAAAGGGATTATTAAGTCAGGAATTGGAAACTCCAGTCAAAATTGTAGATGGGTATTGAACTTCAGGTCAAGTGATTCAGGTTATGTATTTAATCCACAGTCGAAATTTAAGAAAAGAAAAAAATGTTTTCAGCAGCTTTTGACATCTGTACTGTATTAGGCTAGCTATTATGGATATGGATTCCAATAATTGATGCCAAGATGCAAGCGTGAGTATGGGAAGATTTTGTATGTTTCCTTCATTAGCTAGGTTAGTTTGCTCCTGTTTTCTTTATAAAGAACTAATTTTGTCATGGATGATTAACTTAAGGGGTTGGAATCAGCTTAGTGCTTTCTGGAATTGTTCGTGCTAGTTGAAGACAACTCAAAATAGCTTGAACTAGTTAATTTGCTGGTATATCTGTTGAATTATTCAGGAAAATTGCTCCGTGCATGCTCTGTTTGTCATTTGGATTTCAAAATTGGACACCACATATGATTAGTCTTACGTATGGTATCTCCCTTAACTCAGGACAATGATTATATGTTTGTCCTTGGCTCAGACCCGACCTTCCTAGTTGTAGGCTGATTGTTCTTGGTTGAGTGCAAATAAATTTGCTATTGGTGCTCTTAGACTTCTAAATTCTAACTGGAGGTCCTGAAATTACAGTGATGCTATTCTTGTGCCTTGAAAATCTGCAGAGAAGTCTTCACATATAAGATCACTTTTGTGTTTTTTGCGGTGGAGATGCATGAGGCATCAATGAGAGGTTTCTTCCTGTCATTCAATACGCCTTTCTGTTCATTGATGCAATATTTCTTTTCTCTTTTCGTTTCCAACTTTGTTTGTGTTTGGTTGTTTTTGTTTTTACCTTATTTTCAAGATAGTATAAAATGCAAGTAATGTTTGTCATTGTTTCATCAGAAGTAGCCTTAACTTATCTTATACTTACTTTTCTCTCTTCTAAAAATATTTATGTCTGTCTGAAACAAACCTACTTATCTTGAACGTTCTCTCTATTTCTCAAAAAACAAAAATCAAGCAACGCCCATCGCTTAGTTGTTGGAGAAATAACTGTAACAACATGCTTAGTTGGGTATTGATTTCTGAAGCATTACCTTATTGCCTTCTCAGTAGACTAGCTAGTCAATATATCTGTTTTACAGTGCCATTTGTCCTAACTGTTCTCTCATTTCCTTTATAGTATTAGTTCATCATCCTTGCATGCAGGATTTTATACTAGCCACTGCTTGAAAAGGTTTGATATCTTCCTGCAACTCTGCTTGCTTTTGTGCAGTTAACAGATGAAGTGAAAATGTTGTCCTGTAGTTTAAGTTCATCACCATGATGCTTTTTATGAAGATAAGCTGGACATTCATATATTTTTATGCCCATTTACTTACATTTGCTACAAAGGAATACCCACAATTGATCTGAAGCTTTGATTTCTGAAATTTGTAGAATTCTTGCAAGCACAGTCCCAACTTGAAAACTGATAATCAAATGAAATAAAAAGGTTTAAACAATGGACCCATTCAGACATATCAAATGGCAGGATGTCATTTAAATTGGTGAACAATTCTTTTAGTGGACTAGGTTGTGGCTTAGTCTGCACCTTACATCAGAGAAAAAGAAAAAGGGTGTTTGATTGATTGTGTAAAAGGGATGAATGGTGTTTTTCTTCTGTCAAAGTATGGAAACATAGTTCATCATGCAAATTTTCTAGTCTTCTGGATAGTGATATGATCATCATTCATCATTGTGTTATCTTCTGATAGTTGCATTATTAGGTAAGCTGTTCCCATTATATTTTAAAAACTAAAATAGTCTGTCTGTATGAATTTCTCAAACAGTACTAGTTAGCAGTACAAAGACAGTGTCATGTGCATGTATGTGATAGTTTCTTTCATCAAACAAAAATCAATTTTTCCTGAATCTTTTGATGGTATCTTATTTCTTCATTAAGATTGAGATACTTTAATTTATACAATGTATTTAAATGTTATAATTAGGCCCCACTCAAATGTAATCAATTATTTCTTTTGGGATTTCTTATCTTTTTTAGCCCACACTTTGGTCACAGGCACTTGGAAGTGCCCTATTGCTATTAATTCAAACAATTTTCTTTCAAATAATTTATGTAAACAAGTCATAGTCAATAATTATCATCTTTAATTAATATAATAATAATAATAATAAAACAGTACGTGTCCCTTTTTCTTTGTTTGGTTGCAGTATTATTGTGACTACCTAATTAATATATATATATAATATATATATATAGAATGAGAAGTCAGGATTATTAATTTAATAACAACATGTATATATAGAATAATAATAGGTTGGTGGAGCCCTCCACAAATGATCAAGTGGTTGGGAAGCTACCCTGCTGCTGCAAATTCTCAAGAGCTGTTTCGAATTAAATGAGAGGGACTATGGAAATATTGAAATATATATTAATTTTCATATATTTAATTTTTTATGCTCGAAACTATACCCTACTAAATAATGATTTCATGCATCCTCCACAACATAAATGGAACTAAAATCAATTATTTGACAAATGAGGGGTTTTTCTTTGGAAATACTAGTCGTTGTGGCACGTCGTTTCTGCGTGTATATAATAAATAATTTTTCATATTTTAATATATTATAAATAAGAGCAAAATAATTAAATGAATACATTACATTAAAAAAAATAAAAATCATTTATTAGTTAATGAATAATTTGGAAAGTGGAATGAGTTAGTTATTTTATTAGTTGAAGGGCATTTTTGACTTTATGAAAAATTGGTGCGACGGTATCACTAACGCCCGTTTGTGAGTATAGAGCCTTTTTTCTTTTTATACTAGTCGTTGTGGCACGCCATTCTTGCGTGCATATAATAAATAATTTTTTCATGTTTTAAAATATATTATAAATAAGAGCAAAATATACAAATTAATACATGACACTAGAAAAAAGAAAATTAATTTATTAGTTAATATATAATTAGAAAGTGGAATGAATTAGTTATCTTATTACTTAAAGGGCAATTTTGACTTTACAAAAATTGGTGCGGCGGTGTCACTAACCGCCGTTTGTGAGTATGGAGTCCCTTTCCTTTTTATATTAGTATAGATTAATATAGATAAACTACTCTCTCCTTCATTCTGATGACCTTCGTATCTTTCTCTTCTAGTTCCAATTTCAAGTAATTATATTATTACATTAATATCTCAATTCGATTAATATTTCAATATAATATAAATAAACAATAAATTAACATAAAGTGAAACTACATATTTTATATTACTTGAACCAATAATAAATATGTTTATGAAACCTCAATCTTAGGCCACCGCTGATACATAGTTGGTATGGAGGATGAATTTCCAAACTCGAGAATTGCAGCTGTTTGTCTGCATGCTGAACCGGAGTTCGAGTAAAAGGGTCCCCATGCAATGTCAAACATGCATGATAAAGAAACCCTAATATGTAATAACCCCTGTACGTCCCTCCCACTCCTTTCGTTTCAAAATGTAAAGGATAATTACGCTGACCTCCCCTGTAAATTCCCCCCTCTTAGTATGAAAATTACATAAACTTACTTGTTGGTTTATTATCATTACAAATTAGTCCATCGAATAGTTAAACTAATGGTCACTATTGATTTTAATCCAAATATTTATATAACATTCCTATATTTATAATTAGGCTTAGCAAAAGACCCATCGCCTTCCTTCTCCATCAAACTTCTCTTTCATATCATAAGAACTATTCTCCCTTCCACAAAAGCCACGGTGAGAAATTTATCGTTGGTCGTGACTGATTTCCAGACTTTGAAGGCTCCCAAACAAATTCACCATCAAGGGTATTTTTTCCAACAAAAATTATAAAAAAACCCACCAAGGGCAAAAATAGGAAGATTAAATAAATATTTGGATTGAAATTAACATTGACCGTTAGTTTGATTAATGGAGGGGTCAATTTGTAATGGTAATAAACCAACAAGGTAGGTTTATGTAATTTTTACAGTAAGGGGGGAATTTATTTATTCCCATAGTAACAGGGGAGGTCAGCGTAATTATTCCAAAATGTAATGGACCATAAACACAATGATTAAACAAAAGAAAAGCCACTTCCGCGGCCGCAAATGGTGGCCCGCCACCATAACCGGCAACCACTCACCTCTTATTATAAAGATATAATAGAAAACTTTATGCTTTAATTATATATATATATATATATATATATATATATATATATATATATGTTTATTAAATTTACTGTGTTGTATATAAGGGGCGGTCAAAACAAGACTCCAAATATATAAATGACAAATAATAAACTTAAATTAATTAAATTTTGACAACGAAAAAATCACATTTTTTATCCCATATATTAAGTTTATTGTTCAATTTAGTTTTATTTATTAGATTTTTTTTTCACATTTAGCCCCATTTGTTTTAAGAAATTCTCAATAATAGTCTCAATTCACTTTTCGGTCCAAATTTTAACCGAAAAATAATTTGTACTTAATTTATACTAAAAGATATATATATATATAATATTTGTATTCATTTTTCATATAATTATATATATAATACTTGTACAAGCATATAATATATATATAGTTGATTAAATCTAATATATGGGACAAATTTATTTGATGAGGTGAGGCTAATTATATATATATAGGAGGAGGCATGACCATGCATGGATACACTGTGGATGTATCTTAATGACGCATGCAGCTCTATTCATGTGGATACTCATCATCATCATGTCCCATGCATAATAATCTCATTAATTTCAGTTCTCGTCCTAATTCAGGCCATCTTCCCATCCCTTGCATTTTTGAAGCATATATCAATTTATATTAAAGGAAAATAATATCTATATATATAGATCAGAGAATCAATACTTGTATTCAACTCCGACGACATAGGTGCTTAATTTTGGATATTTATGCTTCATAATTATAATAATAGAACGTTAATTGTTGAATGAAGTCTCCATAACAAGACAACATATATACTCTTAATTAAGCCAAATAACATTATACACTACATAAAATTTCACCAATCTTATATATATATATTTCTAAAATTTTCTAATAAAATATTAAGGTTGAATTACCAATCGTTTTGTCTAATTATATACTCCAAAAAAATGTTTTGAACTGGTGATTTCTACACTTTTAGCTACAATCACAATGTTACGCTAAAGATTGGGTTGTTTCATTGCTAGCCATTTCATCCTCCTTTCAAACTTTTTGCAAGTATTGTGCATGCGCATGCATGTCCACCGGTGAGCAGGAGTTGGACGTGGTTTTGTCATAACCACTTCCTCGTAAAACTATTCAAATTAGTGTGTCGAGTAAGTCCTCGTGATGGGCAACTCATTAACCCATTTTCCTAACATCTCCTACTCATGCATGATGGATGCATTTCTTTCAATGTGATGAGACCAATATACACCACTAATTTCAAACAATCAAGTAAATGGATCATGCGACCAACAAGCATATGATGAGAGAGCTTACGACCATACGCCATTTAAAGATATATAATGAAGTACGATTATAAACAAGAAATGGAGGACTATATATCTCATTATACTCCAAACTACTTATATTGCATCAATCACGTTTGATCTCTTATCATTTAAAGAGCATATTAATTTGCGCTAGTGTCATAACTCCCCAATTATGTCATAATAATCACGTCAAATATAACAGCCGTGATCATACGATCTCTTCAAACACGTAACATAAAATCATATATTTTTCCAAAATAATTCTACACTAGATAAGCATGCTATATATGGTTCAAAAACGAAAGCAATAAAGGAAAACGGAAAACATGTTTAGAACAATGAGACAATCATGCAATTTCCAAAAAGATTGATATATGTATAAAGAAAAGTTAAAATATGAATATGGATTTAGTATAAAAACATATTAGTTATGGAGCTTGTACTTTATATCATTGGTCTCACCTACACCTACCTCGAGACTCGAGCACATATTAAATTATTATTATAACAACATTGTCATATATATATATATATACACACACTCACACCCAGTTAAGTCCATCTCTTTTATGCATCCTCCAAGTTGAATAGATTAATTATTGCTTCACACACAACACACACACGCACACACACAGCAAAACTGTGCATATATATATATATATATATATAATTTGTATGTATAGGGTAGGTGTTCCTAATTATGAGACAAACCAAAATTAAGGGACCCTTTTGACAACTTAGCAACAATTATGGCCGTCTCCCTCTTCATTTTTTTTATTTATTTTTATCTCCTCATCCCCTCCTCTCTCAAACTTCATTTTTATCCCATTTTCTTTTTCTTTTTTATATTTCTTTTTGCATTTCTTGAGATGGACCATCTATATGTTAGTGTTTATATTTCTTTTTGGTACTATAGAAGGGTTTATGAGAATATTGTACCAACTCGATCATTAATCTCTCACTATTTTTATTTTGAGGTTGTTTTGATAATGATGAATAGCGAGAGTACTTGTGAATTAATAATGTTTTCTATTGTTGTTTGGTGAAAAAATAAAAAGATTTAAACAATAAAAAGGGGAAACTGAGTTTTCAATTCAAAGATCAGATGAAGTTGAAGAGGAGCCGCATCGTCTAAAAAGCATGCATGGCCAAAAATATCAAGGTTACTTTTTAATCGATCGTTTTAAATTTAAGAGCATAATTTAAAAAAATAATTTCAAATACCTCCACAAGAAAAGAACTTGAAATATATCAGTATTTAACAAATCATACTTCAAAACTAGAATGGAAAGTTTTGAAATCTTTTAAATTAAAAAATTAGTCAAACAAGTCCAAAATATGTGTTCGTAAGGATTTGAAATTCATAATTTCAAATTCATCAATTCAAATGCAAGAACAAGGTTGTTAGTCTTACCGCACCAACTGACCACAGCTTCAATATGTTGATGATTAAAAAAACTTAGTACACTACATCTTATCCATCAAGCAAAGTTGAGACAATGGAAGGGTCAGGATTTGATCAAAGATGGAATAATTCACTACTAGTTTAATGTTCTTGTTACTTTAGTATATATATATAAGGTCCTTTTTCTGCATCTTCTCCTACCTTCTTGTGTTTACACCTCTACCCTTCAAAAGGGCACTCTTTCTCCTACTTCATCGCGCGTTTTTCGCAACGTTTTTCGTTCAATATACCGTCGTTTTCCCCGTATACATGGCCTTTTTGTTTGTAGAGAGTTTGCCACAGAACAAGAGCCGAGTTGTGCACACTGCAATCAAGGCCTTGGAGCTGGTGCTTCTATCGGCCGGCCTTGTTTCCACTCTGCTAATGCTCAAAGGGGCAGTTCAAACTTACTCATGTCAGCTTGTTTTGTCTAGCCTAGTTGGTTTTTGGAACTCCATTAGATGTTTCTTGTCTTCTCCTCTCTACATTTGCATCATCATCAACTCCATGGTGGCCTTGATTGCAGCCTCCTCCGCTCTCCACCCGCGACAAGAAACCGATATCCATGATTATGATGATGTTAAGGTTAGTCTTGATGATGATCATAACATCCCAATTCCACAACCACCGGCAGTCACCCCACCGCCGGCAGAGGCAGATGCAGAAGCGGCAACACCAGAGAAGGGGATGTCATTGGAAATGGAAGTGAGTAGTAATGATCAGGGCGAAGAGGAGGAAGATGACACGATAGAGGCGACGTGGAAGGCGATAACCGGGGGAGGAAAGCAAAGGCCTGAAAGGAAACATTTGAAAAAGAGCGAGACATGGAACGTGCACACGCCACCACAGAGACAAAGTGCTGCAGCAGTGGAAAGCCTCAAATTTTCGGAGGAATTGCTGAAGCCCACCACTACTCGGAAGGAGCTGAGGAAATCGGAGACGTTTGCTGATTCAGTCATGTCTATAACACGCAGAGGCGGGCTGAGGAGGGATCCGTCGGTCGGCCTGGACGAATTCAACAAGCAAGTGGAAGCCTTCATCAAGAAATTCAACAATGAGATGAGGTTACAGAGGCAAGAATCTGATCAGAGGTTCTTAGATATGATGAAGAGAGGAGTCTAGTTCCTGCAATTAGAACAATTATGTGTAGCTAAGCATATTACATGGCCTAAAGCTCTCTAGTCCAATGATTTTTGCAGTTGTTACAAGTTAATGCTTTCTCCTTCTGCCCTGTTCTGTTCAGGTGAAGGTTAATAATCTGAATCATGATTGTCATGTTTCGAAAATCATTTTATATATCACGAACCACCATGATGATGATGATCTCTGGCATGGAATCTTGCTGATATAATTATACAAGGTGTTTGAAAGAATATTGTTTAATGTTGGAATGGCTGATTTTGATCACTCACACCAACTCCAAGAATATTGATAGCCAAACCACCTGGCACCAGAGCTCATTTTAAAAGAAAAGGCATCGGTGCTGGCTTCTGTTTCCCTAAATCAAGGAAGCAACTTACTTTAATTTGTTGCAGAAATATCTAGCAGTGTTTAGAAAGACAGAAAAAAAGCATTTATCAGCTTATTTTTGTAATAAGATGAAAAGAATATTTTTATTTTACAACTTATATTTTTTGACTGCTAAAGTTAGATTGATTTAAGTCAAAGGTTATAAATAATTTCCTACCAATTTTTTGTAATTTTTTTTTTTGTAAAGTCGTAAATAATAAGTTGTTGTTCCAAATACTCCAACTTTGACTATTTTTCATTTTGAATACTGTTTCTGAACACTCTCAACTTTTAAGACCGCTTAATTTATAACTTTGTTTATAATTTATTTCTAGTACAAAAGTAAAAGTTATTTCAAACACCCCTTAAATCAAGGAAGTCACTTACTTTAATTTATTGCATAAATATTCGAGGGGGTATTGACAAATGTTGAAAATAAATATTTATCAGTTTATTTTCGAAAATAAACTATAATGAGTATTACCTTTTGTTTATGGACTATTTGAATTAAGTTGATTTAAGTTAAAAGTTATAAACAAGTCCCTTCCAACTTCAACAACTTATTGGTAGAATTGTAAATATTAAGTTGTTTGTTTCATATATTCCAACTTTGACTTTTTTTCACTTGTAAGTTTTGTTTTTATATATACTCCTGATTATTACTATTGCTTAACTTACAACTTTCTCTACAATTTATTCCCACCACAAAAGTACAAACTACTGCAATCACCCCTTAAATCAAAGAGCCACTTATTTTAATTTGGTGAAACATACTCACGGGATGTTTGAAAATATCGAAAATAAACACTTATCAGCTTATGACAAAAAGCTGGAAAGAGTCTCTATTTCTACTTTTGAATTATTCAAATTAAATATATTTAAGCTAAAATTATAAGCAGCTCCCTACCAAACTTTTACGATTTATTAATAAAATTGTAAATATTAAACTATTATTCCAAAACTTTATAACTTTTTTTTATTTATTTATATTTTGAAGCACTCACAAACTTTTACAATTACTTAACTCATAACTGCAACAATTGGCAACTCCAATGGCAGTTAGGAAAGCTCACTAATTAACTACACACACTCTTGAGCATTAAGTTTGTGTTGCAGTGAGTTGCAGAGGTGGTGGGTTCTTGCTTTTGTGCTTTCTTTCTCTTTGTCTGTGCTATAAATGAAGTGAGTGATTGATTGATGAGACAGTTTTTGATACCACCATTTCTTAATTCGACAGACTTGTCTAACTATGATTTTAGAAAAATCTTTGTGTGCACGATACATATCCATATAAATATATGTCACATCAATATATTCATTCAACATTGTCTCTAGGCTCAAAAACACTTTACTTCTAATGATGTAATAAAAAAAAATTAAAATGCAATTTATCCTGTTATACATAAAATGAGTAAATACTTTTTAATAAAAAAAAGAATTAACAAATCATCATTTGATATTTCAAAAAATGAAGCAAATTAACCTCCTATCAATGATTTAGATGGGGAATAATCTGTTTTCTTTTTTCAAAAACAAAAGGTAATTTGTTATTTTTTTTAATAGAAATTCTTTCGCTCACTTTTCATATATCTCTTGAAAAAAAAAAGTGATAAATAAAATTAGTGGGTTGGGCTTGCAAAGAATGTTTGGAATCACCTAAATTTTAGCTGATTCTAATTTTGGATTTTATGCAGATTAAGTGCCACAGGACTGGACCTCTCATTATAATCACGGGCTGCCTTAACTAAAGTAAACAAAATATTAATTGGGATTGGGCCTTTTACGTCTTTAAGTAAACTGGGCCATAATCCTACAATTTATTTTATATAAATCATTCATATTTTTGAATATGCATAAACCCATAAAAAAAGGTCATCATTATCTTTATTTTTTTTTTTAGCAAATTATATATATGTCCTTCAAAAACGTCAATATTATTAGATAAATTAGTATTACCCATATTCTTTAGTTGTCATGAATAATTTCTGTAATTACGCAACAAATAAGAGTGATTTTTGTAAATAGACTATAAAAATCAAGATGTTTAAAGTAATTATCTCCAAAATAAATTAATATATAAAAAATAAAATGAAACATCGAACTTAATTATTCATTAATAGGTTAGTTTAGTATGAGTTGACCCTTATACTCTAAAGTTGGTGGTAAAATAAAGGGTATATATGAGATTTCACCTTCAATTTTTATAAAAAGAAAACGTGTACTCATTTTATTTATGATGTGTTATTATTTTGGAGGACATTCCAATTATTTGAGTTTAAAATTTTTTAAAAAGAATTTTTATTTAAAAAAATTAATTAGTTAAAATTATTATCAAATCGGTCTAAAAATATCCATTTTTATCAAATGGAACTGGAGTGAGAATGGAATGGACAGTCTAAGGTGTAGTTGTCCATAGAGTAGTTGATGTATTGGGCTAAATAGTGGTGGAAGGCCCAATAGCAGTGAAAGAGGCCCACTCGGTGCAGTTGGGGTTGTGGTCCCAGCCATTCAAAATCGTGATTCCTCATCATCATTATCATCTTGATATAAAGAAAGAAAGAGAAACGAGAACATTTGCTTTTAAAGAAAGGTAAACGGAACAAAGACAACCGGAATCTTCCAGCCTCAACAAACCTGCAACGGCTACGAGCGAATCACATCCAATCCAAGGGTTCTAAAAAGCTCACGTGCACACTACGCCACCTCCCACTCCCTAGATTTGAATCTCTGGAGAGAGTGAGAGTGAGAGTGAGAGTGAGAGTAATGGCATCCTCTTCGTCTTCACCGGAGAAGGGAAAGGAAAAGGCAAATGGAAAACCCTCTGAAGATGTGGCAAAGCATAAGGTGAAGAAGGAAGGATTGGGGTGGATTGAGTGGTTCATGGGCTGGTTCTATCTTGCTTACGAGATGCTCTTCCAGAGGATCGTTGCTAGCAATTTGCAGAATCCAATGCCTCTTCCTCCCATTAACGACCTCACTTTCATCGTCACTGGCTCTACCTCCGGCATCGGCAAAGAAATTGCCAGGTCTTTTCATTTCTCACTTTTTCGTTTTTAGCTTCTTTATTTAGTGGGTTATTGAATGGATTTGTGTTTGTCGTGTTAATGGAACCGTGAGGAGGTTTTGTCTTCATTTGTGATCTTAAGATGCGGTTTGTGAAACCGAAGCTGCTAAATTTAGTGACTTTGTGGAGTTATTGATCAAGAAGTTTTGTAGGAATGTGGTTATTCAGTTCGAGATGTTTACAGTTAAATATTTTCTTTGATCAGTCTGTGTGCTTTACTCTTAGTACGATAGGTTGACCATGAAGTGAAGTTGGGAGTGAATAGTCAGCTTTAGGCATTAATGAGGCTGCATTGTTCACTTTGGCTTCCTGCGTATTTATGAATGCCTGTTGGAAGTTTCTACTGTTTGGTTTTCTGAATTCCTTTCTAGTTTTGTTATTGGACAGGCAATTGGCTGAAGCAGGGGGCATGTTGTGATGGCAGTTAGAAACCCAAAGGCGGCTAGTGACCTGATAAAGAAGTGGCAGGAAGATTGGTCTGGAAGAGGTCTTCCTCTTAATATCGAGGTACTTTATGAACAGATGGAGCTCATGGTTGAAAAAATAAAGTGAATCACAGAGCACGTTGGAAACTCCTATATTTCCTTATGTGGTGTGAACTGTGCTTATAACTCCTGTATTTGGAAACATATAAGTTTCTTATTGTCATTGCCTGTCTATTCTTGTAATTCCAAGATCATGCAGCGTAAATTTACATCTATTTTACCTTATTTGCTTTAATACTAATGAGTTGAAGGAAATTTAACATCTACATCATTGAAGGTTATGGAGCTTGATCTTTTGTCTCTGAGTTCTGTTGTGAGATTTGCTGAAGCTTGGAATGCACGTTCAGGACCTCTTCATGCTCTCGTTAATAATGCTGGGATATTTTCCATTGGAGGTTTGTATGTGAACAAAATACTCAATAATACTACTTTTAGTTTTGACTTTAAGGGCCGGAACCATGGAACCCATTTTAGGTGCAGGATGTAGAATTGCTGCCTATTATTACTTACTACTGTCTCCAGTTTATTTTTTGTCCTAGAAAAGTGTGTGTATGTATGTTTCTCTCTCGCTCTCTCTCTCTCTCTCAGGTTATGAGTACTTCCCAAACTTCGATTGATTGCTTAGTTATTTTTCAATGTCAATGCTTTCTTATTACTTCGAAGCAAAGGACATGAGTTAACCCTTCTAAATCCTACTTGGACTTACACTGGTTTCATTCTTTTCAGAACCACAGAAATTTTCGAAGGACGGCTATGAAGAGCACATGCAAGTGAACCACCTAGCTCCAGCACTGCTTTCAATATTGCTTTTGCCCTCCCTTATTAGGAGCTCTCCAAGCCGCATTGTTAATGTGAATTCTATTGTAAGTTTCACAGGGAGTGTGTGCGTTGTTCATGTGCTTCAATGTCATGACTATAGTTCTTTTCTTGATTCCAAGGGGATTATTGTTAATTTGCATGAAGATCAAGTTTAATAATGTTGGAGAGAAACAGTTATGATGTGAATTTACTTTACAGATAGCTAATTTTCTAATTGAGAGAAATATGTAGGTATTATTATCACATTTGGTTCTCAAAGACTGCTTGACTATTAATGTCAAAAATAGTTTTTAACTATGTATTGTATTTAGGACTACATATAGACTGATTGGACGTCCTGTAAAGTGATCTGTATTGTTGAAACAATTCTATTAGAACTTGAATAAAAGTCCTTTTTTTCAACGGTTTGAAACCTAAATATATGTCAAATAGCTGAGATCTCATCTGCTTTTAAGCTTGGACTAATTGATTCATTTTTGTATTTGTGCAGATGCATAACTTAGGATTTGTTGATCAGAAGATATGAATGTTACATCTGGAAAAAGGAAATTTACAAGTATGGTGGGATATTCGAACAGTAAACTAGCACAGGTTCTTATCTTTCATCTGGACTGCCAACTTAGTCAAATTTCCCAATTGATAAATTGAGGTCATTTAATGTGTGTGTGTGTGTGTTGCCTTGCATGTCATAGACCTCAAATGTCTTTTAAGGTTATGCTCTAAATAGTGGGGAGAACTCTTTGATGCTGTCTTTTAAAATTCTTCCACAGGTATTGATTGTTACAATGATGTTTCCAGGTCAGGGACAGATGTGGTTGTTAATAAGCTAAGTAGTTTGAATTGCTGGCATGCTTTCCATGAAGGCTTGCTCTGCTTCTTTTTTCTTTGCTCCTTGCTAATGCATGTGAATTGCAGATCATGTTCAGCAGTGTTCTTAATAAGAGACTGCCAACTGAAGCAGGCATAAATGTTGTTTGTGTTTCTCCTGGAATAGTCCACACCAATGTTGTAAGTTTCTGCTATGTTTACAAGGGTTTCGACCAGTGTGGTGCTCATTGGCCAAAATTTGACCAGTACATAATTTTCTTGAGTTTGTAAATGCAGGCTAGGGATCTTCCAAAGATTGTTCAAGCTGCTTACCATTTAATTCCATATTTTATTTTCAGCCCTGAAGAAGGTAAATCCCTTATTTTTTCTTTCTTGTCTCCATTTTATTTGTAATCCATGAAGTATGAAAAATACCATGATGCAGATATTCTTAGAGCTCCATATATTAATGTGGAAGCCTTCTCCATTTAATAAACAGCATGAGAAACAAACCAATGGTATTATAGCCTGCTGAATCTTATGTAGTTGTTAGTGAAGCAGCTTATTATATTTTCTGGGTTATTGCAGGCTCTAGAAGTACACTTTTTTGCAGCCACTGATCCCCAACTTGTGGATTACTGCGAGTCACTGAAAGCTGAAGATTGGCCCGTCTGTGCTTTCCTTAATCATGATTGCCGCCCTGCAAATCCTTCCGAGGAAGCACACAATGTTGAAACGGCTTACAGAGTGTGGGAGAAGACACTAGAGCTCGTCGGCCTTCCCTCAGATGCAGTTGAGAGGCTTATTGAAGGAGGCGAAGTTAAATGCAAATACGGGTCCTCCCAGTAGCATCATTCCCAGTGAACATTATTAGTTTTTCTTCTCATGTTATTACCACTAATCATCCATCATAGGTGGGCTGCAATTGACACCCAGACAGAAAACAAGATCAGGAAATGTATCTTGCTGCATGTTGCAATCAAGCCTTTTCTTTCTAGACTGTTCTGGGGATCTAAGATGAAGTATGTAGATGTGCAATCATTTTAGTGTGTGTGGGTATATTATCAATGGCCTGACTTAGCATAGAGTGATGATTCTACTGCAGAACCAAATTTGTTCATACTCTGTTAAAGAAACCAAAAAATCTTTCTGTGTGGCATTAAGTTCTTGCAGCCTCAATCCTTTTCATGTCATAACTCTGGTGCTATATTCTATGTTGTAATTATTCAGGGATCTTGGTTACTGTCTTACCCACTGCAATTCGTTGAGTCGTGTGAGAATTTTCACCTTAAAATCAAATATTCCGTTTAACTTAATTGTCTCAATTTGAATTCAAAAAGGGCTCAACCCAAACTGTCCAACCAAAACACTGACCCGGATTCATCCCGATTGGGCCAAATTTTAAATTCTTAAGCGGTCCCCAAGTTTTTTTTTGGGTGGTCTCAAATCTGTTCCTTTAATATATTTGTGTGTTTTGTATAAAATGTATTTGTACATATAAAAAAAATATATTTGTTTGTACTTATATATAATACATAATATTAATACTTTTAAAACTAAAATAATCATATAAATAGTTTGTAAACGATTTCAATATAGATATAAGTAAAATAACACATACTAAAATTTTAATATTTCGATGTTTAGAACATGCACATATAACTTATTAAATGTATTATTTTAAAAATAATAATTTCATTTTATATAATTTATGTACTGTACAATAATATGAATTTAAAATTTGTAAAATTTATACCCCTAACCTTTTATACGTTTAGAATTTAATGATTAAGATAAATTAATTAAATTTTTACGATTTTTATTACACTGAAAGATATCTAACGATCATTAAAATATAAATAGTATATAATAAATAAGCACATAATGATTATAATTAACTACGTTAGATGCAATTAAGGAAGAGGGACGTGCAAACTAGATTTAAGAAAATAGAGGAGGTATTTCTATTACAACTCACACGTCTTAATTAATATATTATTATGTGTAATTATAGCTTTTTGGGAAATAAACCATCATGTCATGTAATGTAACAATGTGTGTTTGTGAGCATATGTGGGGGTTTCTTTGAATGATGTGATCTTCAATTTTGTTTATGTTTCAACAGCCATTCACTTTTATGGATATATAAATTTAAAATTCAAAGGAGTTGGAACTTTAAGCTTTTTTCTTTTTTAATATGTTTTTAAGATAATTATATTTACATTCCTAATCTATGCTTTATTTATATAAATTATTTTTATTTTTTAAAAAATACACATATTGTTTGGAGTTACACAAATTATCTCTGTATTTTGAGTGGTTATGAATTCGAACCCTCTCAATTAATTTTTTTGAGAGTGAGAGTGAGAGTGAGAGTGAGAGAAGGAATTTGGTGTATAATGTGTTGATGAGAAAATGAGGAACCAAAAAGGTAGTACAGTCCAACTTTCTTCCTTCCATTTCCCATTCCCAAGGTATATTGCATCATTAAATCTTGTACGGCCATGATGGATACGTGTCATCCATTCATTGGCTACCACTCAAATCATTCTTAGCGGGGTTTTTCTTTTCTTTTCTTTTTATCACACCAAAATTCCCACCCTTCTCCTTCTCCCTTGTACTCACTGCTACCTACTCTTAACTCCACCCTCCTCCTTCAATCCTCTCTATCACACGCCTCCTCGCTGTGTGTGTTTTTGGGACTCAACTCAAAAGGGTTTCTTGAATTTTGCCACCCCAAACAAGATCAGGTATGAAGATGTTATCTTTTTTTTTTTACTTCATCTACTACTGGTGTATTGATGCTGAGATCATCCCTTTTTTTGAATGAGTTCTTGAGCTTTCATTCCTTCCCTCCCATTCCTTGTTTTTTTCTCTCTTCAACTCTCTTTGTTTGTGTCTGGTTTTCTCTTTAGTTTTCTGCTCTACCCCCCACGCCCCATCAGACTCCCTCAGAGACACATTCACTGCCCTCTGTTTCATTTTTTCCCTGGAACAGTTATTTCAGTCTTATAAACAGAAACTTTGCTCAGAAATGGGAAAGAAAGAATCAAGAACTGATGTACTTAGTGTTATGTACAGTGGGAAGCTGATTCTTGCCGTGGTCTTTCTTCTTTTCTGAATTTTTGTGTTTTTTGGTAGTTTTCACTTATATAATGTGTGTGTGTGTGTGTGTGTGTGTGTGTGATATTATTACATGAGATATGGATGTTACCATTATTTTTCTATTTGGTCCCTTTAGAATGGTACTTCTTCATAGCATTGTCTGCCTTTTACTGAAAAAATGCAGCAACAGTAAATGCACTGTGTTTGGATCATTATACATGTGCCTGATGTTGTTTGCATCCAAGAAACAAATTTGAACTCATGCAATAATTAGTAGGTAGATGTGCTTGTTCATGACCCCTGTGGACTTTTAATGGTGTAGGGTCTTTAATTGTCTGCCAAGAATGGTAGCAAAGGCTGAGAAAACTGGTGGTGGGGAGGCGGCCACGGCTGCTGAGTCGGTGGTTGTGGCAGCGTCCAATCATCAATCACGTCGGAGAAGAAGCTACAACAAACCATCATGGCTTCTCTGCGCCATTGCTGGTATAAATGCATGCTACATGTATACTGTGTGTTTGTGTGTGTTTTTTTCTTCAATTCTTACTGTGTTTGCTGTTCTGGGTTTTGAATAATCATTAAAATTTGGTCTTCTTGGAACTTAAAATTTTGAACTTTGATAATAGTTAAATATTAAGCTGGACATTAGCAAGTGAGTGACTATTGGAAACAATTATTGTATGAGTTTGGCAAGAATATTGGTTTGGTCATGGTAGAAGCATTTCTGAGTTAATACATTGGTTAATTTCAGTGGTAAAAATCCATTTGTGGGATGATGTTCAAAATTTCAAAATAATGGGAAAAGCATTAAAGTTGTTTCATTACATGAATGAGAAATGTTTGTAAGAATAACTACATCCTAGTTCCTAACCAAGTTTATAAAAGATGAGGTTTTTTGAATGTTGATAGGTGAGTGGGGGCCATGACTGTTCCTATGCAACTACTTTTCTGCTTCCCTCTCTTTGGCTTTGAGTGAAACAACAGCCTGAGAGGTCACTTTCCACCCTATAAAAATGAGGCCCAGAAAGGTTCCATTCACAAAGCTGCAGATTTTACCATCTTTCTCACATTTTGCCATATTTTACAATCACCCCACCCCACCCATCAGGACCCTTTTCTTGTGTTCAAAATTTAAACCCTTTGGGCAAATAGCTTTAACTGCTGCTGCCGTGTTGCAGATGGAATTTGATTTTATTCTGATTTGGAGATCTCTTGCAATTCTGATCATGAGTGGATTTATGCTCTCATCCCAATTCCCATATGTGCTCCTGCCCATTCTTATGTCAGATGCTCCTTTG
The DNA here is from genome assembly GCA_034509725.1 of Sesamum angolense. Taxonomy (NCBI): domain Eukaryota; kingdom Viridiplantae; phylum Streptophyta; class Magnoliopsida; order Lamiales; family Pedaliaceae; genus Sesamum; species Sesamum angolense. Next base: position 8,677,121 of record JACGWL010000005.1, on the reverse strand, counting down.
AATGGAAAAATACAAAATCTTGGCCTTGTCTGATTTTGCAGGCCTTGAACAACTTGATACAATATTTCAAACTTGAACTATAGCCTTGTCCCAGTCAGTACTGTATCAAGAATCAAAATCAAAATCATTGATAAACAACAAGAGAGGGAAGTAACTTGTGTTCCTTCACACCCATTAAGTAAAATGGACATGCTAAGAATCAAATACGCATTGCATTAGGTTAGGTCCACATCAAGTTTTGAATTTCAAAATATAAGTCTTTTCTTCTCACATGGGACCAACTAAGTTGTGACATGTCATGGGGTGTGGGTATATGGGTCCATTTGATTGTGGGCGTTAGCTATTTCAAAACTTGTCAACAAAATTTAAAGTTGCAATTGCTTCCTTACAAGAAAAGGCCAAAAGCTTCATTTGATGCAATTGGGATTCGGATTTTAACAGATATGGATGAGAGGATGAAGATGCTGACAAGGAAGATACCGAAAGAACACAGTGGTGACAGTTTTGCTGCAAGGGCCAATTCTTACTACCATGAGCGCCCTCAGCTGCTGGGGTTACTCCATGATTTGTATAACGGTTACCTCTCTTTGGCAGACCGTTACTGCCAGGCACTTGCCAAGAACAACCAGCACCAAAATCGCAGCTACAGCAGATGCTGTTCCCCAATTCCAATCTTGAAATTTGATGAAACCAGTCAGCTTGATGAAGGAGACACTGGCGAAGTCATTGACTCTGATGCTGAGAGTTCACTGTCTTTCCAGCCCCCAACTCCAGCTCCCTTGCAAGCTAAGGAGATGGATCCTGATATGGTCATTGCAGAGTTGGTTATGAAGACGGTGGAGTATGATATTATTCTGAATGAGTTTACTGTGGTGGACAAGCGGTGGGGTGAGTCATCAAGGAAAATGGAGCTGCAAAAGAACTTGCTGGATGTGCTGGAGTCAGAGAGGTTGATTCTGCTGAATGACAATGCAACTTTGGGGTACAGAGTGACGGCATTGGTGGAGGAGAACAAAGGGCTGGCATCTGAATCGCTGTTCTTGAAGAGGAAGGCTGCTGAACTTGCGAGGTGTGTGCTGAAGACAAGGGAGGATCACAGGGTTTGCATGCTGAGTAGGAAAATTCAGGATCTTCAGGGACAGATTTACAGCTTGGAGAAGAGGAACAAGGAGTATTATGAGCAACTTGTGAAACAAGAAGAGAAGAACAAGTCTAAGGGAAGGAAGAGTAAAGGTGGCGAAGAGGTGAATTTGGAGGACTGCTTTGAACCAGGTGGTGGTGCGGCCAGTCTGCGTAAATGCTTTAGCTTCAATGTGAAAAGGGTTGGTGATCAGAATGCAAACAGTGGGATTGAAGAAGGTAGAAGGGTTTCTAAGTTGTGGGATAAGGTCAAGAAGTTGGATGTGTTCCTCTGTGGCCCTCACTCCAATCCTGCTGGTTCCTGAGGGGGTGGGGGGGGGGGGGGGGGGGGAGACCCTATCCAAACAATTTGAAGCTGAAAACAATCATAGTATTTGCTGAGTTATATCAAAATATGTAATATTAGCAATATCTGCTCTAAATCTGATATTAATACATGCAGAAATGAAGTCACGTCCTTGCTGGCCTTAGCTATTCCACACAGGTTGCTATTACTGCAATTCGATTCCATATGTTTTGGTTGGAACATAGAAGCTACTCCGACCACTGATGGGATCAGTTATTGTATGGACAATACTATCATGCTGAATGCTATATATAAAATGGAGCATTGACATTAAGAGGGATAAGAAGGCAACAAGGGAGTACAAATTGCTAATTTGTATGAAATAGATTATGGAGCAGTTAAAGAATAAAACAGAGCAGTGGCTCAAAGTGTCTACGTTGTGGCACAATGCTTATTTCTACAATTGGCACGTAGTGCATGGATGTGATGAGAGTAGTGATATTGTCTCATTTCCAAAATTGGTGAGTGCATGGATGTGATGAGAGTAGTGATATTGTCTCATTTCTAAAATTGGCACGTGTGCACGGATGTGATGAGAGTAGTGATCTTGTGATAGTATGTGCATACCACCCACCCTCATATTGCCTTGCAAAGAGAGAAGAAAAGTACTTCCCAGACCTTTCAGATTTATGTTGCTTACACAGGTAGAATTTGTTGATTAAGAAATCTTTATTGGTTCGGTACATAGGATTCTTTCACAATATTTTCCCATCACAAAATCTATCATCAGTAGATTTTTATGATAACCCAAACATGGAAGATACTAGGCAATTAAAACTTTTATTTCATGCTTCCCATTTCAATGCCAAACATAGCAGCAGATTTTTATGATAAACCCAACATTGGACCTATACGATAATATACATAAAAACATATTTACAGGGAACACAACTACATACAAGGATCATCTAATACTTTTAGACACTAATCACATTAAGTTTGACTTTTGAAAACAGCAATGTCATGGTTCGACCATCTTGATCAGAATCATGCTCCTCCCACCATTACCACTAGCCAATACCTGACCACAGTAGGCGCTAACTTCACAGTTCGAGATGAGGAGCCAGTATCCAGAGATTACCAGTGGGAAAACACACACCTTGGCATATATGCTCTTTCCACTGCCCTGCTCAAATAAGAGCCCAGTTCAACCCAAACTTGCAGGAGCTAGCTTCTCTTGAAGCTTTGCCATTTTAGCCTGAAATCAGAAAATCATTAATATCTTAATATGTCAGAATGGTTGTCCCAAAAATAAACATCAGAACCAAAAAAAAAAAAAAAACAGCTGCAAACTTTTTAACACCAGGCTATTAGAATTGTATGTGGGCATTATTATGTATCCTTCTGGGAAACTGCTTTGATGCTGCATGGGGAGGACTTCCAAAGCACGTAAATGCTTACAATACCTTGAATGATTTGGAACGCCGAATGGAGGGGTCCAAATCTAAAGCAATTAAATAGGACTCTTCAGCTGCATCACATTGATCCATAGCCATTAAAACATCACCTTCGCAAATATAAGCCTGTAAATTTGAAATCGATGAATACCTTGATGACCAGTTGGATTTCAATCAAGTGAGATGATAGTACAATCAGTACAAGATTGGACAATTATGCAAAGATCAGACAGAGATATGATGAATAAATTGACATATATATTCATCATACAACTCAGGCAGGATCATAAAGTTGACAAACTTCAGGAAGTACATTTCTTGATATCCACATGCTTTTCTAAAGACAACCTAATATGGATCACCAGTTTCAGAAAAAGGGACTGTCACAGATTGAATTTTTTTTCTGGTGCTCTCAAGGTGGAATTTTTATTGTACAAAAGATTGGTTTTGATTATATTCTTTGCTCTCACTGACCAAATAAGCATTAAACAATTCAGAAAGTGCTTCATTTTTATTTTTAGATTTCAAGGAAAGCCACCTACCAGAACAGCCCTATAAAGTTGTAAGTTTGACGTTCTAAAATAGTATCAGAAGTGCAAATATGGCCAGTGAGTTTTCACATGAAAGTTTGCAGCTCATGAAAAAGAATCCTCCACGTTCCCACTTTATTACTAATAGTTACTTGCCTCGGGGTATTGAGGTGCAAGAGCCATAGCTTCTTTAGCATCCTCAAGTGCTCCATTTATGTCTCCCATTGCCAACCTTGCTGCTGACCTGATGAAAAATATAGTATATGACCTTCACCATGCATTTAAATATGGATAATACATCTCTGCAAGTCAACTTGTTAACTGTGATATACTTATTTCATGGGGGGATATAGACATGATTTAAGCAACGTAAATAATCTACACATGTAGTAATGTAAATAAGGATGTAAATCATGACATCTGAATGCATCATACAGGACACAAAAAGACTTTCTTTTGGGGAACCAATGAAGTTAATGCTCCACAAACCTGTCTTTGCATTATATGGAGTTTTCAGATCTATGGCCTGCAAACATAATGCATATGTGATTATCAGCACTCCACCCCCACTTTGCATCATAACAACCTAGAATGAGGAGCAATACATTTCCCCAAAATCATAGCATCAAATTACATCTCACCCATCTCTGCTTTTTCATGCTTGCTCAAGAATGAAAAACATAATAAATAACAGGGAATGTGCTTCTTCTTATACCTGAAAGTAATATAAGCCTCTCTCTCTTTCAGCTCTCTTCCTCAAGGCCAATGCCTCCAAACACTTCTTCCCACTACTCCCCACATCGCCATCATCATCAACGCCGCAGGCGATCGACATCATATTAGCCGCCTTAGTTCCACAATGCCCGACAAAAACCGCCTCCGGCAATATTACGATATTTGGACCCGACCCGCAACGGCCAAGGCAACCGCATGAGTTCACCGTGACGAATGGGGGAGCAATACCAGAAAGTACCAGCAGAACTTCCAAAGAACCCTGCTTTCTGCATGTCCTGTTCGTACACACTCTTATATCGATCTTATCCCTTCTTCTCATAAGGCGATGACGATGACGACGACGACGACGATGATGCTTTTGCTGTTATATTGATTGCTTCTTTTCTCCGATGACGACTTGAAAGGAGAAGAAAATGGTGGGCAGAAGTGTTGGTTATAGCCTCCATTGTTCTTTTTTTCAGCTGTGCTCAACACTCATGGATAAGGATCCAGCTTCAAACGTAAGTACCTTGTGATGTGTGAAGATTTCGCGCTTTAAGAAGTTGTACGCTAATTCAATTGGAGAAATTAGGGCTTCATCCGGGGGGGGGGGGGAGGGCACCTACGACGTCGTGTTATTGTCCTACACTGCCAACGAAGAAGGAAATTGTTTAGACTATTTGTCCTTTTTTAGGATTTTATTTCTGCCTATTTGTCTAATATTTCAGGGAGTAATTTGGATTAATTCCAAAAGTAAAATAAATAAATATAACAAATTAGACAATTCAACCTTAAATTTATGTTTGACTTAATTAAAATTCATCTAACAACACCAATTTTTTACATTAAACAAAACTCAAATATCACATAAAAACTCAAATAAATACGTTTTTCATTCGACTTGATTTATTTACCATGTTAATTTTGGGGCAGCTAAAATTAAGGAGGGATTAGGCAAAACATTTGAGGTGAATCATTTTAATTAGTTTCAAGATTTAGGGTTGGTGCAATTGAACAATAATAATACGCTCGATATTAGAGTCACCTAACAACAATGATGTATTGTTTGGGTTATTGTTGTTTCTTTTCATCGAATCGGTAGTTTATAATTACATCATTTCAATAAATTGAGTAATATATCGTGTCGATTAATACATTAGTATAACAAAAAACTATAAAATATAAAATTACAACAATCTCTAAACACATACACGTTCGATAAGATTCAAACTCATGATCTTGAATTTATTCATAAGATTTCAAGCTTAGAAGATTTTTATGAAGTCTTCATCTGTGAAGAGTTTGGTATTCAGCAACTTCTAACTTCAACTAACTCCACTTCTTTGCCACACTTGTTCATCCACCCAACATATCTTCTCTGCCAATCTTGAAGTGGATCATACCCTCCCACCCTGTTCTTGGCAACTCAACATTCTTCTCTTCCCCAGAGTTCAAAACGTTGGCTGCATGGTGGTTTGTCAGGCCGTCCGGCAGAAATCCCCTCCAGTGTCAGTGTACTCCACATTGAGCACAGGAGCCCTCTTCAGCCTCAGCTCCGCCTCCGTGCGCTCTTCTCCGCCAAAAAATGGCTGCAGTCCCTCGATCCTTAGTTTGTCCAACTGCTGAGTTGTTGTCTGTTTGATGAGCTATGTTGCCTCCTGCACTGTCTCCAGCAATGAAGCATTTGCTGAGGTCGGTGTTGGCTGGTAAAACAGCATAGTTGTGTGAGTTGATGAATTGCAAGGAGTCATAACCATCCTCGTATTGGCTGGGGTAACGGTGTTCAGGGGCAAGCCTGTAGTTGACGGAGGCGATGACAGCAGGTAGCTGCGCCGCAAGACGGCTGCAAAGGCTGTCAAAGTTGATAAAGTCGGGTCCGAATGCATAAAATCCGCCACCATGGAAGTAGAGAATGAAGGGCAATGGTGTATTTGAAGCAGTGGGAACAAAGAGGCGGAGGGATCAACGGGTACATCAGAGGTGGAGACGGGGTGGTGTTGTCGATGAGTTTTGGTAGGTGATGTGATGTTGAAGAGGTTGTAAATGCGGCGGTTGATGGTGTTATCAGAGCGAAGTATAGCACGTTTCATCAATTCATGAGTGAGTAATTTCAATCTGGTAATAAAGGGGAGTTGACGTTGAATGTCAGCCATGGTAATTGGTATTGGTGATGGATAGAATTAGAAGGTATGCCCATGCCCATTTCATCTTATAGGCCAATATAGTGATGCTTAACCTAACCTAAAATATAGATTCACAGAATCTACATGTTGGTGAATAAAAAGTTAAATTCACAAAAATCCATTGTAGGGACGTTCATTAAAACAACTTAGTTGCCGCCGAAATGTTCATTTCGTCAAATGTTATTAAAACATTGCCCAACATCATCACCATAGCTTCATAGAATTTCCACCAAATCAACACCATCCACGACTTATTTTCTTTTTCTTTTTAATTTCTGTTTTTTAATATAAAAGAATAATAGCCGGCCTGCACCATCTCGAATGAATTTTTTCTTTTTTTTTTATCATCCATTTTCCATAATTTAAGAGCCTATACATATGTATACAAGAACAGCAAAAGTGGGGAATTGACACCTCAAACTTCTTACTTGTATCCATGAGGGAATATTCATTAACACAACATTTTCTACACCCCTAAATGAAGAAAATTTTCATCTGCCTCTCTATTAGCACAATCCGTTTGACAAAAGCTGAAAATTTTTAACAAGTTCGGTAACCCCTGTATGTTTAACATTTTTCACCCCCAGTTGACCAAGAAAGTGATGCAGGATATAGGCTGCAGCTGGAGCAAAAATCCCATAGTCCACTTGAGAAATAGTTTGATTGTCATGATATCCTGACTTCGTCATGAACGGCATTCTTGGCCATGTCAACATCAATGCATGCTTCTTCGGGCAATCTGAAGCTCAAGCAGAACATTGCCTGCAGATGAAATCCATGTTTTAAACTCGTCATCTTATGCATGAAGCAAGAGCATGCCCATTGAAGAAGTAAAGCTACTAGGTAAATATCTAGTTATACCTTGTTTGGGGCAACATCTCTAACCCTGTGAAATGTTGGATTTTGTATGCTAGCACCCAGTGCTGCCTCTGCCTCCTATAGCACCAAGAAAATCCAAATTTAAATGGAAAACAAAGCAATTGAGTATTGACATAAACAGCTTCTCTGGTGAGGAGGCGGTGCAGATTAAAAGAGAGAAAGAGAGCGGAAAGAAAGTAGCTCTCCACTTGAAGAAACTTACTGAGATTATTAAGTCCTCTGTTTCATTTGCTCGTATGAAGCAATAACAGTGGATGATGTAGTGTAAGTCTTACATCTGTAAAAGTAAATCCCAGTGTTCAATTTCTCCCATCCCCTTTTGTCAAATACATATATAAGGTGACAACTTCTAACGGGTGCAATGAAAAGCACAAAAACAAGAGAAATATGAGAATGGACATGGCAAACAGAAAGAGACCTAAGAATGAGACAAGGCTACAAATCAAAGACCAAAAGGTGATCAGACACCATCTCAACTTAAAGAAGATAAAATGTATTTTTTCTCATACTACTAAAAACACTCCCTTTTCTTGAATGCAACGCCTGGATGCTCAGACAACTGCCATAAGACCTAGATAGACTAGTTTACGTTATAACAGTTATCGAAAATACCACCTTTAGTAATGGTGTTAACTGAAAGCCCATGCAAGTGAAAACCTTATCCCGCAAATTATATTGGATTTCGCATGCATGGGAGACCCGTATAATCTAAAACTACCAAGAAAGCAGTTTAATCCAAACATGCATGTCAATCAACCAAGGAAACAGAGTTGAGTCACTGAGTAAGAAAGGCAGGAAATGGAGAAATAGAGGAAAGTTACAAGAAATTGCAAAGCAGAGGCTGGTAGATTCATTATAACATGATCAATGTGCTCCCAGGGCTTTGCATTGAATTGCTGAGAGCCACTAATGCGCTTATTCAAGCCCCTTTTCTTCCTTTCAGGCACAGAATCGCATTGCTAGCAGTTCCACTTTCTGCAGGAGATATTGCAGAGCCACAAAGTTAACAGTGTTATTAAGATGTATGCAAAGGGAATACCACAGCAATTGAACCCATCCTTAAAGGACTGTTCTTAGGACTTAGCAGCCCTGATTGATAGCAATGCAATAGTTTTAACCTATCATACCTTCAAACAAACTCTCGGACGCCTTTTCAGTTTTGACATTTCCACAACTTTCAACTTCAGCAATATTTCTTTTGCTACAGCACCTTCAAGAGACTAAAGTTTAACTTAATAGCTCATAAGCATATAACAAAAACATCCAGCCAAAACATATTACCAGTTGAATAAGTGGCTTCCAGCTTTTTTGGTGAGTCAGGACGAATCTTGTCTTTCTCAGAAGTCTTCCAGTTTGATACATCAGATTGAAGACAAGCTTGACTTGTAGGCACTTCCATTAGAGAAGAAATAAATTTCCGTGCATCTAGATTGTACGGACTAGATTAGCAACTTTAATTTCTGCATTAATGAATGCTATCTGGATTTAAATCATTTGCATACACTTGGCATCCTTTCTGTGCTGCTGGAATTGCGAATGGACCAATACCAGCAAACATATCACAAACAGAATCCCCAGCCTGGAACTTCGAAATCAGCCGTAAATGCTCATGTTCCAATCTAGAATTCCAATAGACCAAGCCATAATCAAGCTTCTCCATACTGCTGTAACCATATTACAATCTCCTGCTAACACTTCAAATTTCGGCACGCGAAACTCATTCGTTATTGTTCCAACTTTATTGACAATTGTCTTGATTCGTGGATAATTTTTCTGTAGAGGGACCAACTAAAGTCAGAGTTGAGATTCTTAGACTTTAAACATAACACTACCCAAATCATACATGTATATTAATGATAAGATCCAATTCACATTAGTTTCTATGAAGTGAGCTGCAGTGTTGTCTCCGTAAGCCAGCATTTTCCAATCTATAAGAATAGGCAACCAATAATCGTGTTCTTTCAATAGAAATTCCTTAAAACTTACCCCTGACTCTTACAATTTGAAATAACCAAATATTGACATTACAGCTAAACACAAATTGATACTGGATTTGTTGAATTTAAATTTGACTGCCATGCAGTCAGTATTTAATAGCTTAAATAACATTTGCAGCGTAAGTAATCAGAAAGCAGACAAATATGTGTGGGAAGCATAAAACAATACATCATAGATAACTTTTGATATGACATCCTTATATGGGAGTAGTTCATCTGTGATATTCAGGTGGGCGATATGACCTGCATAAAAACCAAATACAACGAATAATCAGTAACAGAGACCTGATTGATCATTGATTTAAAAAATATGGAGAATATTGTAGTGGAAGATAAAAAGGAAGAAGTTAAACCAAAGTACTTAACTATTGTCTCAAATGATGAAGGTACTTCTAGCCCAGGTGGCAGAATCTGCTTCAATATATGGTCTGTAACACAGTTATTTATAGGAAAAGATGGAAAAGTTAATATCTCATAAAGGACAAATAGAGTTGTGTTGTAAAATAACTTGTTCCAGTCATTTGGCACACAAAATGAAATAAAACCTGAGAGATATTGCACTCATCCAGTGAGGGGTGTGTGACCCAAATGACATAAGAAGGGAAGTTGAAATTGGAAAAGATATGGGTCGTGGGTATTGGCAAACATTTCCCAGCAGGTGTCCTGATTGCCATTTCTGAATTACTTGCTGAATGATAAGAGATTAAACTGCAAAAACTACTGCAGTCCAATAGGAATAACCAAGTGTCATGGAATCTTCTTAATTTCATCAACTTTATGGCTGGGGATTTCAGATAAATCTGCCAGTATTAGCCAACACAAATGCACATTATCATATAGGGATACTGGAACAAAGTCGCAAAACTACAATCATAAAAAGAAGAAAACAAAACCATATTCGACATGTTGTTTCATTAGCTGATTTCTTTCCACAATAACTGCTACGAAACGATACCTGGATTTTGAATTTTCTCTGATAATATCATGTAACGATTTTTTCACATGTTGGATCTTCTGTTATAGGTTTGATCCGTGGCCTGTCAAGCAAATATCTTCAACCAAGAAGAAAACAAGAACCAATTAGACATTGGATTAACTACTTCAGGCATACCCATTCAGGATTCGAGTTGCGAGCTTGCAATGCTCTTTCGAAGTGCCCACAAATTCAACTGCACGTCAAATTTTCTCTCGTCCAACATTTCAACTAGAATCACTCAGACTTCGTAAAATTTTATTCTTTAATAAACTGAGGTCAACGCAGTATTGTTGCAACCTATGCACCAGCTATTAGTGGAGAGTGGCGGCGCTCCGCCAGAATTATGGTTCCTTTGGCCGCCTTCTGCTGATTAGGGCTACTAAATTCATATTCTTTTGTTTAATATTTAGTTAAATTAGATTATTTCATATTTGACCCCAACAAAGAGAGGAAAGAGAGCAAACTTATCCTTGTCAAACTTGACGAACGTCCATAATTTAAAAACTATTGTATTCAATTTAATAAGATAAATGAATAATTGAAAACTATTAAAATATTTTAATTTTAATATGCATAAATAGAAATTTATTGACAAAAATAATATTATTTTTTAAAATAAAAAAGAAATAAAATTAATGGCATTTTAGTCGTAACACATTTTACCAGTCAAAATTAATTACTTGGACACCCTTACACCTTATAAATAGTATATAATTAACATTCCCAATATGACTTATTGGATGTGATTAAACTTTAATTAATTAGAATTCTCTCTCAAAATACAATGTAATTTAATTTTAATTTTATGTAATTTTTTCTATTACTGCTGAGAACTAGCTATGATCATTAATATTCCTATTGTAACGACTACCGATACACTTAAAAATTATGATGAGTTAATTTAATTTTTTATTTGTAAGAAAAATACTTTACATACAACTGTTTTATTTATTTATGTGATTGATTGTTGTTTATTTTGTTTATTAATTAGATGGATGGCGAATATTTTTATTAATCAATATAATAGTAGAATCAACAAGAAAGTCTGAAATAGATTATAATTTTACATGACGGAAAACTGATTGACGTATCGATTGATTCGTTCAATAAATTATCTACATTAAAAAGAGGAGGAGAGGGTTCGAAAATGATACTGATGCCTGATCTCTTGGACGGACAAATGAAGGATCATTGCACTTGAAAATAACAATAGATTTGTTCATGGTTCGTGGTACAAGACTTTTAAGAAGGGGGAGTCCGTCCGTAATTCAAGTTATACAAAAGATCCACAAAGTTGGTATTCCGATGCCCACGTTGTTTTTGTTTGATCAAAGTAACAAACACATACGTAAGACTGCAACTAATAATAATTTTTTCTTTCCCGACCAATAACTTTACAAACAAATTCTCTGCTACTATGTTTACAATGTCATTATGAAAAATGTCAACACAACTGCGCTAGACATCTCTAAATACAACAGTGCATCACATGATTTCTTCATCTGAAGAATCAAAGTGGGAAAAAAACCTATGATTCTCGGACTGCAGCACGATTTCTGTTCCAAGACAGGTACGTCGGATCCCCAACGGCCTGCATCAAGTTCAACAATGTCTGAGCTCCAAAAGCCACTTCACATGCAGATTTTAAGACAAAAATGAAGCAGAAAAAATATTCATTTTACAAAAAATGCAATGCAGAAACATATACTTCAACAAAAGTGTGCAATGTTGTTCAGATGAAACTTAAGATGGTATGCAGAGTAGTACACAGCAACGATAAAATTAAGGTAAGAACGCAGAAAACAACGTTACTTCAACTTATGCCACTTCGAAATTCCATTAGGATAGACATAAAACTAGAAAGAAAAATGAGTTACCTGGGCTTTAAGAGGTAAAGGAGTGTGAAAATTATGGCAAGCAACAAGCTGGTTCCACCGACCGCCATGTACATCTTGCCCAGGAAATCGTTCTTCCCACCAATCCACGATGCGGTAGAAATCACCAGCTTCTTTTTGCCACTAAAAGAGTAGGTGTTGTAGTTGTTCTGTATTATTACCGTGATCTGATCGTTAGCCTCAAGATCAGTCTCAATCCTGCCGTATAATTTTCTGAAAGTGGGCAATGCTGCAGTCCGCATCCAGACGATGAAATCCTCTTGCTCGCTCAACTGTCCCAATGAATCAGTAAAAAACCAGTAGATATAAACGAAGGAAGCAGGACTAATGAATAACTATCGACAGTTCCTACACTGCTGAAAAGGGTTCAGTTCGCAACCTTATTTAGTATCAAATGATGATGAATGGTCATGTCTTGTATAATTGCAAGAAAATAGGCAAATATACTAACAGGTTTGGTCTCATCAAGTTTTGCACCGCCAATGAGGTTGCCACTCTGGAAATTTTTTGGGTAGACTTCGGAACTAAACTTTCTGGTTCTCTCACTACGCCAAGCGATGTCCTTTTTGTTGATTTCTAGGGAAGTGTTGTTCCTCGAAAACCTGTATGTGTCGTTGAATAAGCTCCAAGCGATAAGCCCACATGGAACAATGGGCTGGTTGTCACTCGTCGTTTTCCGGTTCACATGTCTTTGTCTCAGACGCATGGGAGGGGTACCGCAGCTGATGATCACTTCTACTTTTCACATATCTGCACCACAATCAGACAAAGACATTATAGTCATACTTGCAGTTGAATTCTTCATGAACGCACACTCGAATATAAGGAAGGAACAGCAATCGTTTGGGCTAAACAACGATTGTACCAACCGTCTGTGGTTCTGATAGAAATTGTCAAGCTGATAATACACGTAAATCGGGGGCTTCATCTTCTTTGGAATCTGAAGAAAAGAACACGCTCATGATCAAGACCATCAAAATCGACACGAACAACATAATTAACTAACTAAGAATTTCGACTAACAATCAAGGTCCTGACGCAGGTTTTGTTCGTTCCAGCATCACGGATGAATCCGGCCCTCTCATTCTCTGGATTATTCGGAGATTTCAAAGGAATGCAGTCTTCATCGTAGCGGTCTACAAGTTCAACCACCTACATACACATTGAATAACTATAGGGAGTGTCTGTATCAAACAGCAAATATTCTAGTTTTCTTACAGAGTATTTCACACAATGAATGGTGCTACTGCGTGAAGGAGATCATAGACAATACACATGATATGGATTACATTACATTTTCGGTGCAGTGAAGGTGATCAGACCAATTGGAACGAAGACTATTGCAAAACAGATGAGGATTCCTATGACCTGATCACAAAATCATCAAGGCAAATCCAACAATTTCAATACAACTTCATCGGAATTGATCGACATGCATGCAACACTAATTAATATTCAGACAGATATATACATACCAATCCAGGAGTTAAGATTGGCTTGCAAGATGGAAGTTCTTGCTGACTAAACCTAGAATCTGGGAAATTATGACAAGAATTCACCAATTCAAGAACGGACAAGTAATTACAATCCTAAAAAAACAAAAGAACATCGAAATTGAAAGAAATGTACATTTGGGCTTCTTGGACTTGGAGGTTGGTTGGGAGGTGTCATCTTCAGAGCTCATAATTGTGAAGATTCATGAACCAAAAACCAACAGTTTGATTGATCAAAGGATGTCCCCTTAGGACAAGAACATGGACTTAAAAATCGGAATCATTTCAGGTTAAAATTGTGTGATGTTGGGAGGAAACAAGAATTCAGTGCTGGTAATTACGCTTCCAATTTCCCCCTGTTTGTTTTCCTCCCTTGATGGGGTTTCTTCTTTGTTTTTCTTGGGAAGAAATGGAGATTTGGAGTTTGTAAATTTAGAAAATAAAGAAAGTTGTTTGTTGGCGAATGAAGCGCGGGGTCTTGATGAGCAATGCAGCAGTTAGCCATTTGATGTATAATTTAATTTTCATACCATAGTGTTTCTACTTCTTGATGTATAATATTAGCAATTCAGTCCGACTCGATGTGGGTATAATTTATCCTTTAAAATAAAAACTATTTGACATGCTCTAACTCTTTTTTTTTTTTCTTAGGATTCGTTGCTTTGAATGAAGGGTACGAGCTCTCATGAAATTTGTCATAATTATAATTATTTTCTTATTGTTTAAAAATTTTTAAATACCAATATGATATTATCAATCGTCTAACAAATAGACTCGTGAGTCCGTGACAACCCGTTGTAAGAATGTATTGATCATTATAAATTTTCAAACAATAAACAAATATTATAATTATAACAAATTGCATGTGAGCCCATTATAATTTACCTCTTAATGAATGATCGTTCAATGGACATAGACAATTGAGGTCAATTACATTTTTCGGTTCTATATACAGGTACTATTCGGATTTAGTCTCTAATAATTCACATCTTCGACTTCGATTTTGGTTCCTAATTTTTTCATTTTTCTTGCAAAATTGTTTCCAAAAAAAAAAAAAAAAGAAGTGCATTTCAAGTGAGGGAAAGTTCTTGTCCGGATTAAGTTCAATCAAACCTGAATTAATTGCATAGCAAGTGCAATACATTTGTTACGAATGTACATTTTAGGAAAGTGACCATATCACATTTGCTCTGTGATTGGATGGTTCGGCCAAATTAGATCCGCGCAAAACTCTTTCTCAAGTGAAATCGTAGTTAATTTATATGGCTAAACTAACAATCGAACAAATTTTGTAAAAAAAAAATGAAAAAAAAATATAAGGACAAAATTGAGGATACAAAACATTTGAAATCAAAATTAATGTTTATATAGAGACCAAAAATTTAATTACTTGAGAATTAGTGAAAAAAACTCATAAAAACAATAAAATACACTTCCAACTTGGAAATTGCAGTCTCCTCCTCTATCTCTAATCTAATCCAAATTTGCACCGGCTGGAGCTGCAGTCAAGAACAGACCTCCTCTTGAATTGGAAGCGTGCGTGTCGCAATCTCTTCATAGCTTCGGGTGGCCATCAACAATGGCTTCCTCTTATGCTCTTATCACCTGGAACCCTTTTTCCTCACTCAATTCCACGGCCACTAGCAAGAAATATACCACTGCTTCCTTTCAAGAACTCTCCGCTCTCAACAACCGAACCCAAATTTTCAGTTCTCTGCAATATAATCATAATTTTCGTAGTGGGAGTCGATTTTCTTGGAAATATGGAGAAAGTTTCAATCTTTTCGCATTTCATCTTCAAATGGGAACTGGGTAGAGGTGGAGGCTGGTGCTCCTAAAGAGTACAAGGATGATGAGTTCATAGTGGTAAATTTTTACCGGTTTGTGTTTATCCAAGACCCTGAAGAGGAGGTCTCTAAACACCTCTCCTTCATGCAGGTAATTATTTCTAATTTTTCATGTGTGTTTTATAATGGTTTTTAATGGCCACTATGTTATTAATTAGGTGTTTTTTTTTTGCTGCATTGTTTTTGGTTCTCTTTTTCACTGATTGTTATTTATAGTATAGTGAAGGTTTTGGTCACATCCGTGTTAGTTGGAAGAACTGCATAGAAATCTCAGGGAGAATAATGTATATCATCATTGTCTGACTTTATTGCAAGGAAAAAGACCAATTTTTTGTAGCACAGAACTTTAAGTTTATTGCCTACAAGTTGGCTTTCAGAAAGTAATCCAACAGCGAGTTCCCGCGTATTTCGAATCCAACTTCATTGATGTTGTTTTGACCTGATGATTCTTTGTTCGGTGAAATGAAGGAAGATAGGACATAATTCATGTATAATTTGAGATTGAGTTGATTTTATTTGATATATGGTTTCAAATCTTATGATTTTTACTTTCATAATGTGGTTCATATGGATACCGGTGAGTAACTATATTCCTTTTGATACTGATAGGGTCGTGATATACATGGTCGTATATACTTGAATGAGCAAGGGATTAATGCACAGGTATCCTTCTCCATTCTCATTGTTCTCCGTTCTTTCAGAAACATTAGTTTTTATTTCAAAATTAAGTATTTTTACTTTCAGAAACATTAGTTTCTTATTTCAAAATTCAAGTATTTTTAGTCATAGAATATGGATCTGATTGTTGCTGGCTTCATACAGGGAAAGTTAATTCTTCAATGAATAATTTTTATTCAGCATATTTGCTGACCTATTCTTGCCCAATGCTCTTCTGCAGTACAGTGGACCGTCAAAAGATGCCCTTGCCTATGTTGAATGGTTAAAGGAAGATCATAGATTTTCTGACATATTGGTTCAGATCTCTCCAGCTATAAGTGGCCATGCTTTCCCAAAACTGAAGCTGCGATACAAGCCATCACTTGTACAGGCAAGCTACTGTTCTATAGGTTCTCCTCACCCCTCTTATATTCTGTTAAATTTCCTGAGTACATGCAAAAAGCTTTTCAGGGAGTGTGATGGATCATCCCAAATCAATGTTTTTGTTTCGCAATTTTAGCATATCTGTTCTAGTGCATTGTTCGTCCTTTAAGGAATTTATTCGTTCATTAACCATCTTTTAACCTATATTTTTGTTCACAGTTGGAAGAGGGCGTCTCACATCTCCCTTTGCTTGATCCTTCAATGCGTGCTACACCTCTTACACCATCTGAATGGAGAACCAAGCTGGAGGCAGTAAATAAGATTGACAATTCATTAAATACACTGAAAACCAACCGCATTCTACTCGATGTGAGAAATGGTATAATTCTTTTAAACAATGGCTAAATTTTGCTGCTTGCCTCTATCTACTGAGCTGTTATATGTTTCATGTATTTTTAAATCTCTTTATTTGCAATCCTTTTAGGTTTTCTGTACCATGAATTGTTTAAACCCACTTCAAAAATTATTGCTTTCATTTATAATTAAGACTTCGTTTGTGATTTTAGCCAGTAATAAACCCTTTTGTAATTAGGTTATGAATGGGACGTTGGCCACTTCCAGGGGGCACAGCGCCCAGATGTTGACTGCTTCCGAAGCACTTCGTTTGGCATATCTGAGTCAGAGGCAAGGCCATCTTCTGACATGCTATAGAATCACGTTCTGAATGGTCGTATCCCTTCCACATCCATGAAAAAGTTATCATCTTATCTATGTTCAGTAAGTTGGAGGTGGCACACCGCACACCTAACATTTTAATTATGTCAACAGTGACCAAAATTCTGTGATCTAAGCCACTTTATAAACTGTGAAATGTTGGCCACCAACATCATTTCAGGATAAGAATGACTGTAAGATAATGCTGTGCATTTACCCTGTCCCAATTCTCAGAATATGCTGTGACAGCTTACATCGAAATGCTTTTGAGCCCAGTGAAAAGTAAAGCCAGTATAACGTAGACACTGTTCTCTACCTGTCGTAGCATTTGCTTCATGTTTCTCCCTTTTGTTCTAGAGTTTTAATTACGAGTACTATTTCATTTTTATGCACTATTGTTATCATGGATATGATCCATTTAGACCGAGAAGTTTATTCCTGCTTAGTATAATTATTTTGGTTGAATGTTTCTTTGAGATAACTACTAAACATAATTTGTACTAATCCCTCTCCAGGTCATTGCTTCAGATCCTTTAGCTAATGTTGATCGAGAGAAGACAGATATACTGATGTACTGTACAGGAGGGATCCGCTGTGATGTATACTCCAATTCTTAGGTCGATCTCATTAATGTTGTTTTAACTTGTTTCTTGTATTGTTTTTATATTTCCAGTGTGCATCTTTTGGTTTGTTTCTGAACATAAGCTTGTTTGGTTCAACTTTGTGTGCACATTTGTCCTCTTCTTCTTGGACTACAAGTATCATCAGAAGCAATTTCAACTAACAGCTATGTGCTAAGGTCCATTTTCCAATAACAAGAAGGATACAAAGGCTGCACTATATATATATACATATTTTGTTTCAAGGAAGGCGTTGATGGGTTGGACTAATAGGCTTCTCTTGTCAGGCAACAGGGGTTCAAAAGATTGTATACTCTAAAAGGAGGTGTTTCTCATTATCTAGAAAGTGAAGGTTCGGTTTGGATGGGTTGGAAATCTATTTGTTTTTGATGCACGTCTTTCTCTACCTCCTTCGGCCTACAAGCCAGAAATCAGTGCTGAGGCGAGTGGAGAGCAAGAAATGTCCCATGCCTTTGCTAAATGCTACATATGTGAGTCTCAAGTATCTGAGTTGAGGCATCGCAATTGTGCAAATCTTGATTGCAACCTACTCTTCCTGTAAGTCTTCATTTTCCTAAGAGAAACATCCCACTAGTTTTTGTTTTTTCCAAAAAAATGTTTATGGTGAAGCCATGATTTAATAGACGTGCATGAAACAAATTATGGTTAATTCTGGTCCCATTCTATCCTTCATCCGTTCTTTTTACTTTGCAGATGCTTCATAATGATAATGATTAGGTGTTCAATTTCATAGTAAAAAGTTGACTTTCTAGTTTCCACAGGCCTTTTTTCTCCTTAATATCTTGTAGTAACGATGCCCGTGTACCTCATTGCAGATGCTGTTTGAAATGTGTGGACGACTTCAGAGGATGCTGCTGCATGAAGTGCATGTCTGCCCCTCGTCTCAGGCCTGTACTACCCGGGCACCAAAGATATAAAAAATGGCATACGTATCGAGATCTTGAGTTGCAGGGCAGATGAAGATTAGTACTTCTGGATGTGATTTTGAAATTCATGCGTAGACAATGGAACACGGAAGTAATACCTGTGCAATTACCTCACAATCCAGCATCAGAATGACAGGGCCATTTCTTGCTGGATATTTACAGGACAACACTCTTGCGATGGCTGGAACGACAAGGCATGAATCTTGGGAGTTTTGACCTCAAACCGTACTCAGATGAGTTGAAGTTGATGCAATTAACTGTGTTAATACTGTTCTAAGGTTGTTAGATTTAATCGACAGACACGAATTCTTTCGTTCTTGTTTAGAGACTCTGATTTTAGCAGTTCTCAAGGCGAGCATACTTTCTTCTAATCTGCGCGGTATCCTCCTTTTTTTTTTTTTTTTTAATTTTGTTGTAATGTCTCGTCGTTGTACGATCGACGTTGTAAACTTTGATTGAATGTAAGTTGATACATGGAGACTGGTTGGTAATATGTTATGATTATATGGTGATCATGAGAAGAAATATTAGAGGATAGAGAAGGTCTGTTGGTTGTAAGATTATTCTTCTTCCCTGTGCTTTCCGTTTAGGGCTGAAAAAAACATAAAATTAAGTACATTGATGTTTGTCTTTTGGGGCTGGTTTGAGCTTGATTTGTTAAGTGTAATAACAAGTTTTCATATTTTTTTTATGGCTTTTAAATTAGAATTTGAAATTTCAATTTAAAGAATAACTTAATTAAATTAAAATATCAAATAAAGTATATAAAGATACCAATTTTTGGAGTAACATAATAAATTTATTGTTCTTGTTTAATTTTTTTGGTAATTTATTTTAAGAAGCTCATTTTGAATATTCTCATATTTTCTTACGAGTAATGATTTCTAACTATCTTCACAAAAAATTATTATTGACATCACGATTTTAGAACAGTGCTCTAATTAAAAGCTCAAATAAATTAACTAATAATTAAATTCTAAACTAAAGTTTATATCAAATTTGGATTTGCCATATTTTAAAAAAATAAATGTGCAATAAGTTCATACCAATTTGGGTCTTATCACTTATGAAATCATTCCAAAATAAATATAATTTATTTTATTTTATTTTGAATTTGCTAATTAAGTCGAAAAAAATTTCAAATACGAGTCGAGTCGCTCCCTCGATGCTCAAGTTCAATAAAAGTAAACCAAAACTACCTAAATTCATTATTCATGTTGTCATGCATATAAAAAGAGAGCTTTTATGACATACATAAAAAGTCGCTCAAATGCAAACTCTATGTCACGAAAGCTACGAAAGTATGAAACCTTTAAAGCCATGATATCATATTTCAAAGTGATGTGGATTTCTTTACAAATTTATTGATCTTTATTCAAAGACAAGCTTCTAGTTCTTGAGTCGCAATTTGAAAAGAAGAATCAGTGTCATTTCTAGATATTATAACTCTTGATTTAAATTTATTGCAAAATCATTTGTTCATATTATTTCAAGAACTATAATTTATTTTTACAAATTAGAATTTTGTGAACGATTATATTTTTAAATTGAAAATTTATTATAATAATCTAAGGCCACCTTTACTTTGAGTTATTAGTTCGGATATTCCACTTAATCATCTTTAATTTTTGTTTACTTTATTTTCAATCGATTCGATATTAGTAGCTAAAGCCCGCTACTGTAACTAATTATAGCTGAATTATAATCCTAAAGCTATTTATACCACTTAAATCCTATCACACCAAGTAAAGGAGGCCCAAAGACATTAGGAGTCTCACTATATTTATAATTAGTATATAATTTTTAGGGATAATTATATTTATAGTTCTTGATTTATGACATGTTTACACAAATTATTTCTATCTTTTAAATAATTACATATATATCTACCAAAATATTATTATCATGTATATAAATTATTGATTATTTTTTTTTTAAAATTACACACACCCGTAAAATATATTAGCATTATTACACAAACTATCTCTATTTTTTAACTATCAAAGATAATTTTTATAATTATGTAAAAAATGAATAGTTTATGTAAATAGACCATATATTAGAAGAGTAAATGTAATCATTCTTAATTTTTATAATTTCGCGGAAAACTATTTGAAAACGCACACTGTTTATATTTCAGAAATCAATTAGCGAAGCGGAATATCCTTTACCCGGAAAACCCCTGTTCCACTGGTGGAGCTCCGGCCACGGACAACCCCCTCAACTGGTGGCGCGCCGCCTTACCGCACCATATTGAGAGAATTAAGCATATACTAATTGTTAGCATACGCATCCATTGAGTTGAAAAATCTCATATAGAGGAGCCCTAACCCTAACTGCGACATGAATCAGAAGAAGAAGAAGAAGAAGAATAGCAACGACAGCAGCAATTCGAGTACTGTGAGGTTTGTAGAGTAAACCACAACCAGGGCCGCCGCCATAATTACTTCCCCAACCACAAAAACCTCACTCGCCACGCTCCTCACCCGCTTCCAATCCAAGCTCTCCGACGTGAAATTCTTCGTCAAAACTCCGATGCCTCTCCACCCTGAGCACGCGCACCAAAATCGCCTGTGGTGTCCGTTCTGTAATTGTGATGTTCTGGAGCTCGATAGCCACTTTGCTTGGTCAGTAACTTAAAGAGTTTTGTTTGCTTCATTGTTTTCATTATCGGAATATATAGTGTCATTGCTGTTGCTTTCTTTGATTTTTGTTTGAGGTCCTCAGTGGCAATGCAATTGAGCATTTGGCTAGCGTGGAGCATTGGAAGAGTGTGAAGGGATTTATGTGGAAGTACGGAGGCGGAATGGACCGCGTCGACTTGTTTCGTATTTCTGAGGTGGATTACGCCAAGGTAAATTCTGCTGATTGCAACTTTCCTTAATGAGTAATTTGATTACGCCAAGTTAATTCTGAAAACTGCCACTTCAGTTGCTGCATAATTTTGTCTGTATACATTACATTATTTTGCTGGCTGTGTCTACTCCTAACATATAGAACTCTACTTGATTCCTGGAGTTCAGCATAGATTATTTAGAGTTCTAATATTAGGAAATTTTGCAACATGAGATAGAAGCACAAAACACAGCATCTCTAGCAGCAGAACTTGAACATCAATTAAGGATATACGTGGTTTTTATTGTTGATGAGATGATAAACATTTATCTCTAATGTTAGGAAACTGCAGGAAGTTTTGTTTTACGCCCTTACGCCATACAATTAGTCCATAGCCTTTCTTTCTTTTGTGTCTCCCCTTTATTGTGGGGTAAAAATTTGGTGAATTAATATTTTTCTTGCTTATTGTCATTTGACTTTTAGAAATTTACTTCTATTGGTGTATGCTTGATTCTATTGACTTAATTGTTTTACAATCTTTTTATTGCTTCAGATGACTTCATATAGTATGGCACCCTGACAACTCTGTAATGATATTTTAGCCCCTTTGGTTCTGTGTTTGCAGTGGGAGAAAAAGTGCAAGTCATTGAATACTGAAGCTGCTAAAGTCAAATCAGTTGGACCTGTTTTTGAACCATTGAATAATATCCGCAATGAACTGAATGCTGACTATGTTAATAGTTTTCAAGAAAATAATGTCAATGTTCTTAATTTTTCCATTACAAATGGTGTTGTGCCTTTACATAGCTATATGAATGAGAGAGCTCAGGTATCCGGTTCAGTATTATCTTCTGTATCAGAGGCTGGTCCTTCTTTAAATAATATGTCTGGGGGCATACAAGTGAGAGATGCAGAGTACTTGAAGAATTCAACAGGTTTCTTAGATAGATTTTATTCTGTAACTTATGATTATTTTATGAATTTAGGTATAGTTCAATGTATCACACATTTTCTGCAGGATTGCAGATGGTCTTGCTAATCCATTTTTCTTATATGCCTACCAGATTACATGGAAAATCGTCCTTGCTCCAATTCTCTTGCTAGTGAATGTTCATCCTATGGTTATCTTGCTAGTGGATCTGTAAGTTTACTCTTGGCATGATTACTAGGCTATAATCATTGTTCCTTAGTTTGAGATGGATTCTTGGTTGTCACGCAGTCATTTCCTTGGAATTGGCAAAGGTTTTTTATCCTTTGTTACATTAATGTTTCTCAAGCAGGTTTACCCAGGAGTAAGAATAGCTAATGGAGAAGACATATCTCTGGGTAATTTCTTAATTTGCCTTGTGTTTTTCGAATTTCTTGTCTTTATTACCTCGTAAGTCTCTTGTGCTAGTTGTATTGTATTTGATTTATATCACTTCTTATCGTTGCCTTTCTGTGATACCTCTTCCATGCCTTGTTTATATCTTGCTAGCTTAACGTAGTAGTACCTGTTTTCATATGTCTTTATGTTTTTCGCACAGGTTTCCCAAAATTGACGCAAATTTCTTCTACATCTCAAGAAGGCATTGAAGGAAATGTTCACACTGGTGCACCTCCACCTTGGTTTGATGGGACAAAAGGGAATCAGCCTGATCTTGCAAGGAAACCAGAACTGAAGGGTCATGTTTCTTCTAAAGCAGGGAAGTCATCAAAATTGAACCCAAAACGTGTTGGAGCTGCTTGGGCAGAGAGAAGAAAACTTGAATTGGAGTTGGAGAGGAAAGGAGGACATGTTAATAACAATTTTGATGCTAATTGGCTCCCTAATTTTGGTAGAGTTTGGCAGTCTGGCACGCGAAAAGAATCTCGAAAAGAATTCCAGATGGAGAATAAAGCAACCCACAAGGCTGATCATCAATTAGAGATGCTCATGCCATTACAGCCTTATATCAGCAAAAGAATGGTAAGATTTGCATATCAGGGCCTGTTTATCTTTATTTCTTCGTCAAGATGCGCCTGATGAGGCTAAGTGCATATTTTTTTCCAGTATTTAGACCCCAATCCCTTTAAGCAATTCTGCTTCATGTGCATGTCTCACGAAGCTTTGACATTTTGTCCATTATCTTGTAAGTGGGGTGTGCTCATGGAGGTATTAAGTTTTATATGATTCTTGGCTGGATACCGCTAAATCATAAGATTGGTTTCTCTTTTGGTAAATTCACTCGTCTGTCCTTTTGCTGCAGCGTAAAGATGCAAGTGAATGATAGTTTTGACCAACAAGTCTGCATCAAGCAATTGTGGCAAGAGAATCACAGATGTAACCGGTCTCTCTGTATCTCGTTGAGTTAGCTTAGGTAGTATTCTTTTGGAGAGGGAGATGAGTAGATAAAAACAGTATTGAAAGGAGCTAAATCACAGAATACGTACTTAAGTTCAATATTGTAGCTCAATCAGCATTAGTTTTGCCCATACGGTTGATGTTTTTCAACAGCCTACTACTACTAACAACGACCCGAAGAAAATGCATGTGAAATTTGATAATCCCCAACAACTGTTATGTGTTTATCCACGTTTGCTTGCCACATTACTGTAAAATTGAACTAGACAAACATATTTATGAGGAAACTAGAGGATATTGTAAGAGTTTGGCAAGTATGGATGTTTTCTTCTCCAAATTTCTAATGATCAAATTGTAACTATTGATGTTACATGAGATTCAAGGTCATGGAACACTTTTCCTACATTTACATGGTCATAAATTGCCAGAATGTCAATAATGGAGAGTGAGGAAACAATCTCTGTATTATAAATGTTGTATGAGGTCATTCAGCACTGAGGCAGGGACATTAATTGGCATTTAGAATAGTCATGCGGGGCCCTGACTGAGATTATATTTTGTATGCAATAGTACCTTGAGTTTTGATACAGCTTGTATGTCAAATTGTGCAACTGCTGTGCTGTGCGAACATGGCCTTGGGATGTAACCTTTACCAAATTGGGTTTGATTGTGCTGAATCAATTTATTATATGATAAACGTTACTTATTTTTAGATTGTACACCAATATTATAACAAATTATTCTGAATTTTTGAATGTTTGTTTGATTCTACGATTGATGCAAACACAATTACGCAGCCTTGGGTCAAATAGAGGGATCCTGGATTGTGTACGCCCACAGTTACGAGATGGTGAAGAAGTGGGATTGGGGGAAGAAAGAATCAGGGGGGCCCAATTATTTTTTTATTAACTAAAAAAAGAAAATTACGAAAAAAATATTTTTTAATTGATTAACATTTTATGTCGAGTTCGTTTAAAAATCGCGACTCGACAATAATTTTTTTTTTTAAAAAAAAAATTTGCTCGAGTCGCGGTTTGCAACCGCGACTCGAGCAAAAGTTTATTTACTTGTTTGAAAATTTTCAAGGCTGACGCCAGCTTGCCTGGCGGTCAGCCTTGCTTTTTTTTTTTTTTTTCTTTTTAATTTATATTAATTATATATATTATTATATAATATTATACAATAATTATTTAATAAATTTTAATATGATTATAATTAAGATATTATAAATTTATAATTAAATAATATTGCTACAAATTATTTTATTAATGTATTATTATCAGATTTGTATTATATAAGTATTATTTATAATTTATAAGTTATGGATACTCTAAAATATTATTCGATGTAATATCGGACACGTGTCGAGCTCGACACAACATCGAAGTTCCAAAAATCTAAAAACGAAAAAAAGGACTCGGTGTAGGAAACGCTACAGACATGACGTGTCCGACATGTTCCGAACACATTTTCTTTTCTATAATTTCAAAAAATTTGGACTATTTTATAAAAAGAAAATTTAGGGTTAATAGAAAAGAAAAAAAATTAATTCACTCTTTTTAAACTAAATATATTAAGATAAAATTACTAAAAAATGAGAAATGTTCACGATTTGACTAATTTCTAAAAATATACAAAACAGTGAAAACTTTTAATAATTTAAATTAGTTAATCGTGAACATATCTCAAATTTTAGTAATTTTATCTTAATACGTTTAATTTAAAAAGAGTGATTTAATTCTTTTTTCTTTTTATAAGCCTATTTTTTTTAATAGTCTAAATTTTTTAAAATTATAAATAAAAATTGAAATGTGTTCGGAACGTGTCGGACACGTCAATAGCCGTGTCCATGGCGTTTCCTACACCGTTTCCCCCCCCCCCCCTCCCTTTTTTTTAGATTTTTGGACACTTCAATGTCGTGTTCGAGCCCGACACATCCGATAACATCGAATAATTTTTCTGAGTGTCCATGAATTATAAATTATAAATTATAAATATATTTATATAATAAAAATCGTAACAATAATAAATTAATAACTAAATAATTTGTAGCAAATATTATTTAATTATATTTATATATTTTTTAATTATAATCAATTTAAAAATTTTATTAATTAAAAATTACAATTTATTATTATAAAATATATAAATAATACAAATATTAATATATATAAATTTTTATTTTACATTATCTCACTTTATATGCGTTATTTTAATTTAATTATCATTGTAATATTAATGTAATTTATTTAAATAATTTATTAATATTAAAATAAATTATAATATATATAATATATAATAATATAATATAAATAAAATTTATAAAAATAAAAAGAAAAAAAAAGGCTGACCGCCCAACTTGTGGGCGGTCAGCCTGGAAAATTGCAAACATAAATTTGTGCTCGAGTCGCGGTTTCAAACCGCGACTCGAGCATTTTTATTTAAAAAATATATATATATAATATATATTGTTGATCCCGATTTCGAACCGTGACTCGGTAAAAAAAAAAAAAAAATTCGATCGCGGTTTGAGACGCGACTCGTAAACAAAATTGTTATCTTATTAAAAAAATATTTTTCTGTATTTTTCTTTTTTTGATAATAAAAAAATAATTGGGCCGAATCTGGGGTGTATTTGGAGCCACAAGTGGAAGTGTGCATTGTGGAAATGGAATGAATAATATCTTTGAATTGAGTCGAAACAAACATCCTAATTCCCTATGCTACACAAACATTATTCATCTCCGTCTGGGGCTGTGGCTGTGGCTGTGGGCCTCGTAACTAACTGCTCGGCTATTGGTTCAACGTCTTCCACGAAATCATCTAACAACTGTCCTCCTCCCTCTTGTTAGTGATAAAGATTAAGAGAGAGAAAAATAGACATCCAGATCTCTCCTGTTAGAGAGAGAGAAAACAAGAGTCATATGGAAAAAGATTGGAGATAGAGTAGAGAAGAGACACGTGTCAAGGACCCATTTCATTTCAACCACAGAAGCTCCCCCACTGCCCCACCACCCAAGATTCTTTCTCCATCCTACACCTTCTGGAGACTTCCCTTCCAATCTTATTACACAAAAAACCAAACATTACTATATTAGGAAAAATAATAAATCCAGCATTTATCCTATGTGGCTGCCTCCTCCACTTCTTGTTCTTCTCCTCTTTTCCTTTCATTTTTTCTCCTTTCCTTTTTTTTTTTATGATCTCCATTTATTCACCACCTCAATCAAAATCTTGGCCTCTCTCTCTCTCTTCATATACTGAACTTGATAAAGAAACTCTCTCTTCTCCTTTCACACACTTCTCCTCTAGTGTGATAGAGCAGTGAAGTGTGGTGGCTGTTCATATTTTCTTTTTTATCATTTCTTCGACCCCATTTTATATTTTTAGTATCAGCGGTGATTGGAGCTATGGTTGCTGAAGCTAAGGTATCTATCTGCTTTCTTGGACCCATCCCATGTTTGTCTTTTGGATTATTTTGCTTTCACAGTTATGATCTGTGGTTGTTATCTGCATTACTTGCTTGGTTAGGAAGTGATGACATGTTTTTCTATGTTCAAGAATCTATGCTAGATAGTGTTCTGCTTACCCAGAAAGATTCTGCCTTTATTTTTTGGTGGGGAGGGGGATTGGAGTTCTGGTATATTGACTCTGCTTTTCTTGCTTCTAGTTGACGCTGAATTATGCTGTTAAAAAGTAATGGAGTAGTACAAATAATTTAGGACTATGTTGTTCTATAGGATTAATAGTCTGGTTTCTGGTGAATCTTTGGTGTACTTTTGTGGAACCTGCTTATTCCACCACCTTACTTTCTGGAATTGCCCATATTCCCACAAGCACAATCTGTGTTCTATTGCTTTATTTCTTTTCTTTGTTTCCTTTTGTGTTTTTACTTTCTGTATTCCAAGTTCCCATTGTGCTTGTTTGCTCTCTTGGAATGTAATGAGTCTGGTCTTGGTTTCATCATCACCTGAGATCGCAGTCATGTTACTTGACTTGGATAAGAGAACAATTGATTGATCCATCTTCTGTTCTGTTTAGATCATTCTTTTGATCTTTGAATTTTTGAGTAAGCTGCAAAGGAATTTTATTTGTTTAGTGCATCATAAACTCTATGTAAGAAATAAAATGGCTCCCTGTACCTGCCATGTTGCTGCAGCTGCCGTATTCAACTTACTGTAGCTGTCAATTTTTGTTCCTTATTAGTTTTTGAGAATGGCAAGAAAGTAGCAAGGAAATATTTTGTTTAGCAGATTATGGGTGTTTTTATTCTTAGCTTGACATGCTTGATCTGAGAAAAATAGCAGAGGATCTGAAAAGCTATCTCAGTCTTGGTAAAAATTCTTGTATGAGCTCACCACTGTTAGGAATTC
Organism: Sesamum angolense; assembly: GCA_034509725.1. Lineage (NCBI taxonomy): Eukaryota > Viridiplantae > Streptophyta > Magnoliopsida > Lamiales > Pedaliaceae > Sesamum > Sesamum angolense. The sequence goes on along the minus strand of JACGWL010000005.1, from coordinate 8,648,871 downwards.
TCATATTGTTCGCTGGTTTAACACAACAGGAACAAGTTGCAGCCACTAGCGAGGATGCGTCTTTTATGGTTAACTCACAGCTGGAATCTGTGGCAGGTCAATCAAAGTCCTTTCATCCTAACGGAAGTAGTTATACACTGAAGGTACCATGGCACTTTCTTGATCGTATTCACTTGTGTACTTCATTTAAGCGTGATTGCATAATGCAGATGTCTTTATTCTACAATATTAGGTGAGAAAGCCATATACAATCAGTAAACAGAGAGAAAGATGGACAGAGGTAGAACATCAAAAGTTTCTGAAGCTTTAAAGCTGTACGGTCGTGCTTGGCGCCATATTGAAGGTGAGTTTGGTGTAAGGTGGTCAAACACCGGCCTGAAATATTCTTCTCCAAGCTCTATAACTTTTATCGGAGTATATATTGTTCTACAGAATGATAAAGCTTTCTAGTAATTTGTCGTTGTTATGCAGAATATGTAGGCACCAAGACAGCCATCCAAATCCGGAGTCACGCCCAAAAGTTTTTTGCTAAGGTTTGCTAATAATCAAAGGGTAGCCTGCATTTATATCTGCATTTGGTTGCTAAGGTTCGACCTTGTTGCCTATAAAAAGCTTCATTTAATTTTAGGTTACGCGGGACTCAAACATTGATGCTGAAGGGTCTTTGGATCCAATTCAGATCCCTCCTCCTCGGCCCAAGAAGAAACCTCTGCATCCTTATCCTCGCAAATTTGTTGATCCTGTGAATAGAGAAATCATAGTTCCTAATCGACTGGAAATATCTCATTCTCCTGATGCATCTGTTCCTGAGAAGGACAACTTATCTCCTACTTCAGTTCTTTCAGTGGTAGGCTCTGATACTTTAGAATCCACAGCTGTTGAGATGCATAATTCTCGCCTTTCACCAGCTTCATGTTCTATTGATGCACACTCTACCTGCTCATTACTTACTGAAAGAGAGATGACAAACACATAACATCAGAGATATCTGCTAATGAAGAGAATGGATTTCGTTCACCAATGAAAACATCTTCCTTTTCGGTCCCAGATAAAAACTCACCCGTGGTATTCTACTATTCTTATCTCTTCAGCCATTTAACCTGATGTATATTCATGTAGATTTGAATATTGATATATATTTACCCTTATGGCATTTTTGTGTGGGTGCAGAAACTCAAATTGTTCCCTCAAGAGGCAGAATGTGCTATAGATTCTCCACAAGCTGAAGAACCTTATACAAGTATTAAACTATTTGGAAAGACAGTTGTGGTGAGAGATGCTTCAAAACAGTCTTTAGAAGTTGTGGAGAATTCTCAATTATTACCACCTGATATTATTGATAAGAAGCTTGACAATAATGCTGACGAGCTTTTTAAGGATCGGGCATTAATATCAACCATTCGATATCTACAAGATACTGTTGAATGTGATTCAAAAAGTGTAATTCCTAGCAGCTTACCACAGCATCCGCTGAATAACTTACATTGCCATATGGCGAACGTGTTTGGTTTGCCTTGGTGGATGTGGCACCAGGGTGTGGTACACCCATCTGCCTCATCCTGCCAGGAAGTTGCCTCACAGAATGCTGAATGTTCTCCCATTGGCAAAGGGTTAAAAAGTGAACAGCTTCAGCTGAATGGATCTTTAAATGGTCCAAAAACTCCAATTAGTGAAGCCAACACTGAGAACCGAAATAATGAAGTGTCTGAAGGAAAGCATTTGTCTAATACAGGGAAAAAGGAACCTGCAAAAGGTTTTGTGGCATACAAGCGATGTTTGGCAGAGAGGGATGGATCATCAATGTCTTTGCTGCAGGAGAGGGAGGGCCAAAGAGCTCGTGTTTGCTCGTAGCACATTCTCGGCACAGTCCTACTTCGTTTAACCCTTAACCTGTATCAGGTGATTATTGCACATGGAAGTCACTAAAGTCAGCCACCCAGAGTGGCAATTATGTAAAGAAGACAAGTGTTGTTCTTAAGCTAATGTAGGTGGTTTCAGGATAGAAATATCTGTGCTTGCAGACAATGACTTTCTTGATTTATGGTCGGATTGTCGCCATTAACTTCTTGATTTGTGGCCGGGTTTTCGCCATTAACTTTAGAACATGATGTATAGCGGATGTCCTGAGCAGGAGCTGCTAGTTATAATTTAGTTTCTCGCAGCTCATTGATTTACTTCTTGGTTCATTTGTAGTACTCTGGCTAGAAGATGAGTGAGTTGATAATTTTACATTTGTAACTGAACTTTTTGTTTGGTGTCTTTCTCAACAAGTGGGAAAATACAGAAGTGTTTCATTTTCCTAGATATGAGTATGATTCAAACTTCTTGTTCCACTCTTTCGATGACTATCAAGGGGTTTTATAGACTACATCTGAAGAGGTGTGCCTCAGAATTTTAACATTTTTCCTGCAGATTATAGGTCAAAATTGAAGGTATGGAACGTGAGGAGAATACCGGTGTATACTTGCAGGTTACATGAACAATAGCTATATGCAGAACAATAGCGAATTGAAGATCTGGTACTGATCTTTGTCATCCGCTGAATTACAGGTGACAAAAACATACAAGAAAATCAGTTCAAGGGTGAGTATTTGGGAACAGAGGACTATCTTCTCTTGTTAGCAATAGTGGCGTTTTCTTGAATGCCATTGTCAAGAACAGAGGCTTGGTACTTTCATAACACCATTCCAGCTCTAACTAGGGCTCTGCCCGGGTCCTCGATGAAGCTCAGCTCTAGATTTTGCGACCTCAACAAAAATAACTCGACCATCCAGGAACTGCAGATAAGTTGCAAGAGAAATCATAGCAGTAACTTCGAAATATAGTAAAGCAAGAAAGAGGGGTGGGAGATTCGCAGTGCCCATCATTCTGTCACTGAAGTGTTTTACAACACTAGACGCATTTTCATCTGAATGTAAACCAACGAGAGGGTGGCCGTCTTATAGCACTCAAACAGAATCCTCAACAGACACTCAGAAAATTCAGTTCATCATGCATCTTAATTACACTCTCTGTAATTTGCTGGGACACAAGGAGTTGCATTCATAAATAACAAGAATATGTGCATGTGATAAAAGTATACTGACCTTCCCATGCATTCCATCAATAGCTTTCTTAGACTCCTCCTCCGTCGCATATCTCAAGAATGCAAAGCCTCTCGGCCTATTTGCTATCTTATCCATCACCAAGTTCACTACAAGAGTCAACACATGCTTCAACAATTTAGAATCACCAAATACAAATTCGCTAAGAGGGCTATCATAGAAGAATTCGTAACAAGTTTCTGACCTTCCACAAGCTCACCAAAGTTCTTGAATGCATTTCTTAAACTATCCTCCGTCGTCCTAAACGAGAGTCCTGAAATCAGAGACAAACCAAGCCACGCTAAGAATACAGTGGCAATCTCAATACAAGAATGCACTTCCCAATCGCCATACCCACAATTGATATGGATGCTAATGAGGGTGATTCTGATCAAGGTACCATCATTGAAGCACAAGCATTGTATGAATGTATAATAACCTTATACTTACACGATGCGCCCATATTTTTTTTCAACAATATGCCACAAAACTTTGAATCAAGATATCCGGAACAGTGAAAAACAACAAAATTGCTGCTTTTGGATAATACAAACAAAACAATAACGCAGTAATAAGTATTGGATTGTAGCCTCCAAATTCTAAGGGTTTCAACGAAATAAACAATATCACAGAAAATGAATTTGAGTGAGAGAGAAGGAGCTGACCACTAACGAAGAGTCTTGTTCGAGTTCGCGGCGGAGAAAACGAAGACGAAGAAGAAGAAGAAGAAGAAGAAGGAAGACATGAGGCTACGTGGGAATTACAATTTTGGAGTCCATATGGAAGATTGCTGCGGGCAGACAGCAGAGGGGCTGGTGAGGAGTGAAGACGTCTTTTTGTTTCGAACTTCGATAACGTAACTGGTGGAGCCGCCGCCTGCGGTGGTGGCGCCAGAAAATAATGTGGAAGAATGCGGTGGTGGAAAGTGGTGGTGACCATCTTCTCCGGTCTGATTTCCTTCGTCTGAAGTGAAGCGATTAGCCACCAAGGATTTTTAAGTACATTTGTTGGGGAAATCCCTCAACCTTGGGGAAATATCAATTAGGTCCCTCTGAAGTCTGAACATATTTCCAAAATTTTCATTTAGGTTGTTAGATTTATCTACCTATAAATTACACTTAGATCCATTTTAAAAATACAATTTTTTTAATATTTTTTCGAAATTATCCTAAAAATTCTATATTTAGAACTGTATCTGTATGCATTGTTTTTAGGATTTGACTGAAAAAGATGTTTTCAACAAAATGATATATAAGCTTTTAATTTACTGCCTCATCCATCATTCCATATAATTCAATAATATGACTAGTTTTTTTGTTAATACGAGAATAATATTTTATTATTATAAACTATTTTTACTTTATATATATATAATATATATATATATATATATCTACCCCTTACAATTTTCAAGTAAATAATATTACTATAATAATTTTGTGAATAATTTATACGAAATACTAAACGATATAAAATTGAAAGTATATGTAATTTTTTTTTTTTGGTTGGCGTCAATAGTTTCTTGTTCAAAGCATAAAAAAAGATGTATAATTATAAATGAATAATTCTCGAAGGGGTATAATTTCACACTAAATAAAATGTAATAGCAAAAGAAAAGAAAAAGAAAAGTAAAGAACGTCACAAAAATAAGATAATAATTAGAAGAAAAAATAGCAATAGACATAAAAAAAACTACAATGAAAAATGAATAATCCTATAAAAGTGGAATTTCTTATAAAAATCGAAAATAAGAGAATTGGGAAATTAATTTTTATTAACATTGGATAATTGTTTGTACATCACTAAAAGTGATGCATTTACCTCTAGATGCATAGGACGTGATAATTTGTAGTTATATGGATAATATGTACATCTTGACAAAGTGGAATGCATACTCCATGTATTTCAAGAGACAAATCACATAAAAAGTATGTGGAAAGAAGTCTAAATTTATAGATTGATCTCATGATTGTGTGGAAACACATTATTAAGTAGAAGAAAAGAATGCATCAAATCCATTATTTTCCATTGCTTTTTACATGCATATTTAGGCTGCCACTTGCCATTTCTTCATGCTTGCCTCTTCATGTATTGCATGGTTTTCAATCAAGCTCTCATCTGTTGAACAGCCCATATAGCTTCAGCAAACCATAGATGATAACTGAGGTAGAGATGCAAAGACATAGCCAGTGACCGGCACAAGCTACACGGGTTATTCTTGAGTAGTCAGCATTCTGAATTCTCGCTTGTTTTACATCTTCAATCCTGCTTATTCTTGTCGAGTTAGTTGCTATACGCTATAAGTAGAATGGATCTGTGAAGGAGAGTTTAAATCTCATTTGATACATGCCTTGGTTCTGGCTTCTTTGTTTGTTCTGATGCCGGTGGGGCTGAATCTCGTGCCTCTCGTTTTGGTGCTGGCTTTGTTTCTTTTTCTGCTGGAGCCGGTGTTGGTGCCTGTGCTGGCTCTGCTTTGCTTTCTTCACCAGGGATAGTTGAATTCTTGGCCTGTACCGTTCAACTTGGATTCGTTAAGACGCGGATATTAGACTTACAACTTAGGCATCCGAAAAATTAATTCTTGAAATCTGTAAATAGTTTATATTACAGGTCCCTGATGCTTCGGAGGCAATCAGTAATGTAAAATATTACAACAGTGGAGTGTAAGTGTAACTTTCCAAATGAGTGGTTTCTTGTAATATGTTCAAACTTCAAGAACTTCTATGTGATTATCAGTAAAACTTGTCTGGCTTTGTTTTTATTAAGAGAGTGGTTGTAGTTCAGTGAACCTACCAGCTTCCTGAACTGGAGATTGTAGAACACATCAACGTATCGTTGCTTCGATTGTTTCTGTTCTTTGTTCAACTGCCTCCAGAATCCATAGGCTAATCCCATGTTCAAGACTTTGTTTGCATAGATCTTCCATGTATAGCTGCCACACAACAGGATAGTGTATATATATTGTTAGACATGTCGAGAAGATATATACTAAAGAATCTTGGATGTGATTCTTGCAAACGGACCATTCATTTATGCGCTTGAGGCCTGCTAGAGACACTCTATTCCAATATCTACTATCCCCCTTGCATTTCTCAAAGAAATCAGCTATCTTGTTGCTTGATTCATCACCATTGTTGGGGTCAATGTGGAAGCCTGAGATCCCGTCTACTATAATCTCTGCCGGCCCTCCTTGGTTGGTGGCAAATGTGGGCAGTCCACAGTTCATGGCTTCGATAACAATTAGGCCGAATGCTTCATATAATGCTGGCTGCACAAAAGCTCCCTTAGTGTCTGCAATAAACCGATACAGCTCACCATTCCGATATCTGTCAGTTTGAGCTGCTATCCATCTTATATGACCCTTGAGTTGGTATTTATCAATCAAGGCATGCATTTTCTTGATCTCAGCCATTTCTTCGCGGTCTTGTGATTTGGATGGGTCAAAGAATCCTCCTACAATAACAAGGTTGACTAGGTTTCGAAGCCTTTTATTCTTCCCATACCACTCAGTTAATCCAGTGATGTTCTTGACAATATCGAATCTTGCCATTGAAAAGATGATTGGTTTCTTTCTGTCTGCAAGAAATCCACTGTTCAAGAAACATAAAGTTTTTTTCAGTTAAATGCTATTCAGACAAGTATGGCTTTGTCACAAGCCAAGATTTGGTGTCTCGGGCAAATTGATGGATTGACTTACATGTGCTCCTCAGTGTCCTCCTTACTGTAGAGTAGCTCCTCAAGGGCAGGTTGAAATTTGATGAATCGTTTCTGTTTATCCGAGAAGGGAAAGTAGACAGACTGATCAGCTCCAGGGGAAGCAATGTTGAACTTTGGATCAAACACGTTGATGCCAGAAACTACCCTATGAAGCCCTGGCATTGTGAACGAAACATGGCTTTCATATTGTCCAGGCCGGTTCTTGCTGAAAGGTTGAAGAAGATCCGTAAAACAGAAGACTAACATTGTATATAACTCACAACTATTAAACATACTAATAGTAACCTTCCAGCAATTTCTTGATATGTGCTGGTAATTATGAAATCAGCAGCATTCATTGCTATCAGATCAGCAGTGAATTGGCAAGAGAAATGGTATTTTGAATCCAAGTCCCTCCACTTGACATCTGAATCTTCATATTTGGTCTTCTCCAGAGCATGAGCAATTGTTCCCTTGGAACAAAACATGTATTCACTTAGATTTTCATTGCTTTGACAAAAGATGTAGCATAGGAGTTGATAAAAAATACCCACCAGAGTCACTCCAAGTTTGCTAGCCACTAAAGAGGCAACTAAGTTTCCGTCGGTGTAGTTCCCGATTATAAGGTCTGGTTTACCTCCCATTAACTCAAGGATCTTTGCAGTAGCATCCTAGTCAAATGACATGGACAGGAAAAATGATTAGTCTATAGTAGGAAGTTTGTTTACATATAATCAATCCTTACGGAGAACTTGCCTGAGAAAATCTCTCCAAGTAAGGGTAGATGTCGAAACGGGAGACCCATGGTCCAAGAACTCCTTTCTCAGTGTTAAACGGGACCCTGAGGATGTGGGAATGCTTGGTATTAACAATAGGCTCCATTTCTTGATTGCATTTGTTCCCTTTTGCATCCGGGATTAGACGAGTCACCTGCACATATGCAGTAAATACCTTGAGCCATCTCCAAGTTTATATGTAAGAAGAAATCATGGGCAAACTTTTATCAGCTTTCTCACCACAAGAATCTTGGGCTTCACATTCAGGCCTTGCTGCTTTATCCTTAACAGCAGCTCTTCTTCTAGAGCTTTGACTTGATCAAGAATGTAAACCACCTATTCGACATATTTCATGCATTTGAAACTCTATCCACAAGTACAAACTTCCATGTGCAAAATCTTCATTGCAGTAACTAAGTACTTATAACCAAACGGAGACGTACCTGGCCTCCAGTATCAGGCAAACCGAGGACATCTGCTTGCCCAAAGTAGCCATGTACGGAGAAGATAACAATGTCGTATATAACAGGAAGCCTGCTGAAAAATGCTTCTGTATTTATAGGATCTGGTGCTTGAAGCATCTCAGAAAGTATCCTCATTGTTTGTCCAACTCTTTCTGCATTATCCCCCCACCCTTTCTCAAAGCCCCATTCTTTAAGCCTGGAATGTGCAAACGGTGGAAGTGAATGAACTAAGTTTGATAATGATGTTAGTTTTTTTAGATCATTAGGTTGATAAGGAGAAAGTGACTGAGATAAAATGTCATTACTTCTGCTCAAAATTCTGGTAAGGAGTGTCTTTCGGAAGGGCAGATATGAAAACTTCTGCAACCATCAACGATTCTTGGAGTGTTTCAACAGTATTAAGAGTCTCATTGATCATAAGTTTCTGCCAATTGGGATCCAGAGAACAGGCAACAAAAAGAGAATGTTAACGTTCCCCAAATCAGTTGTTTATAATGAAACCTTCTGATTTTCCTGCCTCTCCGTTACGATCAAGAGAGAGCAGGTAATCAACCAAAGGTTTTGCACTCTCAGTTTTCCCACAAGCATTGAAGTCATGAACTTTGAGATGTAGCCAAGTCCACTGCCAATCGAAGACGGGAGAGCCAGTCTTGGAACTCGAACATCAAATGCTCCAAAATCTATCTCCAATGCATTCATCCTTTGCCCTGTGTGCACATATTACATTTCAGATTTCAGAACCACCTCTTATTAAAACCAATGCAACTCTTACTTGTGTTGTTCAACTACTCACCACTTCTCATCAAAGATAATTTCCTTGAACTTCAAGTAATCAGTCGACGTGATTATATCCACAGAAAGACTACCGGAGTCCACCTTGACATAGTCCCAAACCCCGGGGTTCTGCCTGATCGCAAAAGCAACAAAAGGCGGCACAACTGCTGCTTCCTGTTGTGTCAACATCCACAAATCTTCAGACCCCATTTCCACTAAGGATGTGTTTCAACTGAAAAATGTAGCAGAAACCACAGAATCAGCTCACCTGTGTTGAACTCAAGATATCACCAAGTGAACCTCCCAAAACCTTAGCTCTTTCAATCTTATCCTCAATGGCTTGCTCCACCTCATCCTGTAACTGCTGGAACTTCATCAGCCTTCTTCCCTTCCCAGTAAACCTTCACAATTTCATCCAAATCCCGACGAAAAACTCAAACGTCAGCCTCAGGACATTCATCTCAAACAGAGTTACTAAATTGTAACAACACAAGAAAAACTAGTCATAAAAGTACCTGTCAAAACATCTCTTCATATGGTGTTGGCTCTGCCTCAAATCAGGCATTGTATCCACTGCAGCAACTGAAGCCATTGAACTGATATATGAAAAGCTCAAATTAAGCTGTGATTGCTATGGGGTTTCCTGATTTTGAACAAGAACAATGGGATTGTTTATATAAGAGAGAAATGGGAAGTGTGTAGACATGCAAGTGAGAATATTTTGGAGGGCTGTTTAGCCAATGAAAGTAGAGAGAAAAGAACATTCTTTGGGACTGATTGTGGGGAAGAGAAAAGAATTCACTTTAAGAAGTAAATATACAGATTTGGATTTTTGTTGCCAAATTTTAAAAAGTGGAGGGGAAGAATTTCTATTGTTGTGATGTCTTTCATCAAAATGTATTCTTTTCTTTAAGTAAAGTTTTTTCAATGCTAAAACATATATAATGGAGTAATTTTTAGTCATTCCTGAAATATTCGGAATTATTTTGAAATAGTTTCTGAAATGCAAATTGCAAAAGATTTAAGAAGTGTATTGAGAATGTGATTAATAATTGATGATTACTCTTTGAGATGATTAAAAATATTGAAAATGAATGAATTTTTTGAAATTATGTTTTGAAAAGATAAAAATATTATGAATATCAAATCATATTTTAACAATGCATGTTATAATTTGATAGATGCAAATCCTATATTTATATCTATATCTATATTTATTTATACTATATATAAGTATAAATCTTTTTGTACTTGTTCCCATTGTGAAAAAGATATTAATACTCTTACTTAAGTAATCTTTATGGCCATGTTTGCTACAATTGATTGGGCCGGATTGGAGGGGATATCTGGCTCAATCAATTGTTTACTTTTTTTCCGCTTGGCCGGGGATTGATTTTCAGACCCGAACTTGGTGGTGACTGTGGACTGATTACAATCTGCCTAAATGAGGTGGATTAATAATTTTTGTTGGCCCACTAGTAATGAATAAAAATGTGTATTACTATAATATCCCCAAAAGTAGTTGGTAAATGTCCCATTGAACCCTACTTGTGAATTAATTTTCCAAATAACTAATTTCATTACTATTTCATTTGTACATATTCTCCAAAGAGCTCTGCTATATCTCTCTGTTAAGCTCCAACGCGATGTAGCCATATTCGTTGGATGCCAATTATTTTAAATTTTATTTTTGTAATTTTAATAACTATTTATTATAAATTTAAATTATAGAATAACAAATAATAAATACATAAATTTTAAAAATAAAAATTTCTTTTGATGTTAAAATTTTATATTAATTTGTATAACATGTATATATTTTATATTATTATATATTAATGAATATTATTTTTATGAACTGGTTATGGAGAAAATGATGTGGATATATAATGTATATATAAAAAGTTTAAGTATTTTTAAGTATTTTATATTTTGTGAAGTTAATATGGGATATTGATGTTTTTGTTCAATTATGGGGTAATTTTGTCAATTACACATTTGATCTCTTATAACAACTACAAAAATAATTACAACATAAAATTACACAATAATCATCCAACAATTAATAGAAAGTAAATAAGCTATTAAATTATCATCTTACTAAATATCCCAACAATAATCATGAAATTATCTAACCCTCTTTGATCCCATTCAAAAAAGTAAAGGAGCCCTAAAGAGTAATTATTATTTGGTCCTAAAACAATTTATTTGACCTGCAATAAGTTAGTAATAAGTAAATCAGGGTTAATATAGATTTTTTCTGATTTTTTTGTTAATATCTGCAAATTCGATGAATTTGGACTAATGGAGGGACTTATTTGTTAGACAAAAGCAAACCTTAGGGGTGCTAGATGTAATATTTCAGACACATGGAGTTTATATGTAATTATACCAAATCTCAGTGGGAGAGTGTAATTATCCCTATATATAGAGCACCCTTTTAATATTCTATTTATTATTATACTTATTGATTATATTACATTATTCATATTTATATTTATCAATACAAATGTAAATAGAAAAGTCCTTTCACACTACTCATAAATGGTTGTTAGTGTATAATTGCTCAAGTTTTCAAAATTTACATTAATTGATAATTATTCTTCTCTTTGTTAATGTATTAATGTATTGTTTTATATATTTTATTCTTATTTATAATAAATTTTAAAACGTGAAAGATTATTTTATTATATGCACCCAAGAACGACATGCCACAACAGATAATGCTATAATAAAAGTGTGAATCCCACCAATATTTATATATTCTTTTTTTTGAAAAGATATTTAAAAAAAGTAGTTATAAAAGCTAACTCAAAAGTTAAAAGTACCAAATCAATATAAAATCATAATTAGTGGACGAAAATCACAATTAACCCAAAACCTAAATCCATAAGATTACAGTGATTGATAGGATGAGGACTTTTTGCAGGGAAGATTTGGTGGAGGTTGGGATGATATATGATATGTATTGTTTAAGGTTTTCATTACTTCAAATGCTCCAAATATCTATTCCTAGAGCAGTTTAAATCCTGCAAACAACATGTGTTAGAGTCAAGCTAGAACGGATTATGGCGATGGCTTTTCGATACAGAAAGAGCATAAGAGTTGGAGTAGCAAAAAGTTGTACTGATGCTGGAAACCCAATGTACATAGATTGGATTGTACGATTTCACTTGTACCATAAATAAATTGTATTGATTCAACGGTATGTAGTGCGCGGTACATATTCAAGATTATGATAAGAAGTATTGGTCCAAGGGACAAGGCGTCATTCTGTTAAAAGTGCTCCACTACCTGCATTGGATATCTATTCTTTTTCACGTGTACGAAACTGCCAAGATACCTTGCTACGTAAGTTGGTTACCAAGTCTTCGGACCTAAGAGTTTGTCTTTTTTGAGGATTAAAGGCAATTTTGGTCTTCTATTATACCCATTTCTAATTTAAGTTCATTAATTTTCTAGGGTTCCAAAATTGTCCTCTAACTTTTTTAATTGCTCAATTTGGTCCTTTGTTACCCGGAATTTCTCCATTTTGCTCAATTTATACTTCATTTGTTGAACTTAAAAAAATATATATTTTCAACTAATTTAAATATTATTAATATTAATATTTTGATAAATTATATCTATTATAAATATATTAATTAAATATCAAATACAAAAAACCGTATATCAAAGTTTTAAAATTAGAGTGTTTAATATAAATAATATTTATCATTATATATTTAAAAATAAAAATATTTTTATTATTTTACATATATCAAAAAAATATTTTATTATTTTTAAAAAAAAAGATAGTGCAGTACTTTTTCCTCTTTTTATTTTAATATATATATATATATATATAATATATATATATATTGGCGGCGACGATCGCTGTCACTGTCCAATTTGTAGTTATATATATGTAATGTATATATATATAATTATTATATATAATGTATTTTATATATATTGTAATATATATATCCTAATAATGATGTGGCAATTAATGCCACATCATTTTATTTTTTTAATTAAAGTCATGTAATTGCCACATCATGTATAATTAATCAAAAATATTAATTTTCCTAATTTAAAATGCTACGGTAGATCTAGGTGGCATTTTTTGGCAAGTTAAGAGAAATTCCGACGAACAGAGGACTAAAATTGAGCAATTAAAATATTTAGAGGACCATTTTGGAACCTTAGAAAATTAATGGACTAGAATGAGAAATGAGAATAATTAGAGGACAAAATTGCCTTTAATCCTCTTTTTTGAAGTCTCAAGAGCCCTAGCTAGAGCTGTAATGTTTGTAAGATGGAGGTATATAGAGCGATTTAAGGTCTCTAATGGTATATTAAAAATATCCCCACATTAAGTAATTTCATGCTCTGTAATCTCATATGAGGAAAAAAATTCGATAGGAATGAGTTCGGATCAAATGGAAATTTTTCTTGAATAATTGAATGTGAGATAAAAGTGTAATAATAATAGTTGATGCAACTTATAAAACACATTAGATAACAAAGAATTGTTGTGTCATGATCTAAATTATTGTGACAATTTTATGCATAATTCTTGTCACTAATAAATCTATCGCAACAAGATCAAACTTACTGACAATTACTATATATATATAACATATACGCTACTAAGGCTTAGCTTAATTGATGAAATTAAGGTTCCATGACTAAAGGGTCATGAATTTGAGTTCCACCAATATATGGATACTGATTTATTTTAATAGTAGTTGTTGGTTTACTGTAACAATAATGATTTGTTACTTCATACATATTTAATATTGTAGCTAACTTATATTGATTTTTTATGACTGGAATTTATGATGTAAATATAATCATTCAGCTTATATATATATATATATTATATATATTATACTTAAATTTCAGTTTTAAAATCGTCATTTTAATATTTTGAGGCAAACTTTTACTTTGTTGTAGTGAAGTAAGGCCCATTATAGATTGGTTTGAATAAGCCTCCACATTGCCATATTGAACCCATGGCCCATCTCATTTCGGCCCAATAATTGAGAAATTGGTCTTTCTTTGAGTGTCTTGTTCTTCATACCATTTATATATATCAGTATATGTAGCACATTCAAATATAGATGAATAATTAATTATAAAATTATTAATTTAAAAAATATTAATTGAATAAATAAAATATTCAGAAATAAAAAAATATGAAAATTTATTAAAAAAGAATTTATGAGAAAAATAAAAACTAACAAGTTGAGAGAGGGGAATCTAAAATTGAGGAGACAGAGGAAAAAATAAAAATTAATAAAATAATTTAATAAAAGACAGAGAAAAAGAATTGAAAACACCTATGGGTGTTCCCATTTTTTTTTTTTCCCTTTAATTGGTATATAGTGGGGCACGGATAGAAAACTTGGGTTCGAACTCAAGATCTCTTTTTTTTTAATTATATAAAAGGTATAGATTATTAGGATTTTTCATGAATTATATTAGGGTGTGTTTGGATCGATGGATTTGGATTTGAAGGAAGGATTTGGAGAAATGATTTCAAATGACTCCATTTAAAAAGAATTTAAAATCCATAAATTAATTAAAACTTAGTTTAAAATTAAAATGGAAGGATTTGAAATTCTTTGGATTTAAAATTATCCAAACATGTCCAAAGGATTTACTATGAAGGATTTAAAAATTCATTTCAAATCCTTCAATCCAAATGCAACCTTAAAGATCACACAAAATTTCACCAATTGTGCTGGAACTTTAAGACATTGCCTACTAAATATATATATATAAACCGCTAAGATATTCTTTTTTTTATCGTTGTCTTATATATATAGTTTCTTATAGAACTGATGAACTTGGTTTTCTGCTTCTAGGATTAGAAGTTTGTTGGAGTATGGAGTCTGTCCCAACTCTAAATTCAAATTAGATAACCCTGGATCCAATTGTAAACAAGGCTTATGAAGATTAATTATCCTTGGTAGCCTGATATTAAAACTTTTAACTGCATATCACTCTTGCAAGCAAAATTTGAATTTTTGAAAAAAATAATCACATTTCTTAACAGTGTTTTTTTTTTTTGTTGGGGAAATTGCATTTATGTCCCATAAGTTAGTCTTTTGTTTTTTGGTTTCATTACTCACCACAACATATCCCATAACTTCAAAAAAAAAAAAAAAATAATTTTAATCTCAAGCCTTAATTCCATTAAATATTTTTTGATGGAAACAACCTTAATTCCCCTCAAGACACGTGCTGTTTTCATTAAAAAATTTAACAGAACTAAGATTTGGGACTAAAATCACAACTTTTTTGAGTTACGGGGTACATTGTGATGAATTTAATAACAAATAGGTCCAAAATTATAAAAAAAACTAACTTGTGAAACATAAAATGTAATTTTTATTTTTATTTTGTTCATTTCGCTCCCTCATTCTCTCTTCTACGACAAATTCAAATTCGAACATGTACATCACTTTGGGAAAAAAATTATGCTAAAAGTCGTGAAAACTATATACGCAGATGTGAGGACCAAAAAGATTTATATATGAATCCGATTGACTTCATGTGTACTAATTTAACTTACATTACGTGCAATAATCACTATATTCTTACAATTTTAATAAAATAAAATCTTATTGATATAGGGATTCTTCTAATTAGATGCAACTCCAATCCAAAATTATAAATTGGAAATTAAGGTGCAATAGGGAGTGAGAATTAAACTGTGGTCCTGCATGCGTATAAGTCACAGATGAGCACTCTGCATGTGGTGGATCATCATCAACATTTAAGTGTGTGTGTGTGTGATGAATTTGGTACTATCATAATTATATAAGTAGTAGCCTCTCCTCTTCATTCACATTAATTCAAGATTGGCAATTTCATCATCATTACTGCACAGTACACATCTTCAATCTTTACTCCTCATAGGCTATACATCAAGAGGCTGAGGCTGAGAGGTTGCTGCAAGCTAATCAGAAATGGGCCGAATCTTTCGGTTACAAGCATTCAAAACTATTAATTTTTACTCATTTATTACTGCTACTTCTCCATCCATGCATGGTAAAATCCAGCTGCATCCACTGTTGATCAGACGTCCAACGGTGGGCCGTTCCCTCTCGTGCTGCCATCAATAGTTGACGTTGTGTACACACATGAACGGTTCTTTGAGTTTCACTAGTCTCGATGTTTTCTCTACGGTAGGTTATAAGTTTCGTGCAAATTACTGTATGCGAAGGAAATACGACTTTTTTTTACGTGATTGATCAATTTATCATGGTTAAGTACAAAATTGCGAATACTGAATACTATTGATTCATTAACCGTGGTCAAAACTTGAATATCACGTTAATTAATTGGTTTGATTTTTTTGTTTTGTAGGTGTGCATGTCCAAGTTTTATGAGCTTCATTTCCTTTTTGTCAGATAATAATGATGGGTTTTTTAGGGTTTTGCATGAGTCTGTAGGGACTTAATGGCTGCATTTAAATTCTTGATTTATGATGTCTCTGTGTGTAATAATTTGGACAAGAAACTGTATAAATGATCAAATGATGCAGTAGTAATAGTTTATATATTTTTACAGCAGGTAGTAATTAGTCAGAGTTCTTGAAAATTAATTAATGAAACTGACATTAGTTATTAATTACGGAAGCTGTAAAAAATATGGACCCCTACCCATGGCTGGTGTAGCTAGGTTAGGATGTTTTCTTCATAATTGCTGTCAGAAGTCTTAAAGAGCAACAACTAACTTGTAATGAAGGTACAGTAATTTATGTCCCTCTGAAGGGAATTGAAATACAACAGCCCAAGACGACAGTGAAAGGAGGAAAAATATTCTGAGTACAATTAGAGGTGATGTATGTATCATCATCATCTGCTGTTATCTATATATATATAATCAATGTATTCATAATATTGAAGCTTTGAGAAATTGGAGGACTATATTTGAATTGATAAATTTAAAAATATTAATTTGGAGATTTCAAGTCTATTTTTTTGGGATAATATTAGATATATCGTATAAAAGGATTTTAAAATTATAGAATTCGTCACTGTCATTTTTATTGTAAATTATTGACTAATTTCAAGTTCTCTTGGGGTTCTGTTGTAATTTTGGTTCTATAATTATAGGTGGTTGACATTTTGTTCTTTTTGTAAATGGAGCTTCCGATTTGATCCATTGTTTTTGCAAGTTTCGTGATTCAAGGACAGATTTTGCTGGAAAATAAAAGCTGACCGAGAAACCACATATAGAATGGAAGCATGTGTGTCTCAAATTTAAGCCGGCACATCACTTGCGTGTGACAATTTCCAGCATATTTAGAACGAGATTAATGCAATGTGCCCCCTGTGATATTGCAAATGAGCAAATTACCCCCCTATGAAAAAAAAAAAAAAGTAATGGACCAAATCGCAAATTTCATTTCTTAAGAACCAGATTTTCTCGATATGGAGGTATTTGAAATCCTTCCTGCAATTCTTCTTTTTAAATCATCCAAATTGTACACGCATTGTTTATGTTTTCATTTTCAGTTTTGATTAGTGGAAAATATATATTTTTAATTTTGTACAGATTTTTGTACAAAAATGAGAATATGTTTGGATAAGCTAATGATACTTATTATTTAATTAAAAATCCAAAAATTGAGGTGAATATATATATATATATAGTAAATTAAGATGATGGAGATCGCAGTCGTACGTAGCAAAGGATAGAAGTTTTGTCTCACTAGTGAAAGACAAGTGAAGCTATATATACGTACGTACCTAAGACCTGTGCAAGAAAAGAATAATTAATTACCTGTCTGCACCACCAATTTTCTTTTCTTTTCTTTTTTTTTTTAAAAATGTTCATAATTAAATATATAATTAAATTATTTTTTGATAATCTAATTAATCGTAATGTATATATATATAAAGAACAAGAGCATGCAGTACAGCAAAAGTTCAAAACTTCCCATGCATACCATGCAGTTCACGTTCCATTTTAGGTTCAATAAAATTGCAGTAAGGGGTTGGAATCATGATTAAAATTGTACGTGCGTGATCTATTATATGTTGATCCATAATTAACCTCTAAATTAATTTAATTAAGGGTTTTGATTAAGAAATAAGTTTATAATTATAGCTCCATTAATTTCTTGTCCATTGATTTTCCTCAATTGAGATAATAATTCAGAAGCTCTTCGTCAGAAACCTGGAGGCATGCAATATCACTGCCGCCATGCAATATGCACCACCACCACCACCACCACCTCCTCCTCCTGTAGGAGAAAGAGAGACGGAAATTAAAGAATTTAAAGTCCGTTCTTTAACGAAATATTTTTTGACTCTAGAATCTCGTATGATCTTACTATATAGGGTTAAATTCGATTTGCCCTTTATATTAGGATCGGATGGTATAGAAAACGTCCCATTACTATTAAAATTTTCAAATCCCTCCCTAAGTTTGAAAATAGATGAAAGTAGCCTTATAGTTTGTCTTTATATCTATAACCTTATGCGTTAATATATATAAAAGATTAAATAGATAGCATTTCTTAATTAGTATATTCTTCTTCCTAATTAATATAGATTATGATATACTTATATTAAAATATTACAAATATAAAACACCTTAAATAGGAATGTAGATGTTAGTTCTATCTTATTGGATTAGAATGACAAATAACCACCTCTTGATTTATACTAGGAATGACAATTGATCCTGAAAAATCGGGGCCTCGATTTGGACCCGCCTCATATGGGGCGAGTTTGGGATGAAATTTCCTAAGTTTGGGGCTTCTTGGGCACGCCCTGGCCGGGTCCGGGGCAGGGTACGGGGCTTGTCCCGACCCCACCCCCTGCACCGAGTAACAAATTTTGCACTTTTTTAATTTTTTTTATTAATATATAATGCATTATTAATAAAATATAATGGTATTATATATAAATTTTAAATAATTTTTGCATGTATCCAACTCTATATAGAAATATAAAAAAATAAAAATTACTTAATAAGAAATCAATAATTTAGATGAATGTATTATTTGTCTTGTGAAAACTATATCTAAATGATATTATTTATTAAGTTGAATATAATATAATATAATTCATTTTAGATATTATTTGATCAGAAAATTAATAATTTAGATGAATGTATTATTTTGTCTTATACTATTCATTTTAGATTGAAAAAAGGTATTTAAATCCTGTTATTCATTTCTATGTAATCGTAAATGATATTATTTGATCTTTAATAGTTAATGTATTCTTTGTCTTATACTATTCTTTAGGAAAAAGATAGCATTTTTCGTCCTATATATTAAGTTCATTTTCAATTTAGTACCATTTGTTATACTTTTCTCACATTTAGTCCCATTTTTAAAAAAAAATTCTCAATGTTAGTTTCAAGTCAATTTTTCATCCAATTTTTAATGAAAAAGCGTAAATTAAATGAAAAAGCGACTTTTCAATTAAAAATTGGATAAAAAAGTAACTTTTCTATTACAAACTATTATGTTACTATATATGAATTATTATATCTACGTAATAATTCTTATCAGTGGTAAATCACGAGAGATCGATCAATGGGCCCTTCAAACATCCCAGCCAGAGTTATTTACTTTTAAGTCCCAATATTTTGTTAATAACCTAACTTCTCTCACTATATAAAATATAATCATAGTACCATCGATATTTATTAAAATATAGTTTCTGATCATCACATTAACGTACCTCTGATTTTCCGTGTAAAATTCTACAGAAATTATTAATATTGATTTAATGTACGTTGACCCACCTTTCATTTCGGATACGTACATTGATATTGATGACTAATTATTGAGGGATTATTTATTTATTTTAATTATCAAAGAATTAATAAATCTAGACGAGAAAGTGGAACAATAAGAGATATATAGAAGGAGCGAATTTCTCAATAATCTTTTGGTGTTTTTAGTCATTATGTATCTCAAATTTAAAGGGTAAATTACAATGACCCCTGAAATTTGATTTAATTATGAATACTCCATCGTTGTTCAGAAATTACCAATACACTCCTGATTTTAACGGTCATCTAACAGTTAGCCAATTCGTTGGATTTTCATCTGTTTTTTGTGATGAACTGACCAAAATATCTTTATAGATTAAAAAAGTATAATTTTTTTATTTTCTTTATGGACTAAATGATTTTTTTTATAATTTTTAAATATTTTTTCATCCAAACTCATTTGATTTTGTTTATATGTTTTTAATTTTTTAGAAAATTAAAAAAAAATACTGTAAGGGAAAAGTTGACAATTTTATACCCTCTTCCACGCATTACATAATTTCATTAAACATTATTGGGTATTTATAATTTTTCAAATAACGAGAAAGTATTCATAGTTATGCCAAATTTTAGGGGAGATCGTTGTGATTTTTTCAAATTTAAAAATATCTTTTGCTGTTAGAGTGTATATATATTGTAAGTTAACATTACTAATTTCACACACACAAAAAACAAAAACAAAAACAAAAACAAAATAAAGAAAAGTTAACATACTACCTTCAATTATTTTAGGGAAAAAATGGATTAATTTTCTCATAGTTTCTAGGATTTTATAATAGCAAATATAAATAAATATCTAAGAGTAAGTTTTAATTACAACTAATGCCAAAATACAATAAAGTAAAAGTCACCTCGTAGTTTTCTGTTATATTGCAAAACTATTTACTAACAAATAAAAGAGGGGGGTGTTAATGTTACTTACAATTTAGGGTATATTATGAAATTAGATATAGGTGGGCAAAATATGAGTAAATAGTATAGTTGATTTCTTAAAATAGTATTTAAAAATCTCTTTAATTCTTTAAATTTAGTTTTTGATTTTGATTTTCATAGATTTTAGTTTTTATCTCAATTTGATCCATCTGATCTTTCGAGCAAAATTGTGATGGACTTTGACTTTTTGAAAGGTAAAATGATCGTTTTAAATTTGATTTTTTTAGGTTAGTCCTTTAAATTTATAAAAGTGTCAAATTAGTCTTCTCTAAACTAGAAGAAAATGTTTAAGTTTTTAGTTTATATATTCATTTTAAGAGGTATTGTAGAACTTTTTCTATAATTTGACTCCAAAAAATATAGATATTTATTTTGTGTAAATTTGTAGCATTTACAATTGCGTGTTATATATCTTTTTAATTTTAATCAAAATTTATAAAAGAATTTATAAATACCTCTTAAAAGGAACTCTATATATATATATGTGTATATATATATATATGTACAGAAAAACATATGAAATCCATTAAAAAATCTAGTTAAAAAGTACATTCCGTCAACTTTTTATCCAATACGATTAATATTTAATTAACATTGTTAAAATTAACTTCTTGAACTTATTTTAACTCTTGAAATAAAAAAATTATTGACTTATTTTTTTATTATATTTTCAAATTATATAAGTTGGGTTAATTACACTTAGACCCCCTTTAAAAATATAGAATTATATTTTTTTTCAAATAAGTCCTGAAATTATACCTACACCCTCTCCAAAAATTTTTTGTTTATACATCCCTTCCATTAATTAGGGTTTGGATGCATACATTCACGTTTTGAAATTTTTTTTAATAATTTTATCCCTCATTTAATATTTTCATATACATTTTTGTACTTATAAAGGGATAAATGATGTTAATTTAATTACGTATATATCTATATGGAATGATGTTAATATAATTACGTATTTTTCTTCATAAATATAAAATTATTACATGTGAATGTTAATGGAGGGTAAAATTAAAAATTTATGTAGTTTGTTTTGCTAACATCAACATCTTTCATGCAAACCCTACCAAAAAGAGGTCCTGTATAAACAGTGAATTCTCAGAGGAGCTAAGTATAATTTTAGAACTTTTTTGAAAAAAAAGTATAATTTTACATTTTTAGAGGGGGTCTAATTGTAATTAACCCTATAAATTATACAAAGTTTAGTCACAACTTTTGATTTTCTTGTAATTTCTAAAAATAAAAATAAAAGAGCCTAATATTCTAACTTAAGCTTATTTATTATTATATTCTAAAGAATTAAAAGTTTTCATTATTCATATAAATAACTACATCATATTTAGTATACAAAAATATAAAAATAGTTATTTTCTGCATTAAAAAAAAGACTAATTTGATAATTTTACATACTTAATAGATTAAAGTGAGAAAATCAAATTTAAAAATTTGATCACATTTTCATCAACAAAAAAAAAAAAAAAATGATTTGAGGGATCAAACTAAGAAATGAATTTAAAGGATTAAAGTGATTTCATATAAATTTAAAAAATCAATTATACTATTCACCCATAAAATATTTCTTGCCTTTTGCAAGCTTACAAGTAGTGTCGATGAAATATACTAAGGTGGTGTACTTGTATATTTTTGCATCTAAAGGCGCGTGATGTAAACTGCAGCTACAACCCCAAGACAATACTTTTAATTTTGTAAAGAATAAAAAAGACGTTTGTAATTATCAAAGAAGTGTCGTTGTAATTTACTGCATCTTATTAAGATGTGACAGGCTAAACTAATAACTAAATCCAATTAATGAAAAGGGCATGGACAAAAAAAAATTATAGTTTGTGGAAATTTTGATTAGGAGCTGCAATCAAAAAAAGGGTTGGGGGTAGAAGGAGATTGAAAATGACAAAGATCCAATGGTTTAGAAATTTGGACTAATTTGGCAAACTCAAAAAAGGGTTCCTTTTGGTGTTAATGTCACCATGAAAATGCTTCCCAGCAAGGAAGACAAACACAACCATTTTAATGCAGTTTTGATGTGGGCACATTGCATATTTATTTCAGCAAATTGAAAGAGAGACCCCATCAATCTTCATCATCAAAATTAGGGCATTCAATTCATCCCCATCTTCCTAATTGCCCTAAAATCACTTCTTCCACACACAGATTTCATGTTAGGAATTCCATTGTATAAGTTAAATATGTGCAATATGGGTTGAAAATAATTGAAATATTTGTAAAAATACTTATTTTTAAAGCATGTGATTAGACGCTTCACACTTGTACTTGTCCATGTTAGAAGAACAATCAAGAAATATCTAAATGAATTTGACTTTTCACATAATCGACGAGTAGTTAAAGAGTAGACTCTAGTATAGTGTTATAGGCTTGCCAAGCGTGTGCTTGATATTACATATATTTGTGTGTATATCAATTGAATATTGATCTAGTGTACTTTTGTGCATGTCTGATTTATTATATTTATTTGATTTTAGTTTTTCAGATAGTTGGACGAGCAATCGTTAATACACGTATATTGACATGAATGTCTCTTTCGTTCGTAGACCGCCCGCCCCTACGGCCTACGCGCTACTTACCAAACCTAAGATAGAGTATTTTCCCTTGAGAATTAGCGTCAAGGACTCTTGTAGAAGCCTTAAAGTTAGTTGATACTGATGGTAAAAACTCAAGCCATCCACTCTCTCATTGTTATTGCCCCCACTGCTATTGTCTTTAAACTCTCATGGGGCATTTATTCTTACATTGGACCACACATGAAGATGAACATTAATGATAGAGAGAGAGAGAGTGATGGAGTTTACCAAATTGTAGACAAATTCTTAGATAAATTCCATAAGGAATTAAGTTCATGAACAGAAGTCAATACCCGAACCATACAGTATTTCTTGCTGTGTTTAGCTAATAAGAGCTTCAAGAAACACAATGAGAAAACTCCCACAAGAACCCTTGTGAAAGGGAAAGAAAATCGACAGACGCACAGCAAGAAAGACACGTATGGTGCGTTCTTGCTCCGCTTTCAAAAAAACAATAAAGGGTTGTCGAAAAATAAGAAGGGAAAGGCAGTAGAAAAGTAGTTGTGAAATGTAATGAGGCTCGACAGCAAAACAGCAATGAGCCAGAAGCAGCAGCAGCAGCAGCAGCGGGAGCGTATTTAGCAGCAATAAGTCCTCTTCAGCTATTGATGATAGGACTAAGGAGCATTAATAGTCGCCAACTAACCAAAGTATAGTTCCCTTCCTTCATTCAATACCATCGACACGAATTTGCCAACACAGGACTCTGGAATCTTTTTTCATTCTGAGCTGTACCCATATTTAAGGATGCTAGACAGAGAAGTAGACAAACAATTGTGGAGCATGCACTAGCAAAATCTGGTAACAGATGAAAACATGTAGCATCAGGAAGTACTGCAATTCAAGGCTGCTTTAATTTGGTGGACAGTGTTGCCGATAAGGTTGTTAACCGTAGTAACTGATTCAGGGCTCATTCTGGCAGACGGCAAGTTGCTAACGAGTATTTGAAATACGACTGTAATTAGTGAACCTGAGGAGTTACCACCAATGCCAGTGTTTGAGCTGGTCGAGGCCCCATCTCCGCCAGTTACCCCACCGGCTTGGTTGCGGTCCGGCCTGCCATCTGGTGAAATTGTGAACCCTGATGGCAGTAAGGGGATATACGAGGGGTCTTCACCACTCATCGCTATATTGATTGCTGGTAGGTCAACAGGGCAGTACACGACGAGTGAGCCGGATGAATCTATGCAGCTTTCTTGGAGTATCAACATGTTGTTTTGACTAGTGTTGAAGGCCTGATTCAAGGGGGTTACGCTTATTAGTCATGTCAGTCTTGAGTGCATAGTGAATTCCATAATAGAATCTTGACAGCAAAATGGGGGAAAATGATGAGGCACGAGAATGTTACCCGAAGGACGGATATGCAGTTCCCTGGATGAGAGCCATTAGCAATGTGAGCAACCTCTTGAACAGGATTTTGATTGGAGAGAACATCCCACTACAAATTTTGAATATCAGAAGATAATACTACATTTAAAATGGAGTTTGTAATGATATTGAATGAGAGAACTAAAATACAAGTCCATAAAAGCTCGAGATCATTTTCACCTGTGGCCGAGTTCTCTCATCCTTGAAGAAATTGAACACAATTTGTGGAGGTATCGGGAGCCAGATTGTGGCGGCTGCACTAAGCACAACGCCATTCGGCTGCCCAGGATCAGTGCTCTTGTGCAGCGTTGCTCGCACTTCAAATTCATTCAACACGGAAAGTGTGGTCCATTGTTGGCCATTAGAAGGATTAATGCTTGAACAGAAATTATTCACCATTCTCTCAGCAAGTTTCATCATGCTTCTTTTGCCTTCAGGTGATGGAATCACTGTCACAATAAAGCAATACGTTAAAATCAGAAAGAAACATCATTTCTCATCTCTAAGGGATAAAGAACAAGTTTCCTTTAGGAGACTTTACCCCTCCAAGGTCACGAGTAGAGTTTCCAGTAACCAACAAACAAGCAAATCTCTCACATATCCTTTGAAGAGTCGAAAGCCATCTTTCAGCTCCAAAAGCTAACCCACTGTGAACGAGGTCCCTATAAAGCCTGTGAATGGGTGCTTTATCCTCGACTTCCCAATGTTCCATCCATGTTACCTGATAAAACAATATATCAATGTTAATACAAATTAAAATCCCAACCATTTCATCATATACTGAATTTGCTATATGGGCAACCTTGGAATAACCATTGGGCATGTCTTGTATCAAGCATCCAGAAGGGAGCCTGTAAGCTTTACACGAAGAAGAAAATTGGCTCTCCTGGTGAGGAATATCATAGGACACATCGACAATAGCCCATGAGCCTTGTTCAATCTGCTGACAGAAACGGAGGAAATACAACTGCCTAGTTGGCACCAAGGCTGAAAGAACTTGCAACTCTTCATACATCTATCCAAACATTGAGCAAATTCGATAATTAAGAAAGATAAAAGCACACACGGACATAAATACTTATTCAGAAGAGATATATTCTGCTTAATTCTCATTACCAGTAGCAATGTGCCACTTTGATTTCCTAGCACTCCAGACGATATTACTTCCATTGTCCTGGCCCTTGAGACAATTGTAGGAAACAATTCCACCCATTTGTTCTGGCATTTAAGTTCAAAAACCACGCCAACATCATTACTAGAGACAGTTCAAAACAAAGTCATATGTACAGGTAAAAAGTTTCACAACTGGTAAAGTTTAGAAACAGAAAAACTAACCGCATCCATGAACATCTCAACCAATGCCAAGCCATTCATTATCACAACCCCTGAATCTCTAGAAGCTTCAATCCGAATATTGGGATTTTTCAAGTGACTATTAGGACTCTGAAACATCCTTTCATAACTCTCGAGATTGAGAGTTTCCCTGCCATCAGCAGACTTAATCCAAAGTGGCTCGTTGCTTTGCAAGAGCCTAATCAATTCATCCATGGCATTGGCCGCAATATCAGCCATAAGGGACTTATCCATGTCTGAGATGCTCATGGGGGGGAAGGCTAAATTTGGAATTACACTCGACGAACTTCCTGGGAGAAGATCAAGATCAAGATCAAGTGAAGGGCCTGGAATTCCATGCCCCCCAAAACTTGCCATGGATAAATCCAATGAAGAAACATGAATAGGCTGCACCGGTGGGAGCTGTGAAATAGGCCTTCCTATGTACTTGGCTGCAATGCTAGAAACTCTGTCCAGCTGCAAATTACATTAAAGCAATGAAGAAATGCACATAAAGCAAGAAAAAAGGAGTCCAAATTACAGGTAAAATTGAATAAGAGTAAGGAATCAAGAATGAAGAGTTTCAAGAGACCTCTTCTTTGAGATGGGCATTTTCCATTCTCAATTTTGTCTCATCAAAGTAAGAATCTTCAGAAACTGGAGGGCCTCCACAAGAGGGCAGATCACATTCTTGAGGGCTTCTCTGATTGCTATGTTTTCACACCTAATCTTATCATTTTCTGCTCTTAGTGCACAGTTATCTGCTCTTTCATGTTGTGCCTGAAACAAAGTCCAAATTCATAGAAGATTGTGACATATTAGGATATAAAGCATCATAGAATCTGAAACAGATGAAACCAAAACATAGAGTCTTTATCATAAAATTTCCCCCAAAAAAAATAATTAAAAAAAAAGAAAAAAGAAAAAATAGAAAGAAACCTTCATCTGAGTCCTCCTGTTTTGGAACCAAAACTTGATCTGCCGAGGATGCAAATTCAACTCTCTGCTCAACTGATTTCTTGTCTTCTCATCCGGGTGGGGACACTCTTTGAACATCCTAAACACACACACATACAAGAACTTCAGTATCATTCAAACCAGTTTTCGGGCACCCATTTTTTTGCCAAAAAAGGAATTTTTTTTTCTTTTTTGGGGCCCAAATAAAATTTAAAAAAAAATCATCATTTTTTTCTTATCATCATGGTGTATGTGCATGGAGTTCAGAAAAAAAAAAAAAGGACTCACGATTCAAGCCTCTGAATTTGGTGGGCCGTGTGTCGATGGTAACGCTTTTTCCTCCGGTGAGAATCAGAGCCATCGCCAGGGTCTCCGCCACTTGAGCCACCGCCTCCGCCTCCTCCGCTGCTAAATTCCATGGATGGATAATTCACCAGGCCCCCCTCACCAGAAGAAAAGGCTCTGGTGTATAATGATACAAATATAAATACTGTATTCAAGAAACTCTTGCAGATTACGAGCTATTCCCATAATATAACTGTAATAACTGCGCTTACTAAAATAAACAAACAATGACAATCGAAATTTATGGTAATGATGAAAAGGCCATATCAGCCCAAAATATGTATAAAAACAAAAAATTAAAAATTAGACAAGACGAAAAAATCAAAAATGAAAAAGAATTGAAGAAGACGAAGGAAGAAGAATATCTGGGATTTGATATGGTAAATGATATGGAATTTGGGGAGTTGATTTTGAGCATGTGAAGTATATTTTAGCATTGGTCAAGGCACAAGCCATGTTTTCATTTTTGGCAGTGTAGCTCCCACTCCCAGTAGTAACGCTCCCAAGAAATATACATACACACCCCCTCTCTCTCTCTCTCTATATATATATATATATGTATGTATACACACACACACTATATGTGTATTGATATCAGCAGGGGGCGTGGGGGTGGGGGGGGTGGGGTTGTTTGTTGGTGAAGAGAAGGAAATGGGAATGAAGAGAAATGTTGGGAGGGTGGGAAGGGAAGGTGTGGTGTAATTAAGAGAAGGATTGGTAAGAGATGCAAAGGCCAAACCCATTAATAATAATACTACTACCACACCCCACCCCACCCCACTTCTTACCTACGTACACACACTGCTGCTGCTGCTACTGCTACTGCTACTGCTACTGCTGCAGTAATACACACACCCTCTTCCCAACTACTACCTCCACCTTTACCAGTATACATACAGACATACATACATACATATATATTAGTGTGTGTGTGTGTGTGTGTGTGTGTTTGTTGTATATAAACTTGTAACCGATGGATTAATTATGGGGTTCTGATCAGACGGTGAGAGAACAAAAGGTTGCATTAAAATGAGGGAGAGGCTTTTGAATTCTTGTAATATACAACTACTCTGCTCTACTCACCACACAGAATTAGAGAGGGAGAGGGACAGAGAGAGAGAGGTTTTACTTTTGTTATTTCTATTAGGTTCCATACACAATTTAGGTGAAGTAATATTCTCGTATGATATCACAAATATTTTTTTTTTTTTTTTTTGTAGTTTGTTAATTAATTAATAATTTTCCAATTCAAATATATAACTATTATTTCTTTTCAACTTTATAAAATATTTGGTTTCGCACACAATTGGGCATTTTTTATTTTTCAATCATTTTGCGACACAAGTATTTCTTGAAATTACAAAAATCCATTTGCTTATTTTTGGAGTCACAAAATCAAGATTACTATTTCTAATTTTCATTTAAAATTTCCTACCTCGTCCACATAAATATATAATAATTCCCAACATTATTAACAAAATAAAAAAAGGAATGTATTTACATCTTTATTTTTTCATCTCGACTAACAGATTCATCAGCATGCACAGAAAGGAAGTAAAAAATTGGAGTTAATGTTAATTAACTACCATTGTGCAAAGATTATTATATTTTTTTTTTGCAAAAATCAGAACATTAGTCATAGTTAAAATCATAACAGATTTTAATTAACTATGATCAAAATTTAAGTTTGCGTACAATTTTTTTTTGCAGTGATATATATTTAAATTCTATATACATATATACTTTTGTTTGAAAAAAAAAAAGTCAATTTATTCTCTAAAAATTACGCTATTTGATTTTATATTATTTTATTTATATATTCTGCAGTTTGGCTAACAATTAAATATAGATGGAGAATTCTCTCTCTTATGTTGTCTTCTTTATGCAAACTCATTTATTTCTTGTTGAAAAAATAAAATAGAAAAAAAAGGGCAAAAGGACAAATGGTAGTAGTTATTGGTGGATTCAATATTAATAACTACTCATGGCCACTTTACAGTTTGGAGCTTTTAATTTAAGGATGACAAACCCACCGGAGCTAACTTAATGCTGCCGCCCTCCGCCGTCTCCCGCCGCCGCCGCCGGCGGAGTAACTTTGCACTCAGGCCAAGGTCCATGGACTGACAATATAATATATATATATATATACTTTTATGTTAATTTTGACAATAGAAAGTTAGAAACAAAAATTGATTTTTTAAAATTTATTTGTCATGAGTGTAGGAAAAATAAAACCTTATCCACACAAAAAAAGATTGATTATATTTTTTAGAATATTATTGAAATAAATTGTGTGATGATTAGATTTATGTGGAAACAATTGTTGACAGTTAGAAAATATATACACATATAAAAACCATGATTTTTTGTTATTAAAGTAGTAATCAAATTCAAAATAAATTTCTTTCTCAATTTAAAAAATCAAAAAAATAATTAAATGAATTCCTACCCCTATAAAAACAACAATGTACTTAAATTATTTTTAAAAATTAATGGTGTTTTAGCTTAGTGTTCAAGAATAAGCTGAGGTTTCTTGAATAAGTTTCGAGGTCATGGGTTCGAGTCTCACCAAATACATGGGTACATATTTGTTTCACTTTATGTGGATTATTGTAGCTTATTTATTATTGTTAATCGTATTGATGTATTGGTTAAATTGAAATATTGTTAGTGTTTTAAGATAAGTTATTATAATTTACTTACTGTTATTAATTAAATAAAATTATTTTAAAAAATTGGGAAGTTTTTATTACAAGACACATTGGAAGACAATAATTCAAATTCACAAAGTCAAGGTTGTACGTAGCTATATATGTAGGGATGCAACTCTTCAAATTGTCACTAGCAACACTAGCATTTAAATTATTTTTTTGTTAATCTTTTTATTATATCATAATCACATACACACACATATATATATATATAATATAGAACATGGAGTTGAATTATAATTAAATGAAATTTCAATAATGCATGATCATAGGTAGTAAAGATATTTTGTGTTAATAAATTAAGTTACTAGATAGATATATCAATGATGGATCATAAATTTACATTTATGTAAAAGCCTATGTATTAATCTTGTTAATATGTCTCATTTGATTCTTACATAATTAAATAATAATTGGTTATTAATGCTTCTATGGGAATTTATATATTGAATTGATTGTAAATGAACTTAAAAGTTCTTGAAAATTTTGTGACTTCATAATGCTTTGCAAACTTAAAAAAAATATACATATCATCATCAAAATTAATATCCCCAATTTTTTGTGACCTGTTGAACTTGCTAGAGATTTTCTTGTCATAATTACCATTTATACCAAATATGCCTTCATAATTCAAGTGTGTGAGTGATTGAGAAGTAGTACTTAAACTCTATCCATACTCACTATAATACATTTAATTTTTTATCATAATTAATTATTATGATTAAAGTAAAAAAATATGATAAATACAAGTTAATCATAATTGTGTAACGGCCATTGATCATTATTTCCATAAGTGAGACCAAGAATAGGAAAAATTATATTTTACGTCCCATAAGTGTGCCCATTTACGATTTTGGCCCATTATTTTTTAACTCACTACATTGCATCCCATAACTTAAAAAATTTTGTAATATTGGTCCCAGATTTTAAATCCATTAAATTTCTTATGAAAGCAATGTGCATCACACAAGCTCTGTCAATTTTTTAGGAGAATTAAAGTCGTCGCAATTAGAAATTTAACGAATTAAGTTTGGGACTAATTAAATTCAATGTTTTGGAGTTATGGAATGCAGTTTAGTAAATTCAAAAATAATGGACCAAGATCACAAAAGGGTTAATTTGTGAGACATAAAATGTAATTTTTCTGTCAAAAATATTAACCATAGCTAAGAATTATGTAAATTTTGGTTATAGCTAAAACCATGCCAACTGTTAATTAACCGTGGTCAAAACTTTTTTATTTTGATTTCAATTTATTATAATAGATTTTATCGATATACAATGATTTTTAAGTTGTAATCATTTATGGTATAGAAAGAAATCAATTCTGTTGTAGTGATTTGTTTATACTAATATTGATGGATATATTTGTAATATCAAATTATTATTAAGGTACAAAAGTAATTTTCGTACCTAACATACATCATAAATGCATACACCTTACTACACCTTAAAAAAAAAAAAAAAAAGGATGATCTAAGCGGAAAGAAACCAAGTTATAAAAGACGAAGTAAACAAGCTATTCAACGCTCAAGTACATAGTTCCGCGCAACACCCAGAATGGTTGGCTACTATAGTGCTTGTCCCAAAATCAAATGGAAAATGGCGCATCTACATCGACTTCAAGGATTTGAACAAGGCGTGCTTGAACGATCCTTTCCCTCTTCCACAAATTGACATGTTGGTCGACTCCACTTCCGGATGTGAATTATTGAGTTTCTTATACATGTACCAAATACCATCAGCCTCGGAAGACCAAGAGAAGACAAGCTTTATCACGATTAAGGGATCTTCTGTTACAATGTTATGTCGTTCGAACTGAAAAATACGAGGACAACATACCAACAGTTTATCAATCACATATTTTGAAACCAAATTGGCAGGAACATGGAGGGATATATAGACGGCATGTTGGTTAAAAAAACAAGGAGCAAGATCACATCAAGGACTTGGAAGAGTGTTTCCAAATACTGAAATCCTTTGGCATGAATTTGAATCCCTCTAAGTGCGCTTTCAGGGTACAAGGAGGAAAATTCCTAGGATAGATGATCTCAGAAAAAGGGATAGAAGCCAACCCATAAAAAAATTAGTTCCATTATGGATATGCCTCCACCAAAATTGGTGAAAGGTGTGCAGAGGTTCGCGGGCAAATTAGCAGCACTAAACCGTCTCACCTCTCGCTCCGCTGACAACTGTCTCCTTTTCTTTAAGGTTCTTCGTGGCGTGAGCTTTGAATGGACTAAGAGTAATTAGGAGATGTCGATGACCTAAAAAAGTATTTAGTGTCACTATGATTACTACCAAGTGAAAGGTAGGTAGGTCTTCTAACTCTACTTAGCAATGTTGGAGAATGTCGTCAGTTCAGGTTTGGTACGGCAAGAAAGAAGGGAGCACCACCCAATTTATTATATCAACAAAGTGTTGCAAGGGGAGAATCCAAATACTCCCCAATTGGGATATTAACAATCTCTTTGGTAGTCGTAGCGAGAAAGCTAAAACCTTACTTCCAATCGCACCAAGTGGTGTTGACGAACCATCACTTGAAGCAAGTCCTATCTAGTCCAAAACTTTCAAGACAGATAGTGAAATGGGTGGTGGAGTTGAGCAAGTTGGGCATCGAATTTCTCTCGAGGTCGACCATTAGAGCACAAGTACTAGCTGATTTTGTCGTCGAGACGACCCTTAACGAGACAAGCATTTCCACACCCACATGGAACCTGTATGTTGATGAATCCTCTACGTCCATGGGCAGTGAGAAAAGCTGAAATAGTTTTGGATAGCCCCCAATGAGATAAGATAGAATACGCAAACTAGAGTTCCCCATGTCAAATAAAACAGTGGAGTACGAAGCCTTCTTAGCGGGAGAAAGAATAGCCCTAGTCACTGGAGCAAAAAATATTGTCATTTATTGCGATTCGTGACTAGTAGTTAATTAGGTTGAAGGGTCGTATGAAACGCAAGGTGAAAAAAATGGCTAAGTACCTACTCAAGGCGGAAAGTTTACTTGAAAATGTTGAAAAGTCATCCCTCAAACAAATATCACGCATTGACAATACCATCACAAACCAACTAACCAAGCTGACAAGCTCAATGACGACAATTTATAACAGACAAATCACCTTAATTTGCCATGATAGAAGAGCAAGAAGAAGTCATTTGCACAAACCCAATGCCCACCAAGCTATAAAGAAAAGCATCATAAAATTCTTAACATATGAGATAACACTTGAAAATCAAAAAGGAGCGAGGGTGTTGCGAATCACAACAGTTTGTTTCTTGATGATTGATGGGCAATTATACAGACACGGCTTCTCATGACGTTTTCTCAAATGTCCAACCCCTGAGGAAGGAAACTACGTCTTGATAGAAACATGTAAAGGAATTTATCGAGATCACCATGGAAGAAAAGCGTTTGTAGTGATTTTTTTTGCACATGATGCTCTCAGATGCTCATGAGCTGGTGAAATGTTATTGTGCCTATCAAGAACACATAAATATTAACCACCAGCCAATTGCATTGATGCAGCCCTTGGAAATCCCATACCCCTTTGATCAATGGGGCCTAGACATAGTCAATCCATTTTCGCTAGCCACGGGGAAAAGAAAGTTCTTAATTATAGCAGTTGATTATTTCACGAAGTGGGTGGCAGTAGAGCTAAAATATTAGAGAAATAAGTGATTGAAGTTTCTTTGGGAGAATATCATGTGTCGCTTCGGCATCCCTCGAGCCTTAATATCTGACGTTGGCACCCAATTTTGAGGAAACAAACTGAAGGATTGGTGCAAGGGGTTGGCAATCAAATAATTTTTCACCTCAGTGAGCAACCTGCAGGCGAACAACCAAAATAAAGTGACCAACCAAACAATCCTCCAACACGTAAAGACCAGGTTGGGAAGGGCAAGGGGGCATGGCTAAACAAGCTCCCTAGCGTTCTTTGAGCTTATCAAACAATGCCAAGGATAGGTACGAGGGAGTCGCCCTTCGCCCTTCGCCCTTTCTTACAGGATGGAGGCCGTCGCATCGACAAAATTTGGAGAGCAAGTGAAACACTACAATGCAAGCTCTAACGAGCAAGGCTTGAGGATGAACTTGGACTTTATAGAGGAAGTAAGAGAAAAACGCCTTTGTGCACGCTGTAATGTACAAAGCCAGGAGTTGAGGCATATAAAGTGAAGGTAAAACCAATACATTTCCAAGTGGGAGACTTGGTAATGAGAAAGACCAAAGCATTAAGCCCCATAGGGAAATTGGACCAGAAGTGGCAATGTCCCTTCAAAGTCGTAGAAATCGTAAATGTAGGAGGAGGATACAAGCTGTAGTGCTTAGATGAGGCAAATATCTATCGCTAACCTCAAGAACTATCACTCCTAAGTATACCCAAAAGAGGAAATTCTCTTTTGACTCTTAACGCTTGTAACAGGAGAAAACTCGAGGCGGAGCTTAACGAATCCTCCTCCCCTTCCCTTTTGAATCTCCCTTGAAACCTTGTAAGGAGAACTTAATAATGAAGTTAATTTTCTCATCGTAGTTTGAACAACTGAAATTGATTTGGATGCAAAGATCCCTAAAGTTTTAAGAGGACTCTTGAGGTAACAATTGGTTGCCCTAGGTCCCCATGGTTGAAGCCTCACTAAGATACCCATCAATAGGGTTGTCTCGAAAAACTTTGCATCTTTTGAAGTTGATAGTCGACCAACTTGGGGACACCAACAAAATCATTTCTTGAGACAACATCAGATCAAAATTAAGCTAAAAAGTACAACAACTAAACAAGTGGATGGCAAACTCCGTAAATACTAAACAACGTTGATTACCTGTTGAAATATCTAACTATATAAGTTGAGAGAGAGAGACATACAAAGTACTCTAATACTTTTGATACATACCAAAACATCCGACTACATAAGACGAGAAAGCTATCCAAAATACAATATTTTTTAGTACAAGCTGAAATCATCCACAGAAGTTTAAGGGTAAAACATCCACATACTAAGAAAAATAAATATGCTCCCCCATCCCCTAAGGTCCTGTGGGGCTCCCTCGTGAGCGCGATATGCTTCCTTCTCCTATTTTGACACATCGGGGTCGAAAAAGATCGAAATCCTACTCAGTGACCCGACTTCTTTTGTGAAGAGCCCGACGGGACTTATGAATCGCGTTCTTGTATATAGGAGTGGTATTGTCAGCTACGATAGTCTCAAACTCCTCAGAGGTTTGGAACTGAGAAATAACCTCATCTTTTGTCTTAGTGATGAAAGCAACACCAAAAGTAGAGACCAAAAATTATTTTTCATAGTCATCTGTGGCTAGAATCGACACTCTCAAGTAGCCGCAGTTTCTATAACATTGTTCTTCTCCCCTTGTAGTTGGGAGAACTCGTCGTCACGCCACTTCAAAGTTGTCTCCAAATCCGCACGGTGCTTCATGATGGTCTCCAAGCCACCGGCCTCTCCTTGCCTGGCCACACATCGAATGTAGTCAACGTAACAAACCCATTTTCTATGATTTGATATAATTATATATACCTAATCATTGTTTGAAAAATTACAAATGCTCATCTTATTTTAATGTTGTCCGTCTAACAACGAACTCATTTTGTTAGATTTATTAGATTTTCATCTAATATTTTATTTTGAACTGACCAAACTATCCTTTTAAATTATAAATTATAATGATATATATATATATATATATATATATATATATTATATATATATATATTTAAAAGCGGACTAATATGTCTATAGATTATTTACCTTACTCATTCTTTGAACTTTTTATATTTTCTAAAAAAAATTAATGATCAAGTAATAATTTCTACATTATTATCTAGAAACTATATAATTATTTTTAAATTTGAGAAGAGTCTTTATGATTTCTTAAACAATGAATAAATGCTCATAAGAGATAATTACACTCTCATTCCCTGAAGTTTGATGTAATTACAGACAGATCTCCTATAGTTTGGGAAATTATATCTAGCACCTCTGAGGTTGATTCCATCTAACAAATAAGTCCCTCCGTTAGTTAAAATTCATCGAATTTACTGATATTAACAAAAAAATAAAAAAAAAATCTATATTTACCTCCAATTTACTTATTACTGGTATGATCAAATCACTCACATACATCTTCACGCGTTAATGAATATGAGAAGGTATATCTTTACCGTTATAAGGTAGTTTAGTCCGAAACAATTATTTGACCTGCAATAAGTCAATTTTAAGTCAATCAATGATAAATATTAATTTTTATTTAGTTTTTTTTAATATTAGCAAATTCGATTAATTCTAACTAACGGAGGGATTTTTTTATTAGATAGAAGCAAATCTCAAGAGTGCTAAATGTAATTTTTCAAATTATAAGAGATTTACATATAATTATACTAAACGGAGTGTAATTATCCCTATTCAAATCTCAAGAGATATATATGAAATTTACCTTTCATATTCCATTTACTGCTTCTGTATTCAGGCTAAGCCTAGATGAAAAAAGCTGGGCCAATAATTTATTATTTCAGGGTTTTTCGGTGCTCATATCTGGGCCTTCTCAAATCCTTATTGGGCTAAGAAAGTAAGGAACTATACAAAACATTGCCTGCCTTCCACGTGTAAACCTTACTTATATATACTGCCATTTATAGATAAAATATGAATCGATTAAAATGCATTTTTTTCATTTATTAATTTATAAATAATAGTTTTTTATTTAATTCATTATATCAATAAATAGAATATATACATTAATTTAAAATTAATTTATTTTAACAGTTTCAATCAATTGTTTATTTGATTCTTTTAACTAGATAAATAATTTAAATTATGCACGTTAAATAGAATGTGCGAGTTTATGTAAGGGATGATTGTAAAATTAAGAGGAAATATGAACTCTGTTAGGTATCTATCCTTGATAGCGGAGCATGAAATCAAATTACTAACCAAATTATTACACAAATAGTGGGGGTTCTAAAACTTTTAAGCACTTACAGAAAAAAAGTAATTTTTACATAATGTAATACAACACAAAGTGAATCCACCACTGTAAGAGGCTCAGGGAGCCAAGATCCTTAGAGGAGTCCCACCGGCCACAAATAAGGTCGGCAACCCGCTCAAGATTGCTTTACAACACCAATCACTGAAATTACCACACAGATACCACTTAGAGAACCACAAAAGTTATTGTCACTTAGACTGGTTCACAAAGAACTTTAAATCGGAGTAGGAGTTTTGGAGAAGAGGAAGATGGAGATTTCAATTGGTTCACTCCAACCGAAAACCATGAAGGCTTATATAATAGAGTGATATTGAAGGAGGAGTGAGAGATGGGCGGCGGAGCAAGGAAACTGATGCCATGGGAAAGGAGAATGGGGAGAAACAGAGGAGAACAAGATCGTTCATGGGAGGGAGAAGAAATCAGCCGCTAGAGAGAGAAGAGTGATTTTACGGTTAGGTATAGGAAGCTTTTACGTGCAATCGGGTCGGGTCAACAATGTGGGTTGGACCGAGTAAGTGGGCTGAGTGATTAGTGGTGAGCCATCCAGTTGAGTGGGCCGAGAGCCAGTGGGACGGGCCTCCCAAACATGGTCATGGGCCACAATTTATTTCAACAAACTCAAATTACCAATACAGCCCTGCCAAGAAAAGTTCCATCCAACAGCTTATGCAAAGCCAAAAAGTAGCTTTTTCTTCTTGGGAAAATTATTTTTTTGTTCCCATATATTTATTTTAATTTAGTCCCATTTATTAAATTTTTATTACATTTTTTTTTTAGAGGAAATTTTTATTACATTTAGTCCCATATATTTTAAAAAATTCTCAATATTAGTTTCAAATCACTTTTCCATCCAATTTTTAACAGAAAAGCCACTTTTCCATTCACTTCACTCTACTTTTCTGTTAAAAATTTGACGGAAAAGTTACTTTGGACTAACATTGAGAATTTTTTTAAATAAATGGGACTAAATGTGAGAAAAGTCTAACAAATGAGACTAAATGTGAAAAAAGTCTAACAAATTGGACTAAATGTGAGAAAAATCTAACAAATGGAACTAAATTGAAAATAGACTTAATATATGGGACGGAAAATGCGATTTTCCTTTCTCTTCTTGATCTCCCGCTTCAACTTTGCTCTATGAATTTACAAGAAACACGTACATTAATATGGGAAAATGTGTTGAGAAACAGCCACGTCGTCTTGCAAATATATATCTGCTGATCAAATATATACAAGGGCCATTGCAGCGAGGCCGATCGAGATGTGCAGAAGAATGTACTGTTAAAAAAATTTGCACATATACATACTAAAGTAGACCTTTTTCCGGCTTCAAGACGACTAGTTATGTGGTGGGCTTGAGGAATCAGCACGCCCCATTCGCTTCTTCCTGTATCTCCATGCAACTTGTATTCGTCTAGCTGCAATTCCTCGCCAGTAAGGCGATTCATACCTGCAACCGAGATTGTTGTTGAAAGGTTGTGTACTGTTTAAGTTTAAGTGTGTCGTGCAGTTTGTGCATGGATCTCAGAGATGGCAACTACCTTATGGCGCCTTGAACGCGCGGACTTCTCAAGAATCTTGCGAAAAGACTTGTCACTTCTTCAAGATCCGCAGCCCGCAGAACAAAGGCCTCGACGTTTGTTACACATCTAACCAGCCTGTTGCTCAGCAATCTGTGTCCGGGAATCCTGATTCTTTTTCCATCTGGAAAATAGGAGTAGGCAATGCTTAGTTTTCATGTAATAAGAGACAGGTGGAATGAAGTACTATGGATTAGTAGATTAGACATGAACGTAGCATTTCACTAGATTTTTCTTACATAGGCCAGGTGTGAAGATACCAAATAGTGTAGATCATGCCACGTCAGCATACCGTGAGTCTCATTGCTCGTGTGACTTAAGTCTTAGGTTATGGTTGTATAAGGCAAAACCCCATTTCACCTGATGAACCTTGTCATACGGACAAGAGGCTTCTTTTTCTATCCGGACAGACAATCATGTTTTCGTTCAACATTTTGTCAAACTTTTATTGAATGATTCGAAACGAAGGTGGTATTATATTATTAGAGGTCGCAAATGTGAAAAACAGTAAAAGAGTGTTGTCCGCAATCGTACCTTTATTTATGGAAGAATGTTCAAGGCACCAGGTGAGGAGTTCTTCTCCACAAGCATACCCTTCGGACAAGGGAACAGTAATCTGATCTTCCCCAATGCTTTCCATCTTTCCTCGAATTATAAATACCATCTTATCAACAAGACCGCCACGGAATAAGATTTTACTGCCTTTGATGTATGTTTTTGTTCGCAGCCTCTCGCATATAGCATCAATGATGGGTTCATCCAGCAGCTGAAAAATTCGGACCTGTATTTGGAGAACAAACAAAATTCATCAGAGCAAATACCAAAGATACTGTCTGAAAGATAGCAAACATTTGTTTAGTATGTTATTGTCTTTCTTCCGTTTATGTGGTCCGGAAGACATGCTGATCCTCTGTACAAAAACTTTAATTTATAGTACTAATTGTCTCGATAGAACTTACTTTCTCGACGAATTTAAAGAGATGACGCCTTATATCTCGTTGAAGGTCTTCTGGTAAATTCTCCATTAACATTTCCTCGTTTACTCCTCTAGTGGCCGCCCAATTAAAGCGTTCTGAGTCTCGAACTTGCCTGCATGTAAAAGGCACCATACACACACAACAAGAAGACGGCAAGCTCTTAGACTAAATGGACGAAACAGCAACTAAAGAGGTAGTACATAGTTACAATCCCTAATTTCAACAGAAATAGAAATGATCTTATGGGACCTTCTTAGTTGTTCAGGCAAGCGACGATGGCTCATCCACTGCTCAACATCACGGCGTCTCAAAGACATTTCTAGCCTCCTGCAAAAGAATATAAAGCTTTCCATTGGTCGAAACTAGTAAAAATGTGAAATCCAGCAAATGTGATGTGAATGAATGAACTGCAAAGAGAAGTCAAATGTACAGATTGAGTAAAGTTGTACCTGCGTCCGAGAGCCTGGAGAAAATTCTGCATATTTCCGATGAGCAGAGCAAAAAGCAGTAGACCGATACCTATGATGGCCATCGTGAAAAGAACTTCCCACACAAAATAGCTTGGAACTTGATTCCCGGCCAGAGTACTAATTTGCTTAGAAGAACAACCACAAGATGGATCCGTGTCAGTCCGAATAAAAAGAAAAGTTCGACATTTTTAACTAATGATGTTTACAGGCAAACTTAGATGGTTCAAAAATCTGTTTTCAAGTTCAATGACAGAACTGAAATCATGCTACAATAATCCTCAAACTAAAAAGCCATTGTATCTGGCACTAATCTGTTACAAAGGAATAACTTTCTCGACAGTTTCTTCAAAATTTTGACATCGGCAGCTTCAGACTAGGTTTCAGCCTTTCGTTCTTCTCTCAAAATACAATAAAGACCTGCAATTGGATAAAAAATATTATAGAAATTTAGTGCTATCATGTAAAAGTACCTGGAATCCCAAAAGAATGAGTACACATATTTCGTCACTAAACTTTTGTGGGTGGTCAGATTGACAGCATTTTCATAAATTCCAAAGTCGAAACCATCTTTCCAGAAACAAGCGGTTGCATTCTCATTGCTCTTCCAGAGCTCCCATGCTGGATTGTTCTCAAAATCCCCATAATCGTTTCCGTGCCCACAGTCAATGAATTCCATACACCTTGTAATGTTGCTGTTGCGGCAGGCATCTCGAAAGCATCGATTGACGCTCTAGACAGAAGTAAATTAAGCAATATATTACCATGCAATTTCATTATCCACGAACGAATGACACCAAGATGTTGCTCTTTTTTTTTTGGTTGCACAAGATGTTGCTCTTTACATAATGAAACAAAAGACCAACAAGATAAGGAAGCCTCAAAGTGTCGGGAACCAAACAAATAATGTTTATGAAAAAGACCAACCTGCAGGCCAAAGAGATACCAGCATGAGCCCACCACATGGCCAGCCAAAACAAAGGTGAAGAGATTTACAAAAAAATTTGACCATGACGACTCGAAAATGAAGCCAGTTGGAGAAAACCCAGCAACCAAAGGTAAGAATCTCCAAAGCCTAGGAATATACTGAACAAGAATGGCTGCTCGTAGAAGATTTTTTGCATAATTGGCACCATGCTCCCATGGAATCTGGTAAGATTATTAATATGATAATCTACAGAAAGCAAATAACACAGTTTGAGTAACTTTCGTGATAGGGAAGTACAATTTGATCATTTAATATAACTAATGGAATCAAGACAAAGAGTAACA
Organism: Sesamum angolense; assembly: GCA_034509725.1. Classification (NCBI taxonomy): domain Eukaryota; kingdom Viridiplantae; phylum Streptophyta; class Magnoliopsida; order Lamiales; family Pedaliaceae; genus Sesamum; species Sesamum angolense. The sequence goes on along the minus strand of JACGWL010000005.1, from coordinate 8,607,745 downwards.
CCAAATCGTTATCTGTTGAGACAAAGCAAGGAACAACAGAAACCCTATTAACATTGAGTATAATAAGGCAGGTTAGGTGGACAAGAAGGGTATTCATGAGATAAATACTTGGTCTTGATATATATGTGGACAAATTGGTATCTGATTTTTGTTGACGAGATAACGTACCCCAGTGATATAAACCATGGAAAAAGAGTCCCATGCAACAGAAGGGTCGACAGGATAGATAGTTACCTGTGGCAGGGGCAGTACAATTAAGAAATCAATGATGAAATATCCAAAAAAATAATGCCGAGCAATCTCTTTAGGGTCATCAACTAAATCTCCAGCTCCCGTAACTGTAGATTCAGGAGCAACATAAGCCAACCTGAACTGCAAAAATGGCGACGTATGTTCACTTGTGAAAGACGTGCAGAGTTCACAAAAAAGCATCAGAAATAATTTTGTAAGGCTTCGTGTGCTTTTGTCAAACTGAAATAGATTTGTGTTCGTATTCTCAAACTTAACATGCTTAAGGTACAGAACAACACCAAAAAGTTGGTTAAACAATAATTGTAAATGTTCTATATATATGTGATGTTTTGGTCAGAGTAAAGAAAAGTTGAGCTTGTAAATGGGCGAATAGACAAGTATCATCATAGAGTATGACTATCCTTTCACATGGTGTTACTGTGTGCTCCGCAACAAAAGAACAGAGTAAAAGATTTTCTTTTTCAACCTCAACGTAGTATGAAAAGGAATGAGCCCAACCCATATAAGCTGGAGTAACAACTTAGAGAGAAAGGAAAAAAAAAAAGAAATAATAAGAGGATTCAGCATAATACCAAGTGAGCACATGTACCTGAAGGAGAATATGGATCACGTAAATGAAGTCAGTCATGCTCCTCAAAACGACAAGTGTTGTTGTCAAGGGCCAATTTAATACTATGCACTTGTTATCCTGGGAAAGAATATTGATATATACTTGAGATGAGAAAGTTCGTTAATCAACTTTTTAGTTATATAGGAAGGTTTAGGCAGCAACTTCATGGATGGTGGCTAACAAACATTAATAGCACCTCATCAGTTATGAAGAAATAAAGGTAACTAAAGAAGGAAAGTACATATACCATATTCGGAAGCAAGTCATATAAGCATCATAGTGTATTTCAGAGTGCAAAGTGCAGGTGTTCTGTAAATATCTTCCTAAAATTCCTAGTTTATTGAAGTAAGCCTCATTGGGCTATCTGATTGGTTATTAGTCTTGATAATGTAAATGCTTGACCATTACAGAATTTATTGAACTAGACCTCATTTGCCTGTCAAGATGATACTTTATTCATATAGCATCTCTTTTATTCTCAAGTAGGAATTAATGAAAAGACATTTGATGACAATTTGTCATATGATTTTCTCAACTATTCCATTCTTACGTAAACACAACCATCTAAGGAATAAGTATAATTATGAGAAGACAAGAATGGAAGAAGAAAAACAAAGCACAATTAAGGATAAGAAGCTTACCTGCTGCACATTTAGCAGAAAGAAGAACAAAGGGTCTAAAATTACTGCAAACAAGCAAGAAATCACGAAGAATTTGTTCCATTTTTGAACAACTTTTGCATGAGGATTCATAACTCCAGGGATATAAGGAAGCAGAAAAAACACATTCTCTTTGCCCAACCTTTTGCATCTCCGTTAAGCATATTATGAAACTGCAAAAAGGGTGCATGAAAGAGAAAAGTAGTATGAGTGCATACACTGTATTTGCATGTACAAAGAGTATCTCGGTAGCTGAAAATATTAGGAAGATCTAGGCAGCTAGAAATGACTGATGGAATTGGCTTAGAAACGATGAATTATTACAATGACAGGAAAACTAGTTAATGAGATTTATTAAATTATTTTGCTCTCAGAAAAACTTGCCTTCAGAACTTATAAACCTCAGAATTTAGAATAGTAGAAACTGTCCTGAAAACTATTTATGCATTGAGAAAAGAAAAAAAAAAGAAAGAATGGAGAAATATAATTTGCTGGTTATCCATCCCAAACAACAAAACAGAAAATCTGATTACCAAGCATGTCGGGATATTGGAAATTGCATTAAATGTCAAATGTGTGGTCACAAGCATGACCGAGCATGCACTTTTTACGTCTCTTGTTATTATATCATCCATCTCACAGTTATATTCATTTTGAGCAAAATCTACACAAGACATTCATGTCATGGATGATCGTGGGAACCGCTACAATATAGTAGTAGTAAAAACATGGCAAAGCCATAAACCACTAAAAGAGGAGGGTCAAAATGATAAACTTGAAGATGGCTTAATTCATAGTAGTTGATACAGCATAAATACAAGACCACAGATGTAATAAACAGTGACAAGCCCATCCCGAAAAACCAACCAAAGAATTTTTAAAATTGTGATGCTTATGAAACTTGTAATAAAGGAGAATAGTTGGCACAAGTACAATACCTTTGCATCAAATATCTCAGATGTTCTTGAATGCTTCTGGCGCCCCTTGACATTGTAATATGTTGGGCAAGTTGTGCAGTATGGATCGTTGCACATTCCCAGTTGCCCAGACTTCAAAAGATGTTCATTTTTGCCCGCATAGTCGCTCGATGGCCAATCATTATTTTCTACCCGATCAATTGAAGGATATCTTTCTATTTTGGACTCAGGAGTTTTTTTCCGTAATGCACCTTCAGGACCCTGAAAGACGAACTCATGGTTGCGGTTAACATATAAAGGACCACTCATCTGTACAAAGGTAGTTGAACGCCTTTCATTTCTCAATGGACCAGTGAAACCCACGAGATTTCCACTCCATAGAGGAATCCAGAGAGGTCATAGGGATAGACATTGATGCACTCCTAGTCCTTGTTGAAAAACTCCTGCTTGTAGAGTCATTACGATCATCTTCCTGGAAGTACGCGGCCGATAGCATAGGTATCTCATCTCTTTCAGAAGCATCCATTCCCCAGATGCACCTGCAAGCAAGATACACAATTCCAACAAAACTTTTTAGTTGTTCATAAACTTAAACTAGAACCCCTGGAAGTTCGACCATTAAGTAACTTTCCACATTTAACTTCATGCAAATACTAGTTTGGACCAAAATATAGATAATTCATTTATTTGCCAGAAACAAGAATGATATGCTTTTGCCTCGATATACTCTTTGAATCTTTAGCACTCCCTTTCTCTCTTCATCACTTATTATTCCCTTTCAACAACTCACTTTCGGGAAATTTCCATGGTAAGTTTTTGAAAACCGATGACGTAGAGCATAACCTCTAGGAGTTCCCACGCTGTGCGAGTGATAAATTTTCAATCTTTTGCACTTCTTCAATATTTCAAAATCCAATATTTCACCTTTTAATCATAAAGCCTAGTGAAATCATGTGTTCTTAGAAACTGAACAAAAGCAGCATTCAAGTCACTGTAACATGTAGCATCAGCACATACTTTGGAAGGAATACATAGATCACACTGTATTTACAAACATGAAAGTTAATTAACCACAAGAGTAGGAAAAAGAAACTCCAAGGAATATCATGCAAGAAACAAAAAAAGAACTCCATTTCCCACGAAAAAACAGCCCTTTTTCTTATAGTTATCACCAAAACAAAAACATATGTAAACCAAAAAGAAAAGGAGAACAGACCTTAGCTAGCAATTTAAGCAGAGAAAGAAAATCCGATCACCTCAGCCGAGCATTCAAGAAACCAGTCTTTAATTACTCTCAGCAAAATGAAGATAGTGATATAGCCAATAAATGAAATGAAGAAATATACGAATCTGTGGCAGGGAGAAAAGCCCGAGACTTGGAGTATAGTTGAATTCCTGTACTCCAGAATTTAGTTGTGAGTAAGGAAAGGTTGGTGTGTGTGAAACGAGTTATTTGTTAATAATTAGCACGAGGAAGACCCGTACAGGGTGACCCGCAAACAGACTTAGACCAACAAAATACGTAAGAGACTTTCCAACCAAGTTGCCAAACTCACAAAGCAGGCTGAAGGAGAAAGGAAGAAACGGAGAAACACAGACACACATGTGGGTGTGTGTGTTTCTTGTGCGACAGAGCCGGTTCTTGTTGTTGCTGTTTCTATGGCATGAGACGATTACGGCCTGTATCTTTAGGATTGGTGGGGTGGAGGTGGAGCCTTCACTTGAATTTTCACTTTTCAGACAGCCAGCCCTTTAAACACAAAGTTAAATTTTGACGGGGTCTACAATGTTTGTCGTATTGTCTGTTGACTTCCTCCATTCCAATCCAAAGTCTTGGTCGTTTCTTGTTTTTCCTTTTTTTCTTTCTCGCCCCAAAATTTTGCTTTTCTGGAATTCAGGCCAAGATTTTGCTTTTCTTTGATGGGTTTTGCTGTTTATTCTCCTCAAAGATTATCCTTAAAAAATGAAACCTCAACTCCACTAGCTTTCACATAATCTTATGTCTAAGGTATTTTTAGTATTCGATTAAATGGATAGTAGAATTATTTTTAATTAAATGAATAATTAAAATATTTTAGTGTATTATATTTTAAGATTAAAAATTAATAAGATATTTGCTTGATATCATAAAATTTGTATTAAAAGCTAAATGATCTTATTGCCCTTCTTCTGTTTTTAATTTTGTTTGAGAAGGCACCATAACATAGATAAATTAGTTTTAAATTAATTAAGATAAGTTCTCACATTGTGCAATATATACTTCCGCACACATTTAGAAAAAATTTCAAATAAACAATCACAGTCGTCATATTAGATCAAAACAGAAATAAAGGGTAACAAATTATGTAGAATTTTATAAACAACATAATTACAAATAAAAATTATTCACTGTTACTAAATAATCATGCTGAACTATTGCTATAATAAAAAAAACCCTAAAATAAAATTACCAATAAAATAAAAAACTAAAAATACCAATATAATTGTGAAGGTAAATGCAAGTGAAGAATTAAGGACAAAAAAGACATTTCAAGTTATTGCCCAATGGACATTATTCTCATAATAAATCAACCCACGAAGGTTGGTGGGATGAGCTATGGCACTTCTACTGTGAAGAATACAAGGTTCAAGTTATTGTACCCGACTCCAATCTCGTAGAGTAAACAACAAATTATCTTATATAATTTGACTTATACAGATTAATCAAACAAAATAAACATGACCAAACCATGTAAAACTATAGTATACATTTTATATAATCATTTTCATATTCTCTTTTGTTGTTGAATACAAGACTAAAAATATTTGAATTTTTAATACATACGAATGTAGAATAGTCTTTGTATTAGTAACAAGAAGAAAATCAGCACAAAGTAGAGAATGGATAAGAGAAAATAATTATTGGGCTCAACTTATTTCCCAAGAACTCCGATAATCGGTACTCCATTGATTTTTCTTCTCAAGATCCATGATAATTGAGAAGAACCATTACAAATTCTGTTGGGCTGTGATATTGGTGGACCTTCCATGGAAGAGCAGTAATATGGGCCAATGGATATGGATAAATAGCCACGAAGCCTTCGGTTGTCGGTTGTAATTATGAAGAAGGTGATAGCATGGTGGGGGACAGATTATGTCGGCACGTATACAAAACTGATACATGTCTCCACATAAATCATTCTTAGTGCTGTCAACTCCCAACAACTCTTCTCTCTCTCTCAACACATATATATGCAGGTAGAGCTCTATATCCTGTTTTTTCAAGTAATCTCATTATCATATTCCTCTCTCTGATTCTTGGCTAAGTAGTAGCGTAAGAAGTAAAAATGGTGCTGACAACGACAACAGCAGCCTCCGACGAACACCTCCACTGCACGTTTGCTTCCAGATATGCCCGCACTTCCCTCCCCAGGTACCTACCACCCCACCCCACCCCACCCACCCCACCCACCCCACGATGCACGGTTCTGATTAATCCGATTCATGGGGTGCCGTAGGTTCAAGATTCCAGATGGGTCGATGCCGAAGGAGGCGGCGTATCAGATAGTGAACGATGAACTGATGTTGGATGGAAACCCCCGACTCAACTTGGCTTCCTTCGTCACGACGTGGATGGAGCCCGAGTGCGATAAGCTGATTATGGAGTCTATCAACAAGAATTATGTCGACATGGATGAGTACCCTGTTACCACCGAACTTCAGGCAGGCCCTCCTTCTATATTTGCTAGTCGGAACTAATGTTACTTGCTGATCTTATGCCTGCTTTAGCCTTTAGCTGATCATGACTCATTAGATGTCTTTATAGTTTTTAGATAAATTTTACAAATTGTTCAGTATATTAACTGACTGATCGATATGAACTGAATATACAACTTTTGATTTGGTAGTTTGCTCTGTCTTTCCGTCCGTGATATAAAACTGGCTTCGATTTATGGATTCTGGACAAGATTTGAAAAAATAGATCTTTTTGAGTTTTTATACCGTTTCCATTGGTCGAAAGTTAGTGTTATACGTTATTGGTTTCCAAGGTAGTTTTGGAGGAAAAGTTTTGGTTCAGGAATGTGTATTTCGGATTGTCTTTTGATAGGAGAAATAATGTCGGGACTGAGAGCATAGCATATCTTTATTTTGTTCAAAATTGACATTTGATGTCTTATAATGGGACCATTGAGTTTGCTTTTGGATCATGTTGATCGTCATGATGAAACTGTTCCTGCCTTTCAGTTAATAATTTGATTGTTAGTGCTGCAGAATCGGTGCGTCAACATGATAGCCCATCTTTTCCACGCCCCTGTTGGTGATGAGGAAACGGCCATTGGTGTGGGTACAGTGGGATCATCAGAAGCTATAATGCTTGCAGGTCTTGCTTTTAAAAGGAAGTGGCAAGCAACGAGAAAGGCAGAGGGCAAACCGTATGTTAAGCCTAACATTGTCACTGGGGCTAATGTGCAGGTCTGTCAATCAGTTTGTTCCTGTCGTTCTGCCATTAACCAGCTCTATCAAAATATCTTTTTACCTGTAGTTCGTGTACAACATAATGCTTGCAATCAAGTCTTTTGTATAATTGAAAAGAAAGTTGTTACCTTTTTGCCGCTTGGCCCAAAACTCCTTTATAGCTAGAGCAGAATGCATTTCTCTATAGCAGGCAATTTCAGCTTTACCTTCAAGAGCATTGCCATCTTGTAGGTATTCTTTTAAAATTCTTCAAATGAGGATCCTGTGTTGTATTTTGCACAACGAGATTAGTCCTTTTGGTAAGAAGTGACCATAAGTTTTCACTGTGGTGATCCTACATTTTCTCCTCTTGGAACCTTCCATAGTCCAATACTGATCAGTTGCTGGTGGGAGTGAATTAGAAGCTCATATTTCTTTGTCAACCTTTAAGTTTATTTATATTCCAAACTAGCAATTAACTTCACTGGCCTATCTTTGGACACACACTCCTCATTTTCTTTAAGAAGCTGGACTGGTTCTAGTTCATAATCTAGATTGATTTTAACAAAGTATGCAATCCCATTTATGATCCTGATATGGTAAAGCAGCATTGCGACTAAAATCTTGGTTCAACTCCTATTGCTTAGGTTTGCTGGGAAAAATTCGCAAGTACTTTGAGGTAGAACTGAAAGAGGTGAAACTGAGGGAAGGATACTATGTCATGGACCCAGCTCAAGCAGTGGAAATGGTGGATGAGAACACCATTTGCGTTGCAGCTATTCTAGGTTCAACACTGACAGGAGAATTTGAGGATGTGAAGCTCCTCAATGAACTCCTAACAAAAAAGAATAAGGAAACTGGATGGGACACTCCAATCCATGTTGATGCTGCCAGTGGAGGGTTTATTGCCCCATTTCTTTACCCAGAGCTCGAATGGGATTTCCGTTTGCCACTTGTAAAGAGTATCAATGTCAGTGGCCACAAGTTCGGCCTTGTTTACGCAGGTGTTGGGTGGGTTGTATGGAGGAGTAAGGATGATCTGCCAGACGAGCTCGTATTCCACATCAATTACCTCGGATCTGATCAACCTACATTTACCTTAAACTTCTCCAAAGGTAATTTGTTTCACTTTCCATAGTATGAGGGTTTTTCAGTTCTTTTGACGGGACAAATAGAACAACTATTATTCACCAACCAAACTGAACTAGCTGTCCTCTTTGACATTTTTGGCAAATTTCCTCAGAACTGGCATAAGCAGGTAGGGAAATGGTAACTCTACTGACAAACATTACCGAGTTTAACGTAATAGCTTGAAATGAATTCCAGTCAATTTTAGAGATTACTGTTTCTCCACCTTTTGCACATATGTGCAGTAACATCCGCTCTCTCCAACTTTACTGTTTTTAGTTTTATGCCTAGACAAAATAACCATGCTTCGATTTAGAAACTCCTTGTATTGGGCTATTGGTTTTAACTTATGTCTTCAAATTTCAGGATCTTGCCAGATCATTGCTCAGTACTATCAGTTCATAAGACTTGGATTTGAGGTAATTTTTCAAATCGCATTATGCATGTTACAAATATGAACGGTTAAATGGGATAAGAATTGCCACATTGTTCCCTGCATTATGATTAGATAAGTGGCATTCGAAATTTATCTATAATCTATATGATTTATTACCTATAGTGCGTTCGTTCAGATACCAATTCATAAACTTCTGAATTGCCAGCATCATGTTCGTATTTGGATATCTGCTTTGTGAAAATGTAATTGATCTTGGGACTTGGAAGTATTGAAGGATTAACAATATACTCGGAGTGTTAATTTGGAAAACATCCTTATAAATACTCGTCACACTGAGGTATCTTTGAATGTGGAAACGCACTTCAGATTCTTGCACCTTGTGGTGAACACTTGTTGTTTTCATTGTCCGATGTGCAGGGCTAGTTGCCATCAGCGCTTGCTTTTGCTCACAGTACTGCATCAAAATGTTTTATACTTCTGTCCCTTTTTTCAATTATATAATTTGTAAATCTCTATCTGCACTGTTTTTTGGTCTCCAAGGGTTACAAAAACATCATGGAGAACTGCATGGAAAATGCAAGGTTGCTCAAAGAAGGAATCACTAAGACGGGCCATTTCGAGATCCTCTCTAAAGATGTAGGTGTGCCGTTAGTGGCATTTTCTCTCAAGGACGACAGCAAGTACACGGTTTTCCAAATATCTGATTCTCTCAGAAGGTTTGGATGGATAGTTCCCGCATACACCATGCCTCCAAATGCCGAGCACATTGCCGTTCTGCGAGTCGTGATTCGAGAAGACTTCAGCCACAGCCTGGCGGAGAGGCTTGTATCCGACATTGAAAAAGTTGTCAGGGAGTTGGATGAGCTGCCGCCTCGCTCTTCGGTGAAAACTGCCCATGTTACTGTCGATGATCTGCACAGAGGAAAGGCTGAGCGGCCGCACTTGAAAAAGAGCATTTCTGAGACTCAGAGAGATATCTGCAGCTACTGGAGGAGGATATCGGACAAGAGACGAGCGGCGTCTGCTAAATTCTGGAAAGCAGTTGTGTATGCTCTCTATGTCATTTCATGACTATATATACTGGAAAGTTCTACTATCTTGTGCATAAACTGGTCCTGTTTTATCCTATAAATGGTTAACTGCTGCTATATATGAAAGTATTGCTTTCTTTTGCACATCTCAAATCTTCTTTAACGCAAGATATAACATTCCTGTCAGAATTTGTGGCTTTTAAGGCAGTACTGTTGAGAATTAGCAAAATACTGTCATATATACATCTGAAGAAAATGGGATTTTAGCTCTGGATTATCTGATTAGTGCTCAACTGATCTAAACAGAAACCTACGATGCAGTCCTAAGCTGGTTGTATTTCTTCATGTCAGTGTAATAAAAGGGTCCTGATGATGTTCAGAAATGCCACTTCTGATTCAAGGAAAAACATATATATATATATATATATATATGAAACTAGAGCATACATTAAACAATATGGGTGCACAGTTCCTTATCATTATCCTTGCCAATCATCGAACATCGAACGACTCTCACTGTTCTTGAACTGCAGGAGTTGTGATAGTGTTAGAATCTTGTTGCCGACACCTTGATATTACGATGAACAGGGCCATCTAAATATGTACACGTTTCGGACAGTGATATGTCTTTAATTTCCTTGCTGCTTTTACATCATTTCATAAGTGGTGGTTGTGGCAATTCATACTCTGTTAAGCATCATCATTTGATTCTTGACTATGATCATAACTGAGATCAAAATTCATAGAGCAACTATGTGTAATAACGTGGCGTAACAAGAGTGACATCGATCTTTTGATTGGAAAGAGCGACGTTTTGTTTTTCCTGGTAGTGGCTTTCTTACTTGAGTAGAGTTGAAGAATCCTATGCTAAATGTTCCTCCTATTTTTGTTGTGTTGTTTGTTATGATGATGACTAAAAGACGTTCTATCACATTTTATATTATTACATATATTATAATGATATTTAAAATATAAAATTAATTTAATTATATATTTTTAATTTGAAAAATGACACGTGTCATGACATACTGCTAATATATGATACGAAATTGTAATAGAAAATGCAGTGAGGATTGGTGCAAATGTGTGAATGTGAGACAAAGGTAGCAATGATGATGGAGTTGTAAGGGTGTAGCGATATTCAAACTTGAGCCGAAAGGTATGGCCTCTTGCTGCATTTCTTCAACTGATCATTATCTTGTCTCCATCTGTCCGAAAGATTTTGCTTACCAAAGATACGTTGTGCATCATTGTCACACACACACACACACACACACACACACACATATAGGGCTAATTATACTCGAATCATCTCTAAAAATAAGAAAAAAAAATTAAAAGTATTTTTAAATTACACTTACACTTTCTCCAAAAATTATCCGATGCCCTTTTGCTAGAATTTATACCTTATTATTAAGGAGGAGTACCTCTTTGGTCTCTCTCTCTTTTTTTGGTCTGTTTTATTTTTTTATTTATCATCAAATAGCTTCCCATTTTCACTACCTTTATATTACATTCTTTTTTTTTTTCATTTCTTCTTAACACTATTTTATTATAAATTTAATTTTAATTTGTATATATTTATTAAACAAAAATATATTAAATTATTTTATTTTAAATAATATATTATAAAATTACACACACATAGTGTGTGCCATAAATACTAGTTTAGATAAAAAAAAATATTAACTTCAACAAAAAAATTATATGAATTTTACTCATTTAATATTTCGTATAATGGTAAATGGAGAATTATCGGTGGTAGTGCAAATATAATTTCAAAAGTGTTGTGAGGAAACTATAATTTCGAGTTTTTGGAGGAGGTTTAGGTGTAATTAACCCTGTGTCTAGGGTTTATTTTTTTCTTTTTTGCCTTGTATTTGCCAATTTCTAACATCAGCAAATTCATGGTACTAGCTTTATTACCTAAAGGCTCAAGGAATTTAGGGCATGTAATATAATGTTAATAAACTATACAATTCATGACTTTGAAAAATGCAACATTCCAAGATTCAAAGCTCTGGACAATCTAATTATCAAGACATGAAAAATCCGACAGCCTGAGCAACATTATTCAACTGTCAATGTTGAAGCGTAGTATGAATGCAAGAAAATAATTGTTGAGAAAATGCAAGAAAATCTGAAAAAAGAGATTCAGACCAAATTCTATTAGATTTTGATCAATTCCATGAATATAATACATTTGTATGTAATTGATTTGATTCATCGGATAAAATTTTTTTCGAAAAGAGAACATATTTCCACCTCCATTCTATTATGGAAGTGTACAAACATAGTGTGAAAGTGATGATTCATTGTATGACATGGCACGACACATCTTAAGATTTGAACATACGATGGGGCGGATGTTATAAGATTTTGATGAAAAACTCTTTTTCAATTCTCAAACAACTCAATATTGAGAAGAGTAGTTTCATTTCTGAATAATTACTATGTACAGTAAAATTGTAAAGAAAGAGTTCTAATCCATGCTTTGTAACGAGTTAAATTTTGAACTAATTAACTCGAAAGATTAATGTTAATATATATCAATGACGTGATAAAAGTATTAGGTCTAAACGAGAACCATAAAATATATAAAAATCAAATAAAGTTTGCTGAAAAATAAAAAAATTTCAAAAAAATGTCTGAATACTAGTTGAAACAGATGACATTTCACAACGAACAGTATCCCCTCATTATGATAGTGGTTTAAGGGTTTAAATTCTCCTCGAAAAGACCATTGTGTGCATTCATAGGAAAATCACCTCTTAACTTCCCTAATCAAAAGTTACGGCCACTTGAAGTTCCACAAAAAATTATGCACTCCAAAATTACATTTGGATCTACCGACCAAAACACTACCAACATGTATCCGCCTCTTGTTCCACAAATTATAATAATATCTGTCTGATCAAGTTTTGCATTGCAAATTTTCTCTGTATTCTGTGGGTAAAATCTATAATGTAAGAAATAATACAAGGGGTGCGATGCAATTTCTTAAAAAAAATATAGTTTCTAATTATAGTATTATTGCAGTTTAGAAGTAAGAGGGCTTCTTGACTGAGAAATCATTTGATCCCAAATGAAGGGCTAATGTGTCATTTTATGTGAAGATGAAGAGGTAGAGTTGTCTTTTTGACAGGAGGATATTAATGTTGATATAGGGCTAGTTTGAATTCAAGGGGTGTATAATTACAAAGATACCATTTATAAATATTTTAAAACACACACTTCGAGTGGCATAATTAATGTGTAGCTAAGGGCATATAGGTCATTTTATGAGTTTATTATTTGACAAATGTATATTCTTTTCAATAAAATTTATATTAATGGCAGAAGAGGGGAAATCACACATTTTAAATTAATCACATTGTTTATGGAGATATGAAAAATAGTTCCGTAACTTTAAAAAAATTCTCATGCTGCCGTTTCCATTAGAAAATTGATGGGAAAAAACAAGCGGAAGCCACGGGGCTATTTTCCTCTCTATCTGAAAGCATAACGACCGTGCGTTACTTGCACGTGGTTTTTTTCGTTAATTTTCAAACGAGGGTTGGCAGGAACACTCAAAATGAGACTTGTTTTTGCAAGTTATCAGACTATTTTCAAGAATCCCATAAGCAATGAGACTGATGAATATATATCGAATTTAAATTATGGAACAATACTGCAATTTCTCCAAGATTATAGTTATAACATCCACTTGGATTTATTAACAGTATATTTTCAGAAGGACCGTAAATGCATTTTGAAAGCCCGATGGGGGAGTTGAAGTTTTTTTTTTTTTTTCAAAGAAAATATATATATAATTATACCATATATATATGTACGTACATACTGGAAATATGAAGATAATTACTCATGATCAGAAATGTAGTAGTAGGTGAAGCTGGTGAACAATCCACAAAGTCTTGCAAATTCTCTCTGATCCTCCAAATAATCTCATTCTTAACAATGACTTATAACGCACGGACACAAATATGACGATACGAACATAATATAATATGAATATTAAAACATATAATATCAAAAAATTTAGAGCATGACAACTTTGGTATTACGTACTACAAATTTTGTACATTAAATGAGCTAAATCGATCTAAGCCAACCCATGCACGTGAAAATTGAAATAAATACAAAACTCGCTAAAGTCTAAGCTGAAATAAATATAAAAAAAATACTTTAATCTATATCTATATATATAAAAAGAAAATATTTTTTTCTCTCAGACGGGGATTATGACACTGCAACAACAATTTTATAGTTATTTCAATTATACCTCTAAGTTGATTTTCTTTTCTTTTTTTTTTTCTTTGTTGATATTTCCTGCTTTCTTTCTTTCTTTCTTTCTTTTAATTGGATTATGTACATTTTTTTATTCGTAATATATTTTAAAATATAAAATATTATTTATTATATACACACAGAGAAGACGTACTACGATGGCTAGTATTTTAAAAAAGATGCATCTAACCCACCTCGACTTTGTTCCGTTCTTCACTCACGCAATATACGACATACCAAAACATGAAAATTCATTGCAAATTCCGTGAGTGAAGGACAAAAATGAAGGAGGTGGTCAGATGCGTCTTTCTCAAATTGTTAATTAATATAATTGTTAGTATTTTGTTTTTTAATTTAGGAGAATTTTGCGTGTATTTTAATTTTTACATGTGGTAATTTGAATTTTAATTCCGCCAACACCAAATATTTCTACAATAAATTAGTGCTCTCTCTACACCAAAAATAAAAATGCAATGGATTATATCATGAAAAACAACATTCAGAAATTTTAAATCAAATTGAATTTAGCCCAACTTAAATTAATTATAAGACAATTGCAATATATATGACTTGTCGTATGATTAGTATATAGTTCAGAAAAAATGACGAATCACATAACAAGTATATTACATTTGGTTAAGCAAAATCTAGTTTGAGTAAAAAAAAAAAAATTCCCACGACATTAATGTAAGAACATAAAAAAGAATTGTGGAAGTTTTAGTATGTTAGTTGAGGAAAATGGACAGTTAGAGAAATGTAAAAAGGGGTACGTAGGTTGTTGTTTGCTTAGTACAAACATGATCATCTGGTGGGTGAATTATCAATGTACGTATATGTTTGCATCTCACTCATCAATCGTCTAACAAATATATATTTAATTTCATTAATTAAAAAAAAAAAAAAAAGAAAGAAAGAAAGAGAAGAAAGGTAGGCCAACAGTAAAAAACAAGTCTTAATTTAGGTAGTTTTTGGAAGTTGAGAACTAAGTTTAGTTTCTCTTTTTAACAGTTATGATAGTTGATGGTGTGACAAGTCAACAATAAACCCACATTTCTTAATTTACGACCTCCACACACATACACATATACATACATACGAATAATAATTATACAAACAAAACTCTCAAGTTTAGTATATATAGTTATACGTACATTTTTTTGTATTTTGAAAAATTATAATTAGTACCTCTGAGATATGTTTCCAGATTCATCCTTAATTAGTCAAATTTTATGGAGTTTGTTGACAACAAAAAAAAGTTGAATAAAAATTTATATTTATCTCGAACTGATGTATCGCAGGTTAAATAAATATTTATTTTGTTACCAAACTATTAGTATACATCTTCATATACTAGTGCATGTGAGGAAGTGCATCTTCTCCCATAATTTGGTTCTAAAATATTTGTTTCATCTGCAGTAAGTTTGTAATAACTCAATTATGAGTACATATGAATTTTCAAATAATTCTTTTATTGATGCTGACAAATGTTGTAATTTTATTAACGAATATAGATTTATTTATTGGATGAAAATAATAAACTCACAGGTACTAAATATAATTGCTCAAACCATGAAAAATTTAGTCACGACAAACCTCATGGGATAACGCTATAACTATATATCTACATGCCTAATAAATTAATGGAATTTCTTATATCCCTTTTCCTTAATTATTCTCTTATTAATTATATTTTAGTAGTACTTCATTATTTCACTCTTTTGAAATTAATTAATACTTAATATTTTAGAGTCTCTACAAAGAAAAAAATGCTCAATAATTGAGAGCTACATATAAATGCTATATGTGCAATACTATAAGAAAATGCCTAATATATAAGAAAATTTTGATGCTAAAATTATTATCGAGCTGATTAGCAAGTAAAACTTTCCTTACTAATTTACATTATCTAATATATATTTTCGACAATCCACCAACAAGTAATTTTTTTACTAAGTTGATTAGCAAATAAATTGCTTATATTAAATTATGTAGACAAGCAACAAAAATTATTAGCTCGAAACTGATATTTTTTTCATAGCTATTGAGCAATTTTCTTATATTACATGCACTACAAAAAGTTTGATTGTCCTCTACATAACAAATGAGTATGGCTTAAAAGTTACAATAGATTAATACCCGAATATCAATTATGGTCAAACAAATCAGTATGAAAACTTGAATTTTGAAAATGATTTATCAACAATTGCCATCAGTATTTTAACTATGATCAGAGTATTTACCATGGTTATAAAGGTTTCATTTGATTAAAGCATTTATCATAGTTTTAGTTATATATGACTAATATATTGACATCACCTGTTGAGACAATAGTTAATAGCCATTCGTAGCTATGACTACCAAATACTCACCACATATATATTTTCACTTTTGGCCATGGAAATTACCAATAACAACTTGAGGTTAATTGTCAGTGAGACCTAACTCATTAATTGATGAAGTTGAGGCCCTATGATTTTAAAGCCGTGTTCGAACCTCAATGTTATTCTACTTTAATAGGTATTGTTCTACTTGATAATTGTTGATTTGATGATTAGTATGTGATTGTTATAGTTATTGGTTATTGTTAGATATAGATATTTAATATTGATAATTATAATAAATTTTAATTCAAGAAATAATAGTTCGTCACTTTCACTTTAAAGAATAAGACTAATTAACTAATTTATATATTTTATGGAAGTTTAAAATTAATTTTTTTTTAAGAATAAATTGGAATAAAGTTTCCCCAATGCCGTTGAAGAATTAATAGGTATATATGTCCTAAAATTAAATTTCATATATCTTTGAGGTATTATGGAAAAATAATTAAATAACTAGTATATTTTTCGTCGTCGACATTGCAATAAGTGCTCAGTATATGATCCTTAATATATTTAGCCTCTAAGTTACAAAATTTATGAGATTAAAATGTATCAAGTTTTTACAATTTTTGAAATTATTTTAAAAATAAGTAAAGTATAGTACTAAATGTGTCGATTTGCTTTTAATTTTAGGACTATTTTTAATTTTTTATAAAGCAGAGGACAAAAAGTATTGAACTCCTTATCATATGGGACTAAAAGTGTAATTTCGCAAAATTTCGTAGCTATCCTTGAAAGGCTCCCCCAAAAATTAATTTACTATCAAATATTTCTTTAGTAAAATTTTCAGAAAAATCAGCACCCAAAAATTTCAATGCTAAAATCAATGATAAGCTAATTATCAAATAAATATTTTTCCTCCTAAATCCGTTGCTAAGTATAAATTAGCAATGAATTCCTCTATTTCAAAAAAAAAAATATGTGCATAGTGCTTCTATCATTTATGTTTTTTCAGCTTTCCTCGTGCAAATTATATCAAAATTAGTAGCCTAATTTTGCTAGAAAAAATCGCGTCGAGATAATTAAATTATGGATCAGTCCAATTTAAATTCAATTGTCCAAAATCAATTTCGAATATAATAATTAAGTGTAAATTAACAATATGTAACATAGTTTATACTTTTTCTGTAAAACCTATAGTGTGTGTGTATATATATATATATATATATATATATATATAATTATAAAGTGATTATGAGCAGAAGCATACATCTGCTTATAATTAATTAAAATACTTTATAAAAATACATTCATGCTTATAATCATGAAATATATGAGCTAAATACACTTAATTTCAATTTTGCAATAATTCTTTTTGTCTTATACTGAATTTCAATTGGAATATTATAGACAAACGCAATTAATTCAAAACTGGTTTGAAGATAGTAGGTCGATTTTCAGTTACGTCTTGAGAGGCTGATGGAGACCTAAATACCAAACTTTTCTTAGTTAATTAGGTCCTCATTATACACACACACACACACACATAGTACATTAAATTGTTTTTAAATATACAAATTAAAATAAATGAATTTTACAGATATAATTAGCATGTACATGTAATATAAAATATCAAATTAAATACCATAAGATTATGTAATTAACTACGTCCATATATATATACATAATTCTTGTGAAATTACTGATAAAAAACAATAATTTGCATGCATAATGAATTAAATAGCGTAGGTAGGTTGGATGATATGATTAGGGTTTACGAGGTATAGAGAGTTAGTTCATATATAGGTTAGAAAAATGAAAACAAGTGTAAGCAGCAGCATATTAATGAATGAATGAATATAAATTGTTGTAAATGAAAAAGATAAATATGTGTATTGATGGGATGATGATGATGTAGGAAGGAAGGAAGGAAGGAAAGAGAAGTAGGGGGATATATAGGAGAGGTATTGTAGGTTAGAATTTTGGAAGAGAGATGTTGAGAGGAGAACTACATTTACCCTACCAAGCGACCTATCCTTTCCTCCCTTTCTCTCTCATTAACCAATTCAGACACACAAACAATACATACATATATATGTGTGTGTGTGTGAAAGTGGTTTGTTAGCCTAGATGTCGTGGTTGCATCAATTGAATTAAATTGAATTGGTGGTGATGCTCTCTCCAAACCCTCCTCTTTCCCTTCCCACTCTCTAACGGAAAACACTTGCTTATCTAATTCATCGTCATCTATATATATATATATATATATCCTATCTTGTTCTTGTTCTTGTTCTCTCTTCCTCCTGTCGCCCTATAAACCTTTTTGATCGGTTGTTCCTTTCCAATATATATATTGATCTTGATCCATCAAGATTTTGTGCAAAACCCTTTTGATATATATAGGTTTGATCCATCTTGAAGAGGTAGGTAGGGGAGGGAAGAAGAAGGATTGATCAAGGGTCGACGAGTTATTATTGGGCTGGGGTTTCTTCAAGAGAATTAAGTTGATTGGTATTGTTCTTGATTATTAGATATTTATATATATTGGTGGTGGTGGATGATCATGTGCAGTAGAGGGCATTGGAGGCCGGCAGAGGACGAGAAGCTGCGGGAATTAGTTGAAAGATATGGACCTCATAACTGGAACGCCATAGCTCAAAACCTACATGGTAGATCAGGTGAGCATCATCATCATACGTATGAATACCTCTATATATGGATATATTGTTTACCCTCTCTCTCTCTCTCTCACAATCACACACACAAAGGTAATTAAGTAGGGGGGGGGGGGGGGGGGGTGATGAAGAACAAAAGCTTCTCGTCTTACATGCAAGATTTTAGGGTTTGTATTGATAATGAACTAAAGGCATTGAGCAAAGTGTATATACACCACAAGTTAATTCAACTCCTGCACACATATATATATATTTGATGTTCCTAAATTAATTAATCTTCATCTTTCTCTGATCACTTTGGATAAAATAAACCTTAATTTCAATATAATTGGTTTAATTACTAGGAATATTATGAGCCCTTTTCATAGCTGTCTAAATATATAATATATATATAAATATATAATATTATACGAGAGTGTAATTTTTTTTAAATTCCAGGATATTGATCTGAAAGGCTATATATACATAGAAAACTTTTTCTGCAGTGTTAGATGTCTAACTAAGGATAGTTAAGTTGATTTTAATTAAATGATTATATTAAGTTTTTAATTAAATTTATATTATAAAACTACACCTATATTTTATAAAATCTGTCGTGTGTGACGTATATTTAATCAATTATTAAATTATCCGAAGATGTTTACTCTATAAAGCCCCCCTAATTTAAATTAAGGGGGGCAAAGTAGGTTGTTGTGAGCACCGCCCACATCCCCCAAAATCCCATCCCAATCTCCACAAAACCTATTACCTCTCTATATTTAACTTACTAATCAAACCCCGCCCTCAATTTCTTTTAAACACCCTCTTTTATAATTCTATATTAATTAATAATTTATTATCAATGCTTTTCATCATTTGAATCGTTATAAATACTTTGAATCCAGTTTCCCCTTTTTTCTAAAAGTATATGAAAAAACCCTGCATACTATGTTTTCGAGCCCAAAAAGCAGAAGAACAGAGACGTGACGCGTCCTTTTATTTTCTAATATATTTTTTTTTTATTAGTCAACATCAAATTTTACTAGGTTATATTCACGATGAGTTTCTATTTCAAGGAGTGATATGTAGCGATTCATGATGATAATATAATATATAATTACAAACTATAGAATTAAACGGAGAGAAGGCGGGTTCCGAAGGGGGTGGGTCGCAGCAGAGGGGAAACAATGAAAATTAGATATTCTTTTATTATCTTATTTTATTATCTTTTTCCCATTTTATATTCAAAAGTACTCCTCGTGCGTAATATTATTAATTATTAGGGCGGGCGGGAGGTGAGTGGCTTATATTATCAACTTATATACTAAGATTAATCAACGTGCTCTATTATATACTCATATTTGAAGTGCATTTGCATGCAGGAAGAGTTGCAGGTTGAGATGGTTCAATCAGTTGGATCCAAGAATCAACCGCAGCCCTTTCACGGAGGAGGAAGAGAAGCGCCTCCTTGCATGCCACCGCATCCACGGCAACAGGTGGGCTATATATTGCTCGCCACTTTCCTGGCCGGACCGACAATGCTGTCAAGAACCATTGGCATGTCATCATGGCCCGAAAGTGCAGAGAAAGGTCGAAATTGCACACAAAACGGGCTTATTCGCACAACCTGCAGCAGTCATCCTCAATGATTTCAAAGCATCACAACAACGTTAATTCAGCAGCTGTTTGCAGGGGAAAGAGTTATGAGCTTTAGCCCTAGTCCGTAGAGAAGCTTCCAGCTCACAGAATTTTTGACTACCCTCCATCATCATATAACCACCAATTACTCCCATATTGGAAGGAACTCATCATCATCAGTCCACTAAAGTACTGTTTGATCATCCTAAGATAGATGAAGGTACGTAATTATTGACTATGTTATGACTATGAAGTCTTGAAAAGCATGCAAGATTTCTTTAGTACGTACTTTTCTTTCTTAACTACAAAGAAAATGGGAAAATTCTATTTTAGTCTAGTCCTACATGGGGTTGGACAATTTTTTTCGTTTTAACAATCTTGGCTTGTAACGTAAAATTTTAACACATTCAAGATAAAAATGACTGTAAGTTTGCTAAAATGGCCGAAAAAGTGTGACATGCACTTGATGACCAGCTTGGTTGGATGCAATTTTCAACCAATTCCTTTTATCAATATGCGAAAATTTTAAAAATTACAAGGACGATGCAGCTCAGAATGGAATTTCGGTAACACGACTAAAATTGCAAATTTCATAAAAAAGTATTTTACTTTTCTTATTAGTGTTTTTTTAGTTAAAACTTACACGAAATACGTAAGGTAATTAAAATACACAATTAAGGAACCGATGTGTGTTATTTAAAATATTCAAGAATTATTAATTAACATGTATTTATTTTTATGTTAAGATTTGAGATATTTACTTCTTCTAAGAATTAATTAGCTTCTGATCAGTGATTCAATTTCTTATTTTTTAAAATTATAAAACATTAAATATATATAAATTATAAAAAATATATAATATGCAGAAATAAAATTTAGTTAGGTAGCAGTCAGCTATAATCTTTATTAAGAATTCTATACATGATAATTCTTCAAGTGAACACCATTGATTACAACGAAGAGCAGAGGAGGTCTGAAAAAGATGATAAACCAATGAAGACAAAATGACAATTAGAATAAAGTATAGTAATAAATATAGTAAGAATGAAAACTCGGCCACAGCAATAGAGCTCAGCTCCATCTTCACAAACTTACTTTTCAATATCAACAATCTTAAATCTTTCAACTAGCTCCTTTTAAAGCCTATTTTTATTTAAGATTTTTCTTTAAATCACCCCCCTGCGAACAACAACGACAATCAAATAAACATTCACCTCGCGCTCTTCTCTTCTGTAGTTGGTTCCGGTGGTGCGAGTCTCAGCATAACTAAGCTAGTTTCCTCTTGTAGCAAAACTCATAAATAAATAACTGGTGTTATGTATCTTCTTTTAGTTACTATTATGCATTTTCAAACTGTATACTGGAGAGATAATTATGGTAGATACAGATACAATTCATTTATTTTTACTTATATAACTTATGCTTTTTAACAAGCAAGTAATTATGTACTCAAATGTTGAAAGAAGAACAGCAGAAAAAAGATTGTAATTTTTTTTCTTTTGTATAGACTGAGTATCTGCTTTCCTCTTTGGTAAGAATAGAGAGAGGTTAGAAGTTGTGTGTGTTGTGTGTTTGTACCATTTTTTTATTTCATGTGTATATTTATTATTGACTAATGAACTAGCGTGCACAGATTTCTGTGTTTTTTTAGTAGTGTGCTTTATTATTTATTTATTTTTGGATGAAGTGTGGATCTATTAAACTTATCATAAGACGGCGCGCCCCACCCTCAGGGTTGAATATATCTTATACTTTCAATAAACTTTATATCAAAAGAGAAAAAAATGGAAAAATATTCAGAGTGATAAAAACATGCTTGAATAATTGCGAGACTAGTAAGATGCTAGTGCAGGTTTGTTTTTTATGGCTTTTTTTTTTGTGTGTGATTTAAAATTATATGTTTCTTGTTGATAAAAAATCATAAAAGCTCACTCCTCGAAAACCTTCCTTTATTGCTTATTGTGCCCTCTTTATGATTTTTAAAGTTTGTCAATTTCAATGCACGAGTGCTTTTGTGTTTTGTGTTTAGGTGAAAGGTTTCTGCTAGGCCATTAGAACTGATTTTGATCCACTCAAAGTGAAGTAGTCTCTGTTCAATTTACTTGCCTCAAATTAAGCCAAGATTTAAATTTAATGATTTTAGATCCAAAAAATATATAGTGTATAAGAATTGTGATGTATCTATATAGGGGGGGTGGCCATCAGCGCATGAGAAAACCGAAAAAGAAATTAGTTATAAATTAAGAGTAGAGATTATTTTAATAAAACAAAAAAAACTGAAAACTCGCCGCCATCTACCTCAAAATAAAATAATCAACTACCACGTCACACCCACGAGGAAGGGACCCATTAATCTCATGTGACCTTCCTGGGCCCACCAAAAGAGCAGTTTTATACTAATTTATCGAGTTATTTATTGTTAAGAAGTGTGAATCCAGTAATATCAGGATATGGTGTTGTTTGGTGGAATAGAGAAAGCTGCGAGGACAGAGAGGGCAGTTTGTTCAGGCCGAGCGTTGGATTCTGGCAGAGAGGTACAGGATTGCACAGGGGAAGGGAGACCCCAAGCACAAATCAAAAATTGGAATTAAGCAAAATCTACCTTCCTTTCATAAAAAGCACAAATAATACAACCTTAACACATAAACCTAAAAAGAATTATCACACTGTATGCGAGGGTAGTCCCACAACAAAAGAGGCGTGTTAATGTGTGTTCTCTTGGTCGCGGTTAACCAATCCCTATATCCATAATTCCTGAAGCGAAGAAAAAACAGAAAATACCAAAAATACAAATGCACTGCGGAAAAACTAAAACATTTGAGTTGTTGAAAAATCGAGCAATACCAACTTTGCAGTTTTTTTTTTTTTGGTGGTGGGAAAGAAGATTTACTTGGTCTTCGTCTTTTGAAACCAATCACATTCCTCCCAATGAGCAAAATCTTGGGAATTACAACCCCTATTTTTAGTTCATCTATTTGCTATTGAGGGCATAGCAAAACCGGGCAGTTTTCATCCTTTTTCGTAAGCGCTCTAGAAAATAGCAGACCGGTGGTTTTTTTTTCTCTGAGGCCGCGAGCAAACCTTCAAGACTGGTATTCATCTAACGGGGTGTGGAATCCATTTTTTATAACTCTTCAGGATAAGATAATAGAATGCGAAAGGGATACCTGCTCCCCACCATGCGGACTTGTTTTTCCTTAAAAGAGGCTTCTAATTTTTTTATGATGCCCAGTAAGCCGTTCTTCGTGGTTATATTCTAGCTAGCTAAAAGAAGCAACAAAAATCAGATAGAATTAAAAGCAATATAAGTCAAATCCAATTTTGGTTTTTGGCTATAGCCTATAAGGTTTCTTCTTAATATTATTTCATTTTGTATTTTTTGCGTCACTCACCCGATACATACCCATGTCTAGTTCTCTTTAGAAGGAAAAAATAGAAGGGAGGGCCATGACATAGAGATAATAATTTTTATTGGTGAATTAAGAGAGCCCCCACCCCGCACCCATCGGGCAGCAGTATGATGGTTGATTGCAGTATAAATCGCTAACCCCTCAGTGCGCTTAATTTAACCTCCAGAAACATAGACCTTTATTGTGTTTCTCAAGGAATTAATTATACCCCATCACATTGTCATTTCAAGGTAAAATAATCTGAGTCCTAATATAATATAAATAGTAAGAAAATTATATGGCCAACCCCGCCCACCTTCCCTTGTGCGGTTAATATCTTCAATGTGATCCCTCACCCGGAAACAAAAGGGGGCTCATGTTCAAACTAAAAGAGTTTTATAGAGGTGATTTCATGAAAGAAATGAGACGAGGAAATTAGATGGGGTTGTATGCATGGATAAGCTAAGTCATGTTGAACCTATTTTTTTGAATGCACAGAGAGAAGATGATGAGCCGAAAGAGCGAATAGAGAGGCGGGGAGTTAAAACCTAGTTTACTTTCCCATAAAGCATGTAATTTTGGTGAAATATTAGTATGTAATACACGTGCGCCGGTGTGTAGCAAAAGCCAAATCTTGCTCCAATCCGGCTGATATTTCCATTACTCGAGCAGTAAAGTCGCAGGAGGGGGAGAATGCGTTGTGGAGGGGAGAAGCACCGTAATGATGAGGGAGGGAGGAGAGGGTGAGGGCGTTTTGAGGCGTTGGGAGTTTATCACAAAATAAATAAATAAAAAAGAACACAAGACTAAAAAGAAAAAGGATCCGAAATAGCTACCTATTTCAACAAAACAGACGAGAGGGAGGCTGAGAAAACCACACATGCTTTGACGGGAAAAAAAAAGAGTGCAGAAAACTACAAGGTGGGATGGGAGAGTGAGGGAGGGTGGGGTAGAGAGTGGATGGAACCTCAAACTATTACTAAATCTCCTATCCACCTCTCAGTATTCCCTCACCAACCACATTATCATTCACTACTAGTAATGCGGTGCGCGAACACAAAACCAACGATATGATCCTAAGTTGCCTCTGGCCAGGCCGCGATCCATGATATTCATAGAACTTAGTCAGTGAATTGAATTTCCGCTCTCCATGAATTGTTGAGTTCAGAAGTGTTGTGCGCCAGCTGCGAATCTCCAAGTAGCCTCACAGATCAAAAAACATAGCTAATAATTGGCCAGCTGGGGGTTTTAATTAAAAAATTAAAAAAAGAACATAACCGAAAAGGTGGCATCCTTACCAGATTTTACTCTGAGTTATTTTTTTCTATCTGAATGAGGCCACTAATAAGTGATATTTTTGTATATACTTATTTCCTCCAAGAGATTTTTTCATTGGCGTAAACTTTTAAATTTTCTGTAATGAAATCTTACCTTAGCTATTTTTGCTGTAGAGTATAGTTAATATTAAAGAAGTATGTTTTACTTCAACAGCTTTTATTGGCCAAAAAATAAAAAAGAGGGGATGGTGTAAATAAAAGAATGAAAATACATATTAGAAAAATACATATAATTTTCTTACAACTCACTAAAACCATACAAAGCCCTTGTTTAGCTGAAAATGAGGTAGTAAGCCATTACCCAAAAGCCAGAAAAGGGAAATTTCAAAAAGAAAAAATGCTGAAGAAATTATCATAGCTGCCTCATAGGTGAAATAAGAGAAACATAGAAATTGAAGAAAACTTATTTTTCTTTTTATCTCGCCACTGTAGCACACAGTTCCCAGCCACCAGATCGCAAACAAGCGCACCCCAAATACCTCAATCTTCTTTCCTATGAAGCCCAGAGAATTACCTCTGACGCTGCCCACCCTTTGTTTTTTTATATTGACCTTAGAACTGAAACATAAGAACAAAGTGATGAAAATCGTTTCAAGAAGGCAGGGGCGTGAGCTGCGGAGGAGTCAATACCTTCACCCTCACAAATAAATCTACTCGTAACTAATTATCAAACCAAATATATTCTCAGGAACATTCAGAATACACCCTGCTCGACTAGAAATGCTGTCTCCCAACTAATTGAATTATGTCTTCTATTGTGTTCTATTCTCTGAATCTTGAGTAATGGAGCTGCAGAAGGAAAACAATAGTCAGTATGCGATGTACGGTGTATATGTTTATTTATTCTAAGAGGAAAAAAATTAAGAGCAAAGTTTGTTGCTTGATTCTCTGACACCGGTTCTTTCTATTTGTTTAATTTATGTTTTATGTATTTCTTTTTTCTCTTCAATTCCTGTTTATAATATTTCCTCTATCGAGGAAAATCATACAAGTTGAGCTTTTTCACAGGCAATTCACATACCAATCAACAATGGAGGGATGCTCCGAATGGACCAAAAATAATATAGTGTGATATTAATAAAACACAAAAAAAAATAAAAAATTAAAAAAATAAAATTTATTGTTATTCATACAGTCAGCCAATAACAAGCGGGACACGTTCAAATTCATTACTTTCGAGTTGATCAACAGACTTGTCTTAGGGGCTAAATGCAACCATGTAAAAAAGACCACCAGACGTGAGGGGACATCATGCAGCAGTGTATAAAAACAATCAGGGGCCCTTTTTGTTTAAATAACAAACAGTATATAACATATCTTCAACAGTAAAAAATTAACTGCGTCCGCCGGTTGTTACGAAAAGACACTGCAACTTCCATGCGCGCCTCACACTCTTTTTATATTATGTTTAAAAGGGGAAAAGGGGGGTAGCCCCATGTGAAGGTCTCTGGGTAATTGGAAAAAGGAAGAAATTTTCTTTTCTAAACTTAAATTGGTATGCATTTATTTTTCCCTTTTATAAATCTGGATATAAAAAACCTGGTAACAAAGAATTTTTAAGTACTAAGTTGTATCATCTGATAGACACTGACAGTTTTAGACGAAAAATACATGTCAACAAACCATCCTTGAATAACCAAAAGACCAGAAATACAAAAAATACAAAGTTTAGACTAACTTCTTGTTGTTATGCATATACTGCTAGCGAGTCGCATTGGGAGTGGAAGGGCTCGCCAACCAAACACAATAACACTAAACCTATTATTTAAACCAAACCCGTCTATCCACTTGTACTCCACAAATCTCTTTTCAGCCGCTTCGTCATTTAAGAAAGGACAAAATCAGGAAATGAAATATATGGAGAAGGAGTTAACAAGGGAGTCAATAAATAATATCGTAAGTCTAAGTTTATATGATAAGACGGTGAGAGGTGTGGCGGATGAGGAGAAGGAGAGAGGGGGAAGAGAAGACAATTGATCCGTTAATAATACTCCACCTTACACCCCCCCGCCATCTTCTCGTCCACCACCCAATCCGGTCAACACCCGCAAGAACCGCCCATTACCCCTCCGCCCCCTGGCCCCCATCCGCCTTTTGTTTCTATCTACTTTTTGTGATGTATTTGCTTTAATTCTCATCCAAGGCTCTGAGGTCGAAAGAAAACGTCGGTTCATTGTTCTTATGAAATCTTCACGCAAAGCAGTTTTCTTCTATTACCTTTTTATTGTCAGTTTCCAAATGAGCAAAAACTAAAAAGAAGGCTGGTTTGCTTAATTGTCCAGCGCTGATTCCAGTATACTCCTTGACGAGGGATAACGAGTCTCAGCGTGAAATGGAGCGAGAAAGAGTCATTTAAAAACAAAAACAAGTGTTAAATTTTTTTTTATCTCCCTCAAAACCTAGTCAAATTCTGATCATTAAACATAATTTCTTATCAAAGTAGGGAGAAGGCGGATCTGTAACAGCTCGCGAGTTAACAAAGTAGAGAGAGCTTTTTTTGTCCTAGCACGTCCAATAAAGAATAACTCATTTCCGGTAAGTAATTGTTCAGATATATTAAATAACACACATGCTTGGAAAAAATAGAGAGGAGATGTGGGCGCGCAACTGTTTTTTCAATCACTATATCCCCTTCACGTGCCCGCCTCTCTACATGATATCCAATTGTTCTCTATTCTAATTAAATGTATGATTTAATTATAATCATTAAGCATGCCTTTAAATTACAAGAATTAAATTAGTCTTAATTTGGGTAACAGTGCAATAATTAATTTTTATGTGCTTTTCCACGCCAAATTCCTATGATATGTTACAGACAGAAGAGGAGAGACTAGGAAAAACTAGAACTCAAAACATATTGTTTGAACTCACAACTCTCTCCCACTGCCGTCAACACTGAACTCTCTATTCTTCCATTTGGCAAACTTGAAAATGCACTAAATATGCCCATATCATCGCCCTTCCTGCCCTGATCTAAATGCATCCACCAAAGGCACCAATGCCGAATTAGCAATCCCTTGACGACAGGCAGCACTGCGCTTCTCTGGTGACCAATCATCATATCCGCTATTAACCATAGCCAACACACCAGGTTGCTCTCTCAAACTTTATCAACTTTTGGTCCCTGTTTTGATGTTTTTTTTTAAAGTTTTTTATCCGTAAACTTTAATATAATTAAACCTCGACACAGCCAAAAACTTCTATTCCAATATGAAATTTGATTTCTAGTCATTGAAACCTGACTAACATTTAAGCGAAAACATAATGAATGTCATACCCATAGAATAATGTATTTGTATTTATTCGCTATTTTTATTATCAGTCCCGCCTACGAGGAGCGATGCATGAGAAAACAAACAGAGTGCATATTAAGCACTCTGAGAGCTATGAAAGTTGGAAATGGTAGGCGAAACCCTTTCGGTGTTGGATAGAAAACTTTGTTAAGAATATAATCATTCCTTTTTTTTTTTCGGAAGAATCATTATCAAAATGCTATAGCAGCTGCTAGAAGAGGAAAGGGTAGGAGCGAAATATAGTAATGAGAGTGTAGGTTTTTGTTTCTCTATCATAATATCTTTTTCTCTCTAAACTTAATTTTTTATATTACCATCTCTCTCATATATGCACTGACCTTATCTATTACTGGTGTCAACACAATAAGAGAGGGTGAAATACTATAAAATCAGAATGAATTTGTGAATTCCAAAGCGTTTTGAGAAAATAAAGTATTAACGTGACGATTTTGTTATATTTACATGAAAAACTTATTTTATACTTTTTTATTAAAAAAAAAAAAGGTAATCAAATTCCAGTTTACCAGCCAATCTGCATGATGAAGGCTATACTAGCAAACCAAATGAGATTTGCCTGGATTAGACAAGGATGAAAATATACATGCCTGTTTTTCCTGTGAACAATTTTCAAATTGAAGGTTTCAAATTCCTCCTCTTGTGCTTTGATCTGCTTTACTTGCTCTTGCACAGCAGCAGCTTCCTCATCTTCTAATGACGGCCCAGGATCTTCTTCTCTTATACCAGCTGCTTTTACATCCTCTTCTTTCTTTGAACGTTCCCTTTCAGTATAGCCATAATTTGAAAAGATGACGGACTAGAATTTGCTGATTCCTCAGCGTTGGCATATTTGTCATCCCTTGAACTCCTAACTGGTGAAGAGTCACTGCTTTTGCGCCTCCATGATGTAAGAACACCGTCATTCTCCACTACACGGTCATCAGCTTCATCACTAACAACCGTGTTAACCTTGTTTGACCACAAAGATTTGCTTGAGCTTGTTTGTACCAACTGCCCATCTCTAGGAGGAGGAAATGAGAATCCTCCATCAATGTGATTCTTTGCCTGTGTATATGAACCTTTATCATTACTCAGTATATTTATCAGAATTTTGTCTCTTTGCCATATTTTTGTCGTCCTTGGATCTTTCACCAGAATGCTTATATAGGTCTTGCTGTGAGTATCTAGAACCACCAATACTAGCATCACGATCATGAAAGTACTCTACATCCCCTTCACTACTACCTCCAATCAAACTTTCCCTCACTTCACTGCCTATATCAGCAGCATCACTGTTGATTCCAACACCAATAGATCTAACTGAACCATGTTGATCATCATCCATGCATATATCATCCAGGCGAGGCCTTCCACATTCACTCATAACTTTTCCATTTTCTAGCATAATGAGCTCATTGGTTTGGGGGACAAAGCCCTGCCAGACAGGCTCTGCGCGCATCAAATTCAGCTCCTCCTCATCCATCAACTGCCCATCATATTGACCAATCACTGCATTTTCACTGTTTCTCCTGTACATCTCTGTTGCAGACAAGGCAACAGGGTTATCTAAAGATACAGCTGGATCAATATTTTTTGATTGGAAATACCGCTCGCCGGAGAAGTAAGAATCCTCTTCAGCAAATGACTGATCATCTTCATCATCTTTGTTCTGTTCCCTCTCCTGAGGGTCTGGCACGCTCCCATTCCCAGTCCCCTTTTCGTTGTCACTTGGGTAATCAATTTCATGTGCTAAAAACCAGGTCTCATCTTCAATAGGTTGTCTCGTATAGCCAATATCATCGTCATCTTCATATTCATCAGAGTCCCAATACTCATTGGGGTAGTCTATGGATTCACTCAATCCATCACCTATAGTTGCAAAACCAGAAACAAGATCAGAAGTATCCTCAGCGATGCCCTGACTCACAGAGAGCCAACTGCCTCCAGCTGGCCTTTTCCCTATGCACCATCATATGAAAAATAATAATTAATTTAAAAGCTGAAGAGCAGGAACAGAAAAACAACAGATTGCAACCAGAAAAACATATACTGATCATCATGATAGGTACATCAATGAGATGTTAGTTCAGAGATCAACTTCAAAAAGGTGATACAAGGCACTCCACCTTATTAATCATCTGGAGTTTTAAGTATGAACTTAGGAAAGCATGCGGCAAATAGTAAAAATGATATGAAATCGGAAAGCGTAAGAAACTTAAAGCATTTAACAGTTCTCTTTCAATTGATCTGAGGAATAATGTCAAGGAAAACCCTGGACCTCATGGTCTTTGATCAAAGATAAGACAAGATAATTACGTTACTTTGTTTAATATTTTTTTTCCTTAAGACTCTAGTCCACAGATGTAAGAGGTTAGTCCATTCTCAAGATTCCAGAGCACATTTCTCGAGAAAGGACCTGTATCTTTAAGACAGTTGGGAAAGCATTCTTAAAGTTTGTTGGATAGAATTATCAACATCAATTTTAATTTCGAGCATAAGTTCCTTTGATTCTGTATGGCTAATTAGCTACTAACAGAGTGGTCTCCCTGTATATACAACCCATTCAGTGCATTCATCAGAAATTGTAATTCAATCCATACATAGGACCCTAATAGTAAACCATGAATACAAGTCCGTTAATACACACAACTTTAGTTAGTTTAAATTTGCATAACATGGTAAATATAGATATAGATGGTAAAGTTTAGAAGAAGAGGCAGACATTTAAATTTTGAGGACAAACCTGAAGGATTGATCTCTCGGCCTATAGGTACATCCAGAAATGACCCTATGAGATATGCATTGTCAGAATTCAAGATCTTTGGACCAGGTCCATCGCGTTCATATTTCTCCTCCCACTGAATATTGAAAGGCTTGTCTTCTGACTTAAGTTTCACAGGTGGTAGCCTTGGTAAATCTTCTTTTGGTTGTCAGATGCAAGATGAAATTCTAATGCACCAAGATCTTTTGGCTCACCTCCCTGAGTCTTCCCAAAGTACAGAGCTCTTCCCACCTCATCTACTTGATTCTTTATTGCTGCCCTAATTTCATTGAATTCTGCTTTCCTTTTCCCCTCCTTTTTATCAATAATGGCAGCAGCACTGTCATAACTGGTTGAAGTGTCTCCCACAGAGAAGGGGAAGACAGTTTTCACAGAACAATCTTTCCAAAGCTCTGAAGCTGAAGGGGCTGAAACATTACTTCTGGACCAGGGATCATCAGCAAGATCATCTTTAGAGAATGCACCACTTGCCTTTCTCTTTTGATCAACTTCCTTAACCTCACTCTTGTCACTCCTCTCATGCTCTGGTTCTGCACCAACCATACTAGTAGTACCAGGCCAAGTGATTCTCTTTTCACCAGAAAAACTAACATCTTCCCCAGTTTTCAGGTTAACCTTACCACTATTGAGAGCTTCAGCTGAATTCAACCTTGTCTTACTGGAGACGTGGAATCCAAAAAGTTGTTTTCATCAATACTACCGTCATCATTCTTATAAGACGGAACTGGTCCATTGCCAGTACTGTATTCCATGAATACAAATCAAGAACAGTGTCATCCGAATCTTGGAAAAGGTGAAGTTCTTATCACTTGTTCCAACACTCACATCAACCATTGTCTGTTCTCCAATAGTACCACGGCTTTTCCATTTGTTTCTCAGCCCATTTCTCCCTGTTCCACACTCTACCTCTTTCACAATTAGCTCCTTAGAACCTCAGCACTGCTTGAATCCTTAAGACCTTCCCCACTACTCCGAGAGCTTTTTATTTTTTGATCTTCTTCTAATACTTTTGCCCCATTTGCTTCTTCGCTTGAGCTACTACCCAACTCCCTGTCATCAAGCTTAAGCTTTTGAAGAATTCCATTTAAGTCAGGCCTGTTACCCAATTCACTTCTCAGAGCAGCCTCTGCTTTTGTAAACTTGTTCCTTCTCAAGTATTCGAGTATATCGTCTACAGAACTTGAATCAGCCATTTATATACAACCACTCCCCGCAATAGGACAACCAAGTGTTAGAAACACCACCCAAGTAAACCTGGAATCAACAAGCAAAACAGCACAAACCCACAATTTTAAACCAGACTAAAACTCACATCTCAAACTTCTATTCACATATTATTGCTCACAAAATGAGAAATTTGATTCACTAAAACTTTCTTTTAGTTCCAAACCCCAATTTCCTCCTCCTTTCCTGAGAAAGAAAAGGAACACATTACTTTCACTACTCGTATCCCACAGCCCCAATACCGCACGCAATAAAGTTAAAAACAGGAAAAAGGTCATAAACATCCAAACTAATTAAAATACTGAAACACCAGAGCTAACAAAAGGCTACAAACCTGAGCACAACGCCATTTTCATGGATCCCACTACCAAAAGAAAGCCATAGAAACATTCACAATATGAAAAGAAGCATACTTTTTTCCCTCAGGATTTAACATGTAAACCTCAGCGCTATTTCATAAAGATCTGCGCTTTAGGCGAAACCCTAGAAGGCAAGAACACTCGTTGAAGGAAGAAGGAAAATGTAAATGATGATTGCGAGAATGGAAATCCAACCAAGAAAATGGAAAAGCGGAATTACAGTAAAAATGAGTGGAAAAAGAAGAAGCGTACAGATCGAAGAATATGGTATTTCAGGAGCCAAACACGGTGCTATGAATCCATCGCCCAAACTCCCAACTTCAACTTGGCTCTGGTAATGTAGTTTGGTCTGAAAATTAATTAATTATTTATTTATTTTCAAATTTTTCATAAATATATTAAATATATTTGTTTATAGGGTAAAATTTCTAAAGGACTTTCGAATTATAAATATTATTTAGTTAAAAATCCTTTTAAAATTAACAATAGTTTAACAAACTTTCTCGTGACAACTTATTTGATGATTGTTAATTCGATAGGATATTTATAATTTTTAAAATAATAAATAAATATTTAGAATTATAATTAATAGAACTCTTATAATTTACTCTTATAAATATTGTGTATGTAGTGGACTGCATATAAATGTTGAAGGGCATTTTGTTTAGTGTGGTTTTACTATTTTGCCATTGTGATATTATGGATCTGAGAGAGAGTACACCCAAACATTTGGAGGGCACAAATGAAAAAACAAATATCACTTGAAGTTAATGAAGCAACTTATCTACCACAAATTATCTAAACTAAAAGTAGGAATTATATTATTTATATTTTAAATTTATTGCACAAACATTTGGGCTGCCACAAACACTGCTGTTTATAATGTTCCATAACATTTTATTGTTTTTATATATATAAATTTGATTTATTTGAGATTTTCTACAATATATATATATATATATAATATATATATATATATATATGCAGTAGTAGGTAGTGTTTGAAGAGGATAATTATTATTATTATTCCAGACAGTGATTGAAATGTCCAAGTGGCTAAGGTTACCCAATGCTATTTGTTCCATGCATAATTATTAGACTTTGAGTTATTACGATTCATCACAACAAAATCAAATTAATAAATAAATAAATAAATAAGCATTTCTCCATTTTAGGATAAATAATGATTTTCATCCCCTAATTTAACATCTTTTTATGATATTAAATAAAAATTCTTATTTTATTTCTATATTTTGTAAAAAAAAATAATACTTTTAGTCCCATGACACTATGCAAAATACCACGTACCCGTTACGACTTTTACACTTTGCTCTTATTGATTACAAAATTTTCACTTTTAATCCCATAACTTTTTAAAAGTAAAGTTTGTCGGTCTAATACATTTGACGACCATATTCTGTTTTTCTCATTAAATGTTTAACGAAAATGTGTCATGGAACCAAAAATGCTACTTTTGAAAAATTACGAGACAAAAAGTGAAAATTTTATAATCAATAAAACAAAAAATGAAAAGGGCCTAAATTAACACAACAATTATATTTAAAATAAATAAATAAATAATTACTTTTATACTAAAGTAGATGTTTATCTACATACCACGTTCATGAGATTTGGACACACGACCTCTCATTTTATTTATTATTTTCATTTTGTAGACTTTTTATTTTTATAATATTCTGATGTCAATTCCTGAAGGAATTATTTTCAGAAACTCATAGTGAGATGGTACGCATAAGGCCCACTGCCACACACATAATAATGCATGTTTCATGCACACAAATTAATACATATATATGTAAATGAATATTAAAATAAAATATTTAATCGAAGTCCCTTATTTTTTAAAATTTTTAAATCAGAAATTCCAATGTAGTAAAATGGATCATATTATTTGTAATGTTATTTTGTCTCTATTTGCTATAATGTAAGAATAATTTTGCTTGACGATCTAATTCAAGAAGTTAAATATTATGTACATTAGTTTATATATACATTAAATGAACCATATATTTATACAGTCGATAGAGACTGTGTACCTAATTAATCCTTATGAAAAGAATAGCCTAATATTTATTTTGACTTTATTTTCATTCTAACCTAGGGTACATTACAACTGCGAGCATATAATAAATAATATTTTATATTTTAAAATATATTATAAATAAAAATAGAATATATAAATCAACACATGATATTTTAAAATAAAGAAAATGAAAGAAAGAAAGGTAAAAAAAAAAAAAAAATTACTTAAGGGTAGTACCAACACAATACAAAATTTGTTGGTGGTGTCACAAACCGCCGTTTATAAGTGTAGAAAACTTTTTTTATACTAGTTGTTGTGGCCCGTCATTCCTGCGTGCGTATAATAAATAATTTTTTATGTTGTAAAATATATTATAAATAAGAGTATAATATACAAATCAATATATGACACTAAAAAAAAAATAATTTATTAGTTAATGTATAATGTAGAAAGTGGAATGAGTTAGTTATCTTATTACTTGAATGGCATTTTGATTTTACAAAAAATTGGTGCGGTGGTGTTGTGGCTAACAGTCGTTTGTGGGTACGGAGCCCATCTTTTTTTTAGTAAAGATATATATTATTAGAGATATTATGTGTACTAATCTAATTAAACATTTAATCATATAATTAATTAACGAAGCATGCATGTTATCCTTAAAAAAGAAACAATATTCACAACGCAAGTCACGCTGCCATTCCATTTATTTTATTAATCTTCACCTAATCAAACTCCGGGAGGAGGTCATGCATTAAAATGGCAAAATTAATTTTTGGTTATGTAATTAAGTCATTAGTACTTTTAGTCCTGTAACTTACTTTATTTATACACTTAATCTTTTTTTTGTTGAATTTAGTCCTGAACATCTCACATTGGTCATTTTCTAACAAATTTAGTTATGTATTGACAATTTTTGGTGTCATTTACACTATAATAAATCTCATTTTTGTCTTATAATATGAGTTGTTATGACAAAAAAATTGTCAATACAGGACTAAATTTACCAAAACAGAACCAAATGTGAAATGATCCGGACTAAATTCGTCAAAAAAATAAACTAAATGTGTAAATGCAGTAAGTTACATGACTAAAAGTGCTAATGATCTAAAGTTATAGGACCAAAAATATAATTTTACCTATTAAAATTTGTTGGGGAAGGTCAAACTGTATATCATACTAGTGTCCGACTCGTACTATAATAAATTATGCACGAATTTAATTTAATTATGATTAAAATTAATAATAAAAAAAATTTAATTATGTGACGTTAGTTGAGAAATTCTTTTCAATTAGATCAATGATGTAAAACCAATTTTTCTTCAATCACATTACATCAATATCAATAAAAGTTACAAAGTTTACCATCATCAAAATTATAATATATGATAAGATATACGTTCAATAAAATTAGATTTTAATTCATTATTAAATTTTATTAACTTTTCCGCAATTGTGGGATGTAATATAAATTATTTTCATAAAATAACAGTTTTATAGTACGTACCACCCATATATATAACATGCATATCAATAATTCAATTACATTATTTCATTATATAATATATTGTACAACATAATTTTCAATCATAAAAACAATAATATGATATTATTACGCACTTTTCAAGAATTATTTCTAAAAAAAAATAAAAGTGAATTTTACAAAATTTATTAGATAACTTAATATCAAAGGAGTATATATATATATAACAAATTATTATTGTAAGATATAAATATACTAAAAAAATTATTTTTAATAAAAGATAAGATTATATGATATCGAACATAATGAGTTACGTTTTGCTTTAAGCGATATCATACAACAAAAAACAATTAATAAAAATAAAGATAATTACTTAGTAATTTCTAAATTAAAGCACTATATATATGATATTAAAGACACATAACAGAAAATTACAATATTAAAAATAGTTAATTAGCCAATAAATGGCATTTAAAGAGTCAATGATGGATTTTAGAATATTTATATGTATGGAGATTTGTATGCACCAATGATATTTTTTCAATGTAATTAAAATAATTCAAACTTCTAAACAATTGGGATTAAGTCAAAATTACTCAATTTTGGTTAAACACTTCCTTCAAATAAATTGTGTAGGATTTGTGTTTATGAGTTTGGTTAATTAAGACAGAAATTCATTAATCAAAAATGGCTTATGCAGCTTTAATTTCTCTTGAGCAAACAATTGAGCACCTTCTGAATTCTTCTGAAATTCCTCTAGTTGCTTCTTGTCCAGAAATCATACAATTGGCTTACCAGGATGTCAAGTCCTTACAACAAATCTTTAGAGCATTGGAAGTAGACATCA
This sequence comes from Sesamum angolense, assembly GCA_034509725.1. Lineage (NCBI taxonomy): Eukaryota > Viridiplantae > Streptophyta > Magnoliopsida > Lamiales > Pedaliaceae > Sesamum > Sesamum angolense. The sequence goes on along the minus strand of JACGWL010000005.1, from coordinate 8,570,666 downwards.
ACAGCAAAGTGTTGAAGGCTATGGAAAGTGAGATCAGAGAGGCAGCATTCAGATTAGAAGATGTACTTGAATCATCATCATCATCATCATCATCATCATCAGCCCTCCATCTATCATCATCTCTACATGATCTCTCGCAATCAGAAATCCCGGATGGAGAAGTACTCTTGGCCGACAAGGTGAAGGAAGAGATTGAATTCTTTACCGGATCAGTGAAGAAGACCTTGGAGGAGCACTACGACAGAGTAGACCAGTTGCCGTTGGAAGAAGATGGTACATCAGGAACTGGTGATGATTTTGATGGAAATGATCAGTCAAAGATGGTTGGCTTAGAAGTTGAAGTTAGTGGGATCAATAATCTGCTCATCAACAGGTTGTCGTCGGAGCTGAAGGTTGTCGCCATCGAAGGGATGGCAGGTATCGGTAAGACTACTCTAGCTAGACAAGTTTATGAACATCCTTCAATTTTGAGTACTTTTGATTGTTGTCTTTGGGTCAGCATAGGTACTAAACCTCAAATAAAAGACATCATGCTAGATATTCTAGCTCAAATGAATCTTGACAGCATTGATGAAATAAATGAGACAGAACTGTCGGGTTATGTTTGGAGAAGTTTTGCGAGATCAGTACCTGATTGTGTTGGACGATGTATGGAGCCCGGAAATCTGTTATGAGTTGGAATTGCTTTTTCCAAATAACTCGCCGAATCTTGCTACCAGGATGCTCAACGTTGCTCGTTATGATGCTCTTAATCATCGCATTCGGAAGCGTTTCCTGAATAAAGAAGAAAGTTGGCGTCTTCTCCATGGGAAGGTGTTTGTTGAAGAAGACTCATGCCCTCCCCAACTGGAGGAAGCTGGGAAGCAGATTGCTGAGAAGTGTGAAGGAATCGTTGCCGTAGCCAAGCATCTATCTAAAGCTGACAAGACGCTGGAGTACTGGAAGGTAGCAGAGGATGAAATTTCAGCTATATTCAGTGCAGATGATGTAATGTCAAAGAAACTAATGTTGAGCTACAAGCACTTACCACAACATTTGAAGGCGTGCTTTCTCTATCTGGGAGTATTTCCACTTGGTTATCGGATCCCTGTCTCCAAACTCATCAAGATGTGGTGTGCGGAAGGATTTCTCGAACGACATAAGGGAATATCTTAGAAGACACTGCCCTGGAATGCTTATCTGCCCTTGTTCATAGAAATGTTGTTATGATCAGTGCTTTCAGCTCCAGTCGCAAAATTAAGACCTGCAAGGCCCATTCTGTGTTTTGGCATTTATGTACCAAACAAGCTGATGAGGACAAGTTTTTCCATATCATGATGAATAGTAATGCCAATCAACGTCCAGAAAGGCAGCGTCGCCTTTGCATCCACAACAACGTCCTATTTGGAATCAAACACATGCGCAAGTCGATGGCATCCGTCTCAAATGCACGTTCGCTTCTATGTACCGGTCCTCACCATGAGTATCCATTGCCAAAATGTTTAAGTTTTAGTTTGCTGAAGGTACTGGACGCAGCTACGGTCCGCTTCTATGAGTTTCCTATCGAAGTAGTAGAACTAATTTTCTTGAGGTACCTAGCCTTCACTTATAACGGAAAGCTCCCGGCTTCCATATCCAAACTCCGGAATCTTGAGTACTTGATTGTTCAACAATATCTAAGCATCTTATCTTTTGAGGCTTGTCGGTCATATCTACCCATGGAGATATGGGATATGGGTAAATTGAGGCATCTCCAAGTCATGGGAAGTGACCTACCAGATCCCAGTTCCGACAGTGTTCTGTTGTATCATCTCTCAACGCTTATAGGTATTAGTGCTCGTAGTTGTACCAAAAAGGTTTTTGAAAAAATTCCGAATCTAAGGAGATTAGGAATTCAAGTAGAATTAGCACTAGATGTTCCTACAAAACCTTTGTGTTGCTTTGACCATCTTGGTTACAAACTTGAGTCACTCAAATGTGTCATTGTCAATCCTAAGGTTGTCGTTGCACAACGGCTTCCTGTTTCAATCTTCGAACTTCGGTATCTCAGAAAGGTCACTTTGGCTGGCCTTGGACTTCCCTGGCACGACATGAGAAGTTTTGGTAAATTGCCACGGCTTGAAGTGCTCAAATTGCGATGCAATGCCTGTCGAGGCCCTGTGTGGGAAACCAATGAAGTACAATTCCGGGAACTTCGGTATTTGCTACTTGAAGATGTTGATGTAGAGAATTGGCATGCCGATTGTTACAGCTTCCCAATGCTTGAGCACCTAAGCATTCGACACTGCTACAAATTACAGAAGATCCCCTCGGAATTTGGAAAGATGTTGCAATTTGGGACAACCCCAACTCTAAAAAAGATCCAGTTAGTCGACTGTGGTGAGTCTGTCGTAGCTTCTGCAAAACAATAGTTGATGAACAATTGGAGCTTGGAAATGAGTTGCTTCAAGTTTATGTAAAGTCTTCAGCGGATGACAGGAAACTCAAGTCATGAGTATATGCTGCACCTTGGGCTCAAAAGCCAAGTCTGATTCAGCTTCTACTTAGTTATTGGGAACACAATTATATCTCATGTGCATGTATATGTTTGTGTGGTTTAAAGTACTGTAGAAAAGGGTTGTTACTCGGCTGCATAACCCTGCTTCCAGCATCTCTTTCACCACTTTCTCAACTTCTACCTCTGTGTATACGAGTATCGATTTGGTTTCTGTTTGAAGGGTTCTACTCCGTCTTTTAACAAAAGTTTATGGTCATGGCTCCTGTGTGGAGGTAGGCCTTTTGGTTCCTGGAAAACGGCTCTGTATGTCTTCCACAATGGTTCAAATTCTGGTGCAGCCTTACAACCTTCTAACTTTGTTTGAAGGGTTGGTGTACTCAAGCTCACGTGCATAGTTGCTGTCATGATTTTTCCAAAGTCAAACATAGGGTTAAAGAGAATTTATGACCCTTCCTGATCCCTGTGTGTTTTTGGATATGTTTATGTAGATGATCATCCAAATTTTGGTTAAAAAAGTTCGTGTTCTTTATGAGATTTAGCTCCTGCTGATCTTTTTTGGTTCTCTCACTTTGAAGTAGGATTTACTGATGTCTATTTGCACTCAATCAGAGGGAAGAAACCAAAGAGAATAAAAATAAAAAAAAATCTGAAATAAAAAATTATTTAAAATTTATTTCACTGCGTCTCTCTTAGTTATAAGGAGCTTTAATACAGATGGGTAATGTATAAATGCGTATAAGAATGATTGTAATAATCGCAAAAAGCACGATGTCTGTACAATAAATTTTATTTATTTATCTAAGAAATTTCTCAAGACAAGATCAATGGTAGCTTTCAAGACCTCTTCTAATACAGCTGCCGAAACGGGCCGCCGGCCAGACCGGTGCATACAGGCAGATCTATAACAGACTCTAGCAACAATACAACATTACTACTTCCGCCGATGTGATAGAAATCATGTTTTCATTTGACAGACAACAGAAAGTTGAAACCAGAAACAAATAAGTACAATAATGCTGCCAATTCATGGTATGTGTTGGTCCAACGCTCCACAGCATCGGTCAATCCATCCTCCATAAAAGTCGAGAATTATGAGATAAAGTCCATCAAGAATACCCGTTAATGAACCTAATTAGAGATGAAGTTGTAAATCACCTTCAGCAATTGCTAATCGACGTTGCAAATTCTGATTCTCACTTTCAATCTCGGCTTCCTTCCTTTTGCTCTCTTGAAGCTCCTTTCGGAGCTTGGCTTCCCTCTCTTGGCACGCCTGGAGTGATTGTTTGAGCTCAGCATTGATACGCTCCAAGTCCCCCTTTGATTCTCTTGCTCGCTTGCGTGCTCTTTTACGGTTAAACCAGCTGGAAACTTGCTCCATATCCAGCCCTGTTACTCTCACCAATTCAAGCTTCTTCTCTTTCGTTAAGTGCTCCGATTCCTCAAAAACCAACTTGAGAGCATCAGTCTGATATTTTTCGAATCGTTTAGCCATGTTTACTACACCGAAAGCCTCTCATGGTTAAAATTTTGGCATTCTCTTGTAATTTATAGGAATGTCCAATCAATGAGAATTAGTAAAACTTAATCAGGACAAGCACCAAACAAACAAGGAATGTCTCTATAACCAATAAGTGTGCAATCACGAAATTCATAACAAATTTCATCTTCTATTAGTCCGAAGTACCAGATGTTAACATTTGTACCTTTCCCACAAAGAATTGATGTAATTTTTTGTATTTTCCACCAATCTTACGTCATTGTCAGCAACAGTTGTACTCTATGCCAGCTAAGGTAGAAGCATGTAAAAATAAAATAAATAAATCTATGCAATTGAACTCCGCTGTTCACTAACCGCATCTTTCTGCCGAACGATGCCAATCCCTGTCAAGCTGACATCAAATGCATCTCTCTATTTTTACATTTTGATCCAAATTGCCTTTTAAGATAACAGCAAGTGGAAGGTATTGAAAAAGTTCTTATTCTTTCAAGAGTCTCAGAAAGGAAACTCCTCACTCACACAACAATTTTGCCACTCCTAATGATTGATGTATTGATCTGCATTTCCAGCATCACTGTTATGTGTAACTAAATCTAAGGGCTCAGTATTAATACAAAATATCATCTTTTCCTTTCTGAACGTTAACAACCTAAGGAAACTTAGAAGGAGCCAGGAGATAAGGCTTGAACTTGAGACTGGAAGCATTTTATACTTCAAATACAGGAGTTCTGATAGTGCAAAAATTTTATACTACTAGAATTAGCAAGCCGAGATGCATTTTAGTGGCTTTCACATCATTATGCAAGTTCCTGGACGTTCATGGGCACATATAGGGGGGAGGGAGGGGAGGGGGAGGGGTTGGGGGTTGCAAATGCACCAGAAGATGAATCTTTCTACGAAATTGCTTGAATTTTTAACTCAATAGTGCTCTTGCTAAAAGATTGCTCTTCTTGGAGTTTCAAAACAGAGATAGCTTAATTTCTGTAATAGTAAAATTTTGTCCAGAAGCTTCACCAGTAATCACTTGAACCTCGGATCCTCCCCCTGCATTCTAGGCCATCAATGATCAAACAAGGAGGAATAAACTTTTTCTATATTGGTTGAAGATTTATCTCATATATTTCCAGTATATGAAGCCAAAGAGCAAAATGTTACAGATTTCCTTAGTTGGACAAATATAGCATGACAGACTAGTTACAAGAACATTACACCTACTTAAATCATTTTCCAGTCCTTCCAATGTGAAGGAGATTTCAATCACTATTAAGATAACTTGATTGGAGACTTTGTGCTTTTACTATTAGATCATTATAACATGTGTTATCTTGATCATGAATGTCTCAATTTTATTTATCAAATTCACAGATTCGTTGTACACTAGAACGTCGGCATTGAATTCAGTAACATGCCCCATGAGCCTAGAACAGAAATTATGCCTTTCACATACTTCCAGCTTATTCTTCTTTGCAATCTTAGCCTCATAAGAATAATCCAGTGACTGTTCCACAAAATATGTACTATTAAAACAAATGGAATTATGTGATCAAAGCATCTGTATGCAACTCAAAACCAACATTATCTAAGGCCGGCCAAAAGAATATTTTTTAAATATTGGCTGCTGTAAGACAGCATCTTCCTTAGTTTTCTGTCTTCAGTTTTGTTGCCATTTTGCTGGTTAAATAGCTACATCAACATATTGTTTTAACTTGGAATTGCTTTGAATTACATGGCAATCAATAACTTTCATCTTTAATGCCCACGTGAATTCAACAGAACTTTCTGTCCGATTTTCTAGAATTTGTGACAAAATTATCCTGATACTATCCCTTTCATCTTAGTAATTCATCTGCCTCAAATTGGCAACCATCAACTCCTAACACCAAAAACTGTCACTTTGAAGGTCCTAACATCCAAAGTTTACTCTATTTTATCTCCAGAACCTACATCTCACGCAAAATTAAAATCTTGATCTGTAAATGAAGTATCTTAAGATGTTAATTGGCAACATAATCTAATGTTACATATAAAATTATATGCTTGAAATCCAAAAAGAACAAAGAAACTGTTAACTTGGTAGCAACTAGTAACTGTATGCCAAGTGGCTTCCTTTTAGCCGACAGAAAATCATAGATTGTTTGTGTTCTAACAAAGTCATCATAAATCATGCATTGACCTCCTTAAAAACATTGATTTGGCTCATCTTGTCGTCATAGACCTATCTCATCAACTAGGCGAATGGTAAACCCATGTGCCATGAGATTGATTACAAGCCAGCGAATGATGCAGCATTTGTAAGTGGACCTTGCAGTTAAACCTAGTCCACATTGGTACATGAATGCATTTATGTCTACTCATGAATACACATTAATTAGTAGGGCGAATTACATTGACATCCCCTGAAATTATATTTAATTATACAAAGATTCCATGCCCATTGCAAAAATTACAAGTACACTCCTTGAGGTTGTACTTGTAATTATAAGTACACCCTCTGTTCAGTGGCGAAATCTTACGCAAACACTCTCTCATGAGATACATTACAGTAACATCCCCTTACAGGGTGCACCTGTTATTTTACAAATGGCGGGGAGTCTTTTGTATAATTAGGCCTAGCCTTAGGAGGTGTCGAAATAATTTCTACAGTAGCTATACGAAATATGTCATAGAAAAAGGCGTTAGATGTTAGCTGCAAAATCACTCCACTGCAGTATTCCCCTAACCTTAAGTTACAATGTACATCATCCACAAACACCTTTATCGCAAATATATACACCGTAAGATTCAATCTTCACGGGAAAGACTGAATAGAAATACTTTCATACACGAATACAGCGTCAAATGAGACTCTCATAGAATGTAATATAGCAAAGCAACAATCCTCACAACGCACAATAGCTTGCCCGATCATGAAAATAAAGAAAGCCATGAAAGAGTTTACCATATTGCTCCTGTAACAGGACGCTGATCAATCAGACGGATGCTGCAAGAATTCTGAATAATCCCCATCGTTGCTCATGTCAAGAGAATCGCGGGCGCAAAATGAGGCTCAACCAGGACTGAATATGGAGCAAAACCCACTTCTTGATTTGTCCCAAAACACAGAAATTCCACTCCAATCTCACTCCTGGGCAAGTCTTTTCGCTGATCCAACTCCACCACACACCGCTCCCTCATGCACGAAATTCCCATAATATATCAATGGAGTGGCCGAATGAAGACTTCGAGGAAATGGGTGAGCTAAAAGCAAGAAAAGTTGAGGAATTGTGGCGTTTTCGCCCAAAAAAATAATAATCTGGGATTCATTTTGTCCTTGGGTTGAGAGAATTTTCCTGTGGGAAGGATATTCGGGTTCTTGCTACCGGACAGTCGTTAGAGGTGGTTTGGATGAGCAAATATTAAAATTTTAAAATATTTTATAAAATATTAGAAAGTATTTGTTAATTTCGAAAAAAAGTTTATAAACTATAAAATAAGATATCAGAAGCTTATATACAATTTTTTACAATAAATTGATTATAAATTAATAGTACTAGTATTTATAAATATCATTATTTTATTTTATCCAAACATTATAGAATTTTATCTTTAAAAAAAAATTGGTATTTATAAGCTTTAAAAATATGTTATGAGATTTATAAATTTATAGGAATTTTTTAAATAATTTTAGTCAAACACCCTAGCATTTATATGAAAAAAAAAATGTAGCAATTTTTGTTCTGTAGGTATGCGAAAATGGCACTTTTGATTCACCTAGAATTCATTTTAGCAATGAACGGAAACAATTTTTCAAATATGGAAATCACAAATTTGATTGGAAAGATATCACGTGACTGTTGTAAATTTGTAACATTTTCAGGCCAAATTAATAATTTTCGGTGACAAATGTCCTTAATGTGCCACTTTTTTAAAATTATTATATTTACTGCCAAAATAAATTTCAAGTAGATCAGAAACACCAATCATTTAGACTCCATGAGATTTTAATTACACAAACATTCGCCACCTTACAAATTTATGATTACACCATCTGAAGGGGTGTTGATAATTTACCTTAAAAGACGTGCTTATTTCAAAGATATAATTAATGAAATATATGATTAAAATAAAATTATACGTGTGATATGATTATTTAATAAAATTAGGTTTTGGTTACTTCAATATGCAGGAGGGGTGATTGGCCAATCTACCTTGAGGTATGTTTCATAATCATTAAAAATAGTGTGAATAATGGAGGGCTAATTTGGTTCTAATAACGGGCTTCAATAACGAAGTAAATATTGGACTAATTTATATTATTATTTAAATACAAGTTAATTAATTGAAGTAAACATGCACGTATATTTGTAAATTTTGCCCCCTAAATAAGAAGTATACTTGTAGTTATAATTTCAGAGGGCGTACTTATAAGTTTGTAAAGAATATAGAGTGTTTACATAATTAAACCAATATCCAAGGTATCAATATAATTCACCCCACCTCTTTTTAAATTGTTTGTTGTTACATCAGTACCTTCAAACTCAAATACTAATTCAATACATTAATATTTTTATAGTATCCAATACATTCAAAAAAAAAAAAAAGGGGATAATTACACTAACCTCCCCTGTTACTATGGGAATATACAAATTTCCCCCTCTTACTATGAAAATTACATAAGCCTATCTCGTTGGTTTATTACCATTACAAATTGGCCCATCGAATAGTCAAACTAACGGTCAATAGTGATTTCAATCCAAATATTTATGTAACCTTCCTATATTTATAGTCAAGCTTGGCAAAAGACCCCCCGCCTTCCTTCTCCATCAAACTTCCCTTTCATACCATAAGAATCATTCCCCCTTCGACAAGAGCCACGGAGAAAAATCCATCGGTGGTCGTGACTGATTTTCAAACTTTAAAGGCTCACAAACAAATTCACCCTCAAGGGTATTTTTTTTAGCAAAACTTATAAAAATCTCATACAAGGGCAAAAATAGAAAGATTAAATAAATATTTGGATTGACTTAGCATTGACTGTCATTTTGACTAATGGAGGGGTCAATTTGTAATGGCAATAAACCAACAAGGTAGGTTTATGTAATTTTCATAGTAAGAGGGGGGATTTGTATATTCTCATAGTAACAGGGAGGTCAACGTAATTATCCCAAAAAAATAAACAGAAAATAAAATACTACTGTTAAAAGTAAACTACCAACCCATGTAATATTATCTTCGAAAAACTTATACATAATCACATTAGATAATCAAATTAATTTACGTACTCAACATAATAATATAAGTTGGAAACAGGATATCATAATTCATCTTCCTAAACACACATTAGTTAGTGAATAAGGAATGCACCATTTTATCCTTAATTTTCAAAGAATTAATCATTTGGCCTCCATCCAATATAGCATGAAAATTTTTATCCACCCCAAAATATACTCTGTTTTAGTAGTCTCTCTCCATATATTTCCCTCGTTTTTCTTTGGAGCATCAATATTGATATAGCGTCGAACAAGAGCACAGCAGCTCGAAGAGCAAAAACGAAAGATTGAGATCGTCATGATTCAGACGAAAGTCTTTGTATATTGTGTTTGTTGTAACTTGAAAAATTGTGTGTATAAAAAAGAGAAAAAAAAAAAAAACTGATTTAAATAGGCCCGGGCCTAACAAACTCCTAATCGCCTGATAAGCAAAGCGTATATCCAAAAACGTAAAATGTGCCAAGTTATCGCCGCAAATCCAGAGATATTATTATGGCGAAGGATGAACAGAAATCCAAAACTCTAATTAAAAATTTTGTCAACTCTTCCCTCGTGAGGAAGTGACAAACCATTTGACCCTTGACCCATTCCAATATAAAGGATTAGTCAATCAAATAATAGATAGTAAATGAGTCGGTTTGAAAATAAATTATTTGCTAGTCATAGAATATTATTCTCATCAGACTTAAGCCTAAACTCAAATAAAATAGCAAGGGTTCAGGCAATTTTCTTCCCTTTCATCAAATTAAATTAACCTAAGATTAAGTAAAAAAAAATACTGATTTGATCCCGATTTTATCCCATTTTTGTATCATAGACCAAGGGCTAGTTTCATATTGTTTCCAGCATTTTTTCCTAGTTTACATGTGACGGCAAGAAAACAGTCTTCTCCTTTCTAGCCAGGATCCAACAGTATTTCGCCAGCATATTTCTTCGTGCAGGCACCAATATGAAAGGAAGCAACCATATCAACATATAGATTCTTTGTATTTGATGCATGTAAATGAGTGGGTTATTCTAATAGTAATCTACCGAGCAGCAAGACGTGTTTGTAATTTGCACAATATTTGAATCAAGATCCAACATGGAATAATTTTAAAGATGTTCGTGGAGTAATTTTCAAGACAATGATAAAGACGATGTGCTCATGATCCAATTAAGGCAAGGGCTTACAGACGATCTTGATCCAGCCGCGTGGATCGCTATACCTCCGCTGCAACAGGTTAACCGGATCCACTATATGTGCTTATGTATTAATCAATTAATTAGTGTGCACATAAATCTATTATTTATTTATTTAGATTTAATTTTGAATCATCCATTATTCAAAAATGTATGTGATTGGTTACTTTTCGTCTATTTTCGAATCATATATGACCAAACCAGATTGAGAAAAACAAAGTAGAAGTATCCATTGTAATAGGGTTGTAGTTTACCTCTGAGCTGTCAAGAAAACATGCATGGACGATTACATAGTAGAGTGGATGCAAGCAGGACTTGGATCCATCCCAGAATTCGACGAAATGATAATCAAAGAAAGACAGCAGAAAGAGACTCAGCCAGGACTGGATATGGAGTAAAAACCGACTGTCTCGAACAGAAAATTCAACTCCATGTCCAGACCTGGACAAGTCTTTTCTGCCTAGCTACTCCTCCTCACTGCTACTTAGTCGTAGTTCTTCACACCTGATTAATCCTATATATATACTGCATCCAACGTCTGGAGATTGGCCAAATGGAGGATGATCTGAATTGAGGTTGTAATAATGAAGAGTCCAGATTCATGCAGACGTGCATGCAATTTGCTGATAAATTATTGATGGGTTTTTGTCCTTTGGTTCAGAGAATTATTCTCAGGCGGGGAAACCATATTCTGTTGTCTAAGTCTTGATAGAAACTTGTGCTGGCGATTTGGGGTTCATTCAAATTTCGAACTTGTAGGGCTGACGTCCATGACGTTTATGTTTGCGCGTAAATTCAACTTTGAGAAATTTAAAGTAGGAGGGTTGTCGGTATCATCAAAAAGTTTTACGATTGTTACGTCTAATGATTTATGTTTTTTTTATTGCAATTTGGTTATTGTTATGCTTAGGGGTGCAAATGATTTGAATTTAGTTTCATATCAAAACACGGGTTGATCGAGTCAAATAGGAGTTGAGCTCGAACAACTTCATTTTCTTACAACGTATAGGATATTTTGACTGAACTTATAAGCTTTTCAGAACATCTTATAACACAAATGTATACGCATGCTCTTTTACAGATATGTGCAGATCTTCTCCAACTATACATAAATTATAGAATTCTGAAATTGATGGAAACATTTGATTCTTGGAGTAAAAAAAAGTAAACCATTACATTCTTCATATGTCATCAAATTGACCTTCTAACGTCCACAGAAATGTAATATAAAACCTTATAAAGCCAAACTAAAAACCCTGTGTCACCATTCTTGATGTCCCTTATGCTGCCAGCCAGCACCAGCAGCCGACATATACGGCGTGGCTAATCAGGCGCCTACCACCTCCATCTATGGAGAATCCAATGACATACATCAAAACTGTTATTTGGACATAGCAAATGTGCACAAAAACTTTGATGTCATCAAAATAGATCAATCAGAAAGACAAAAATGTCATCGAGAATAGATCAATCAGGAAGACAAGAACAGAGAGGCAAAAACATACAAAGGAAACACTGCTGAACACAAACACCATAGCATCAATAATTTACTCTCCAGGAAGCCGGCAGCCTCCTCAGACAGTCTTAGAACACGTAAGATAAAGTCAATGGAGTGTAACGTGTCAATCCCCGTGATATCATGCAATTCAAATATTAAAAGAAACTTGATAAAAACAGAAAACCATAAAAGAAATGCATGCAACATTTCTGTTACAAACCTAAGTTCTTGTATGTTCATTCACAAACCTCAGATCCGGATCAATGTCTGAATCAGCTACCACAACTCCTAGTTGCTGTCTTAAATGTTGGATTACAGTACCAAGCTCAACTTCCCTTCTCCTGCTCTCTTCAAGCTCCTGTTGGAGCCTGGCCTCCCTCTCTTTGCTCTCCTGCAGAGCTTGTTGGAGCTCAGCATTGGTTCGTTCCAAGTCACCTCTCGACTCCCTGGCACGTTTCTGGGATCTTCTCCGACTGAACCAACTAGTTATTTGCTCCATATCCAGTCCTACAGCCCTCATCAGCTCAATCTTCTTCTCTTTTGTCAAGTGATCCGACTTTTCAAAAGCCAAGTTGAGAGCATCAATCTGAAATTTCTCAAATCTTTTCGCCATGACGCCTCAACTGAGCCTCCCATATTTCTTTTCATGTCCAGAAGCAGGAATCAGTATTTATAGATAAATCAGACAAAGGGATCGGGAACCAAAAACCAAGAAAGTAAATGATAGGAAACATCACCGGTAGCGAGACAAGCAGATGAAGTTAACGCACTCGATTACCTCTATGGAAGTTACTTGAGCAACCAATCAGAACCATTATTTTATCAAGGTCTCTTTCCATACACCCTGGAGTCCAGTCAAATACAATGTTTATGGAAAAAGATAACCCTTCATCCAAAGGCTCAAGCTTTTTACTTCTAGCCAACTTGCTTTGCGGACACCGTGAGGCCCTTTTTTCTGATAAAACCAGATTAGTTACGCTTCGAGAAAGATCTTACCAGCTGTCCTCTCCATCTCTTATTATGCAATTGGTCTCAATGTCTGAACAAAAATTAGCATCTGTCTCAGTATGTAAAATAATCATAAGCACGCACTGCAAGTGAATACTGTGCAATGCAAAAGACAAATTGATAAGTTCCCCTGAAAGAAACTTTCCATACCGGTGAAGATTCCATTCATAAGGATACAGAAATAAGATCACGAAAAAGCTAGCGCCAGCATGAACTACATGAATCGTTACCAACCTTGAATCTTCAAATTGGAAGATGCTCATTGCTGCTTTTTTACATAATTTCGTGAAAATAGAGTAGCCGGTGATATAATAAGGATTAATCGCGACTGTTTTCTGTTAAAACAGAGAAGACACTTGCTTTCAATTCTATTGGCAAAAAGTGTCTCATAAACCGTTCGTGAGTCTCTTGCGTTTCCACAAGTACTGGACTAGTCGATATCAATCAGCCAGCCACAGAAACATAAGTTACTGTAGAGATTGCGAACTGTTAAGTTTGCAAAGACAATAGATGAGGTTGCACATCTTACAAGAATAGACTGTAAGTGCATTAGTTTCATTTGCACATATTCGAACGAATAACGAACCAAAAAATCACCCAGAAAATCAAGAGAATTAGTAAATTAAGGTTGGACTTTTCCCTTCTTAGATGTAAAACGTAGCAAGATTTCTGTTAATATATAGTCTAATTAAGCCCCTACACATAATGATTCATCTTACAAGACTTGCCAGCTTCTTACAACTAGCATGTCTGGCTCAAGGTGGTAGTGGTTTGCAGTAGTTGATCACAGCAAAATTTAACAGTACTAATGCACCTTTGTTCATGCTCAATTGCAATAACGATTTACACTTGAAAAGGAATACTGGAACTGGAATCAGCTTCAGAAACGAACTCGATAAGGTGGACAACTTAACTGCTTATTACATGCATGGTAAGAAGGAGCTAACTAAAGTGGAAGAACCCAGAAATGAGGTCTCTTCCTCTACCGTTGCCAAACCATCAAGAACAAGAATCTAAAATAAAAACCTCAGACAAACCAAATTTAGACCGAACCTCTTCCTTCAAGATACACAAGTGGCCGGTTCGGCCCAGGCCTGTTTGGAATCAGGCCAATCCTAGGCTGGGATGATGAATCAATACTTAGGACCAGCCCAGCCCAGGACCACCTAATTTTGGATGGGGCCTGAAATCTTTTTTTTAATTCATTACATATTTTTAACTATTATTTTTTTATATAAATTTTTGTATAATTTAATTTATTATTTATTTATTTCAAAAGACAATTATTATTTTAATTAATTATTTTTAAGAAAAACTCTATCTAATTTTAAAAAAATAAATAAATAAACAAACACATTTAGATTTGATGTGGGTCCAATCTGAACTTAGTCTCAGCCTCAACTGAATCGATCCATGGGAAGGATCAATCAAGGCATTCCAATTAGAGTGAAACAAAGAGAACATAAAGCCCATCCCATAGACTGTAGTCTTCCCAAACCCATAAACACCTGATTCCACGTCACTAATGCTGTTATTTTTATTATTAATAATAATAATAATAAATAAATTATATTAACTCCATTATTATTTGATGCGGACAAAATAAACGTGACCCAAAACATTAAATTGGGTCCAAAATATGTTAAGAATGATACAAGCATATTGAGGTAGAGGCTTAAGAAAGCCCACCTAGTACGTAACCCAATAAAAAATAAGGAATAAAGGCCACGCGGCAACATCGTCTTGACAGACCAGTGTTATCTGTACAATAGGATTTAAATATAAAGACCCCAAGATTTAAGATGATCAAGGTAATTTTTGAATCCCTGAGCTCATATATTCATTCCGATAAACAACCCACTTGACATTAATAATCTAACTTGAACATCGGAGTGCTCACACCGGGTTAAGTTCGGCACGAACTTCTCTGTGCAGGATCCAAGCTCGTTTCCCTATCCCGAGCCCAGACGTCAGACGATATCCAACCTCTGGAGATCGGACCACATCATTATTCAATTAGTATATCAATATAACTTACAATAATAAATAAATAAATTACAATAATGCACACAAAATTGAACAAACACTAATATAAAGTAAAACAAATACCCACATGTCCATTTGATATACTCGAACCCATAAGCTCGACCTTGTTCATAAAACCTCAATGTAACCTCTAAATTAAAACATCATTAGTCATGTGACTCATGCCATATAACGCAATCATACGACTTTAGTTGCAAATAATTAGTATTTAAATTATTCCTAATCGTACCTTTAAATTAATCTCACCTTTATAATTTAATTTTATACATAAGATGCTATTCCAACCACATTTTAATAAAAAGCTTGATTTCTATCCCATCCATTTCGAATTTAATTTTATTTTTCTATAAAAAATGTCATATTGGTATCGACCCGCATAATATTAATTGGTATTTTATTAATTTAATAAAATAAAAAGAGAACAATTATTTGGAGGAATATGCATAATAAAAAATGTAGTTGTTGCCCACCACAAGTACCATATTTTTATATTTATAATTAAGAATAAGAATTTCTAGACTTGGGACCACATTAATTTGATAGAGACTTGCACAACACAAAAATAGATATTCAAATATAATATTACCAAGTTGCAAATTTTTAATATTAATTAATATCTATCACGCGGACACATTATTTAAGACCAATATCGTATTTCATCTTATATTTTATGGATAATTACACTCTTTATTCTTTAGATTACACATAAACTCTTTGTAATTTGAAAAATTCTATTTATTATCATTGAAGTTTGCTTTCGTCTAACAAATAAGTCCTTGATTAGTCAAAATTTATTGAATTTAATTATATTAATAAAAAAATTATATTTACCCTTAATTAAGTTACTATTAATTTGTTACAGGTCAAATAAATCTTTTTATAACTAAAAATGCCACATGCGTCTTCACACTCTAATGCATGTGAAGGGTTATATTTCATCGTTATACGGGTAGTTTAGTCACAAAAAAATTGTTTGATCTGTTATAAGACAGTAATAAGTCAATCATGAATAAATATTAATTTTCATTTAGTTCTTTTGTTAATATCAACATGATACGTCCGAAACGTACAAGTCCGTTTGGTTGATCCAAGTTGCTTGGACCGCGAAATAATACAAGTCCAACAGAGGGGACCTGTAAAAAATACGTTAGCACTCTGACGCCCAAGCGAGTGATCTATTCGATAAGTAGTGGATGATTGTTGCTAGTACTAGAATTTAATATAAGATAAAAACCAGAGCGAGAAACTAAAGAATCTGGAAGAGGCCCCGATCTGAAGAGGGAACCTCATATTTATAACGGAGAGTTCTAGGTTGAAGGGGACTTCCGAATTTTGGGGGTTTGTTAGCTAGGATAAGAGTCAGTTAACTAGGAGTCTGATTGGCTTATGACTCTTGTGCTGAGACGTCCTTGCCCTAATTCGGCTGGGCTGGTTGTGCGTCACTTGGGCTGGAATAGTCGTCTGGGCCAGTTGCATTCCTGGGCCTTATGCCTACTCCATCCTCGATCCGTTTATTCATGATCTTTGGGCTGTCTTCTTTGCTTGGGCCATTACCTTCACTTGGGCCGTTTTGCATATACACATATCACAACAAATTAAGTGATTTTTTACTAATTGAAGGACTTATTTGTTAGATCGAAGCAAACTTCAAGAGTGTGAAATGCATTTGGAGATTTACGTGTAATTACACCAAACATCAAGAGACGAAAGTGTAATTATTCCTATATTTTATTTTACATAAAATATAGAACCCACAATATTTTTTTATTAAAAACATAGTTATATATATATATATATATATATATAATATATATATTTAAGATACATATATAACATAAGTATTCAAATAAATTACATTAATTAAAATAAAATATTTTAATTAAAAATTTTGCATCGAGCCATTCAATTACCGGATTGAAATGTTTATTTTGAATGATATTGTTTTACTCTATTTAACATATACACTATATGTATATTTATTATAAAAAATTAAAATCATACATTGCTTTGTATACATAAATAAAATAAAAAAAATAGTAATAATATTTGAAATAAAAATTTTCAATCCGTACAATTATCAAGACATCAAACCATGGACCGTGGCATATTTTGGGATGAGCAATCAAATGCCATAAGGATTACTATTTATTTTTTTTCAATTTGTTTGACTTTTTATTTTCAAATTTAATTTAATTTTGGGAAGATGCTCCAATATATCAAAAATAAATTATGGGATGCTTTGGACTTTTTCAAAGAGAATTAATTAATTAATTAATTGCCTCTATATTAAATAATTAGATATTGCAGATTCCATTATTGTTAATAATTATTTTAATGAGTATGGTCACATCTTAACTTAGCTGGATTATTTTAATTACTTGAATGGACCATATTACCCCTCCAATAAATCACAGCAACTACCTATTAAAGTAAGGAGAGGGTAAGTTTATTTATAAGTATGAATTTCTAAATTTTATACATATATGAGATGTTTTATAGTTTATAATATGTACTATTTTATTTTAAAATACAAGTTCTTGAAATGTTATGAGAAAATAGAATAATTGAATTTATAAGATATCATATAATAATTTTATAGTATTATTAATCAAAATATTTCTTTTAAAAAACTTAGAATAAGTAGAGCTATTTGGTTTTTCTAAAATTCTTACAAGGTCTTATTTTGAAAAAAAATTCACACTTTAGTGTGTTTTATAAATCCTCAAATATTTATAAGATAATTTAAATATATATATATATATATATATATATATATATAAGTTCAACCAAAAACCTCTAAATTCGTCGATTCAACTATTAATTAAAAAAAAATCAAAATAGTTCCTCCTTATTATTGCTATAAATTTTATATCCTTTTTAAATTAGATTTTGTTAGCAATTTCGAGCTTTAGGTTGGAACGAGATTATATGTTCATCTTCAATCTTCATGTGGGTGCTGATGATTCAATCGCATGCTCCATATCAATTGCAAATAAGAAACTTGAGTCACTAATAAAGCCAGCGTCGGAGCCTATGTGCCAATCCCAAACTCTTCGTCTAGGGGGAGCAAGGCTGATGATATTGATACATGCTTTACGTCGTCTATAAAACAATGAGCTTAAGTGGCCTGTAAACCCTAATACCTGCATTCTTTAGCGAGACTTCTTTTTTAAAAAGATAAATTACAACGACTTTTCCTGAGATTTTGTATAATTATGAATACCCCCACTTTACTTGAAAAATTATCAATACCCGCTTAAATTTTACACTCATCTAACAATTAGCTTACTGCGTTAGGTTTCCATTCATTTTTTATGGTGAACTGACCAAAATGCCCTTATGAATTAAAAATTATAATTTTTTTATTTTTTTTATGGACTAAGTGAATAATTGTTTAAAAAAATTCATCCACCCTTTTCGATTTTTTATAAATTTTCAATTTTTTAAAATAAAATAAAAGATACAGTAAGGGCGAAGTTGACAATTTCATACGTCCATCTAATACATAATTTATTCAGCGTCAGGGATATTTGTAATTTTTCAATCAACGAGTGAGTATTTACAATTATAACAAATCTCAGAAAAGATCTTTGTAATTTTCATATCCTTTTTAAAATAAAATTGTGAAATTTATATGAAAATAACATGGATGATACCAATTAAAACGAATTATAATCACATTAGAGGTCGCATCATACATATATATATATATATATATATATATGTATAACCTATGGCATTACCAACTACATGTGCACAACTTATACGTGCAAGAATTTAAAAAATAATAATTGGTAAAAAATAGAAATACCTAAAATTTGGTGGAGCAAATAACGATAAATAATGGGACATACAATCAAAGGTTTGATAGATATGGATAAACCTCTATTCAAATATTTTAATCCTTAAAAGAAATAAAAGAAATGACATGGGCCAAACCTGCAATATTATAAAATTCAAAAGCATGACACGTATGGAGATTTAAAGGCAAAAGAGGACGCTGGGCGTCGGAGATGCCGTCAGAAGTGGGGTAAATTTATAATAATAAAGAATATGTGGACCACTCTTAGCTGGCTGAGGGCGGGGACCATTTGCGAAAACTTTATTTTATCTTTTGATCCCTCCACTCACATGCTTTTCTATCTTTGTGCACATGTCCCTCGCTTCCTTTATTTTTCTTAATAATTTTTTTTTTTACAAAATCTAAAAATAAATAAACAAAATCAGACTCCCTTTTTGGAAATTTATGTAATTGAATATGAAATTTTAAAAATAAAAATTTTCGGATTTATGAAGTTTTATTTTCTTTAAAAATAAATGTTGAACGTCTTCATCATTTTATTTAAAATAATAAAAAAGTAATTGAAGAAGAAAATTTTAATTTCAGAAAATAAAATTTTATTTTAAGACTATTGAAAAAGAAAATAATTTGATAAAATATATACTGCATTTTTCGGTAGGATTAAATTTGAAAAGAATAACTTATTATTTAAATTAAAATTAAAAGTCAAAACTATAATTAATAAAATTGAATAAATTGAAAAAAAAACACATGGTAATGATAAAAAGGTTTAGGAAATAATTAATTATATGAAACACAAATTAGTATAATAACTGAAATAAAAATAATAATAATCAAAATGAGTGGTTTCCTATTAATAGAACATGTCTCCAAGTGTTAGTGATTATTTGAGATTTTATATATATAGCTTAAATTATTAATAAATTGACTTAGTATGATTTGTAAATATGGCTTGACTTTATTATTTTTAAAAGTGATAATTACATAATGATGTCGATGTTTTAATAAAATAAATAATTAAGTAATATATCAATATAATAAATAATTATGAAATAAATTGAAATAAGTAATCGCACGTTTGATTAAACTTGAACCTTCTGATCTTAAATTTATCCATAGGAACTCTAGAAATTTGGCTTGATGAGACCAACTTATCACATATTCTAATAAATAATTTTATCAATTACCAACTCTAATTATATAATTACAGTTAATTTTGTTCTAATATATTATAAACTTTTATATATCTAATAATATCTAGTGGTATTAGGTAATATAATTGTATTAACACAAAAGGTCAAGATATATTTTTGATCCATTAACTTTTTTGTACTTTTATATTTTTATCTTTAATCTTTTATAGGATTGTAAAATAGTCTTGTAACTTTTTAATATTGAACTATTTTGATACGTTCGGTGACGGGTTTTGTAAAAGTCGCCAGAACAAATCATGTACGCCTCTCTTGGTAAATTTAAATTGGAATTTTTGTTTTGATTAGTTCACTTTTGCCAACATGGACAAAAAAAAATTGAAAAAAAAAATAACGTGGCACGTAAGTTATTCCCACAATTTTTGCAAAATTCGACACTGGAAGGACAAAAATTACGAAATGTCAAAAAATTACAGGACTCTTTTGCAATGCCTAAAAAGATATAGGATAAAAATGCCAAAATCACGAGGAGCACATGATTTATTCTGATAAATTTTACAAAATCCGGCACCAGACAGATTAAAATCACAAAATATCATAAAATTACAGTATTATTTTATAACTCTAAAAAGACAAAAATAAAATAAAATAAAAATGTCAAACTACCAAAATTTCAACATCAAAACTATATTTAAACCTAGCATCTATACCACTATGAAAAGGAAAGAGGCTCCATACTCACAAACAACTGTTAGTGACACCGCTACACCAATTTTTTATAAAGTCAAAAATGCCTCAAACTAATAAGATAACTAATTACTCATTCTCACTTTTCAAATTATACATTAATTAATAAATTAATTTTTTTATTATATATTTTAAAGTATAAAAAATTATTTATTATGTGCACGCATAAACGATGTGCCACAATGACTAATATAATATATACATATTACGTGTATAAATTTTCACGCCATTTATATATTCAAGAAAATTAAAATATTTGTACAGGCTTAATGTGTATATATTAAATAAATTAGGAGATGCAGTATCATCATTATAAAATAAAAAGGGCCACCCCCTTGAAATTCTGTAAACCAAGATATTAATTAATTATCACGATTTCTTAATTGCACGATTAATTAATTGGTCGTGCATGTATCACACCGTTGATGAATCTTAAACCCTAGGATTAGTCGTCGTTGAAGTTTTAAATTTTAATAATTAAGACTTGTATTAAACCAAATATATTTGACTTTGATGCTTAATCAGAAATGTTTAATTGTCATTGCTTTTAATTGCTCATTCAATAAATATAAAATTTTCATTATTTATTACTTTATTTGTTCATTCACGTATATGTTCTACGCGTACATAATTTTTTTTTATATATATTTAAAAGAAAAAGCAACTTACTCCACGCGTTTAAAAAATTATAATTAAAATATTTTGAATAAAATAATTATTTGACTATTAAAAGCTTAATTAATTTAAAAAATTATTGTATTTTATATTTTATGTGGGTTCATAAAAATAAATGGTAGTTTTGGTAGGTTGTTTGTTTCTGTTATTCACCTAAACCTCAATTATTTTCTTTATAATTTTAGCTCACCATATTGAAGTTTATTATGCAGTGTTTGTCTTTTAAATTCCTTGATTTTTCTAGATTTATTAAAGGAGCTTGCACTCTTTTTTTTTCTCACTCCCAGTCAAAATGCACCAAAATCAGGGAAAATTATTATTATTTTTTAAATAAGAGCGATGAACCATCTTTAATTAAAATAAATTAATTATAAGTACAATTATTTCTGTCGATATCAATATATAAAAAAGACTATTACATAAAATTGTAAACTTTGTACTTGTTGTATTTTTTTTTGAAAAACTAAAATTTTTGTAAGAAAAAAAAGACAAGTAGATTAAAAAACTTGAAAAATTATAAAATAAAAATGCACTTAGAAAATAAAAAATAAAAAAATTATAATTTTTAGTCCATAAAATTACTTTTGATTAGTTCACCATAATAAATAAATAAAGATTTAATGAAGAAGACTACTAAAATAAATTAATTATTAGATGATCGTTAAAATAAAAATATTGATAATTTTACAAATAATAACTAGATATTTGTATTTAAGGTAAATTTTGAAGAAAGTAATTGTAATTTACTTTATAGAGTAATATAATATGATATAATTAATTCGAGTGCGTGGCTGTCGCTCTATCAGTCCTGCAGACAGAGGAAAAGCCTATAGATCACGTGTTTTTGCCACGTGGCATGACTCACTCAATCTGTTCCTTCACGTGGTCTTAACTGGTAACCGGCGTTTTTACCAATGCCTTGCCACCAATTCTTCAAAAATATATATACATATATATATATATATATAATTTATTTAATTAAAATAAAAATTTGTTAAATTTTACACTTTTAATTTATAAATTAAAATTTCTATATAAATTTAAAACATTAAATAAAAATCGGCCAATATCTTTTCAAAGTCAGACTTAATTTAATCTGGATTAGGATTAAATATATTTTGTTCCCCTAAATTGTATTGATAATAGCAATCACAATTATATTACGAGAAATAACAAGAATCTCTCTAACAAAATAAGTTGAGATCGATAAATAAAACTACCTTAACGATTTACTTTTTATATATTTTTTATTTTACTCTCTAAAGTATATTTCATTAAAAAATATCTCCCAAAATTATTTTTAATAATTCAAAATATTTATTTAAAAAATAGTATTTAAAATTTGTAGATTTTTATAAATTATATAAGATAAAAAAATATTTACAATCCCAATCCATGTAAATATTTTTCATAAAGTAAATTATTTATGTTAAAGAAATATATGTAAATATGTTTAAATGGTGATGTGAGTTTATACATATTTTCATACTAATTACAAAATCATAAATCTTAGATATTATTTACTATAAATTATTTTTTTGGTAATAATTTAAATTATATTTTAGTAAAATGATGAAATGAATATATTCTAGCGGGTATAAATAATAAGAGAATTTTCCATTATAAAAAATTTGGACCATAATATGAAGGGGGTTTATGTTACCTCCTATAGTTCAAGGGGGTAAAATGCAATTATATGCATGCTTCTAGGAGTTGAAAAGTGTATTTAACTCTTGAAATTATATTAAATTTATCTATAATTACAGGCGTATTAACGTGTTTTCTCGATCATGTGTTTAAGATATTATGTGTCAAAAATTTATAAAATTTGAGGACTATGTGTTAGAAAACGGTAAGATTATATTATAGTTCTTGATTTTTTTTAAAGGAAATATTTTGGTTCTTCAATTTTTATTTTTAATTACAATTTGGTCCCTCTCACATGTACTTAGAAAAATATAAATGTTCTAACTGAAAGAATTTATCGTTGGGTACTATTCAAATAATAACTTGATAAATGACACGTTAATATAATTATTGTCAATTTAGTGAACTTCTTGAAAAATTTCAAAACTTTTGTAGTAAATTGGGGAAAAAAAGTTTAAGTAAAAAATAGAGCAAAATAGTTAAACTAAATAACTTTTAAAATAAGAAAAGAAATATAAAATTAAATATATCAACTAAAATATTAAAAATGGAGTATTAAAACCCCTTATTTATTCAAGTTTCTTTGTATTTGAAAAGCACAAGAAGTTCATTAAAATTACAAAAATTATGTTTATACGGCATTAATCAAATTATTATATAAATAACAATTCAATTGTAAATTCTTTCATTACAATGGCTATAATTCATTTAAAAATTTATGTTCGATGAATCAAATTACTATTTGAAAATAAAAATTGAGAAACAAAAATAATTTTATGTTAAAAAACACCATCAAAGGACTAATTTAAAATAAATTAAAAATATTAATTATCTTAATATTAAAATCAAATATCAAGAACTAAAATGAACACGAATTGTCCAAAGGCATCGTAAAATGGAGGGCATTAGTCAATTTTGAGATCTGTAAGGAAAAAAAAATATATATATATATATATAAATATATTAAATATAAAATAAAATAAAGTGGTATTTAAATACAGTAGTCCAACAATTTCTGAATTATTTATATCTCCATATGCTAAGGTTGCGGAACTATTTATTAATTGAAAAATATGGAGATGACTGCCTAAGTGACGTCAGCCTCTCAAGTATTCACAGGGCCGATGACCGGCAATAGCCGGTGGCCAATATAGCCACGAGTATAATGCTACGCCTTCTTTATACATATATACTTGTTGCATTTATCATCATTACATCTAATCAAAGTCTTCTCTCTCTCTCTCTCTTCTTGTTTCTTCAAACAGAGAAAGCTGCTGTTTTTCTTCACTGTTGGGAGTTGATTCTTATTGGGTTGTTTTATTAGTAAGGAAAGATTTGGTCTTTGTGAGGTGGTGATGGAGAGAGATTTCATGGGGTTGGCTGTGAAGCAGGAGGTTCTTGATGAACCCATTGATGCAGGTATTCATAATCGAGAGCTCTCGTGTGTGTGCTGTTTGATGTGCTTTTCTTGGATTCTTCATGTTTGTATTAGGAAGAAAATTTACAGTCTTTACACATGTTTATGAATCTGTAGTTAAACAGGGACTTGAAATGGAAATACTTCTATGGATTTGTGATTTTGAGCCTTTCTCCAATTGGGATTTCAGTTTTCTTTCACTTCCCATTTATTTGGCTGTTCGAAGAACCAAAATGGAAACATGAACCCCAGGATTCTTTTTCTTTTTCATTTACTTTTCCTTCTTTTAATGTCTTGGAAGGTTAAAACTTGGAAAAGAAAAATAGAAAAATAAAGCACTTAATTTTAGTTTTGTTCCACGTTAAATGGTAATTTCATCATCTTTTATTATTTGTTTTTTAGTGGAAAATGATGATTTATTATTATTGTTGTTGTTGTTGAATTGATGGGTTAGGTGGATAGATTTTTCACGTTTTGTGAGAAAAGTTCAAATGGGAATAAAGATAATGTATTCTTACTGGTTATTTGTGCAAACGTGAGATTTGGTATATTTATTTCTCCAAATCTTTAACTTTTTTAACCTTGTGTAGCTTGTTCTAGCACAATCCTTTCAGTTTTTATATTCATTTCGTTTTTGTTGTGTTATTTTAGTTGCAGGATGCTAACATGCACCTCAAGAGATCTTTCATTATTTTATTGTATTTTTTAAAAGCAACACTTTGAATTGAAACAAGTTGTGCCCTCCAAGAAGCCACCATATTTTTTAATTACTTATTCTGCTGCCACCAAGAAAGGGGAATAAAATATGTTTGATTCCTGTAATAAAATAAGGATGTTTTTTATATTCATGAAAGGGTAGTGCTGCATTTAAAACTGTATTTGACCAGGTGGATGCCCATATTCTTTACTTGTTCCTCATTTATCAGTACAGTAATTATGTTACTATAATGAGCATGAGATGCTTAGGCTTGAGTTCTTTATAGTTGATTTAACATGTTCACACTCTTTTACAGCTAGGCATATGAGGTACTTTGAGTTGTTTAATTGAAATCCCATATTTTTATTTGTCAATATTTGGCATCAGAATAGTAAGCAACTTGCCTGTTTTGATCTTTTCTATGCAGTTCTTGAAGCTATAATTACTGTTAAGTTGGGAATTATTAAGTAATTAGTCTTTTTAATGACCTGCTTACAAGGAAAAAGGGATTTTGCATGATTGATTTGTATTGGTGGTTGAAGTTGGAAATATATAGTGGTAGATGTGACTAAGTCTTATGCATTGTGCACTGTGTTTTGGTTGTGTAGCTCCAGTGAGAAGTTTACCAATGCAGTGGTCATTCCCAAACAAGGTTTCTGCTCTTCCTCAGCTCTTATCTTTTCAGGAAGAGAAGCCTAAGACTGGTTTTGATTCGCTCGCCTTGACTGGATTGGTCACGATAACGACTACAGACTCTGAGCATAAATCATACTCTGGTGTTGTGCAGGTTTGGTGCTTTCCTTTTATGATATTTAGCAAAGTTAAGAACTTGTTTTCTAGTAAAGAAAGATTGATGTACTGCTGTTGTTCCCATATCCATATGTCTGGTAAACTATCTTTTGGACTAAATTAATATTCTAGACCATGAATGGTATGTGATTTTTGGGCCAAGTAAAGATCTTTTTCTTTCATTTTTGGGTATTCAGAAAAACATTGTTCCTGAAAATCAAAACGGAGTTCGATATACGGTTTCAACCTATCCTATGAAACACCTGGATACACGTACTATTCATCACCCTGTCACCAGCCCAACAAATCTAACGGTTTTACCGGCTATCAACGCTGCTGTTCACCAGTCATTTGTTGCTACTGCTGGACAGAATCTGATTTGCTCTGTAAACACACAACCTCTTGGTGGAGTTCTAACTTCAAATCATGTCCCAGCTATGCCTTCTAGCAGCCCTGTTGTGGGAACCACTGATTTAAGGTATTGTGAAAGACAGTGAAAGTAACCTTACTTGGAAAACGATAACCATAAGGCTGAATCGAATTGGATCCATTATGCAGGAATGCTTCCAAGAGCTCAGGAGCTCCTGCTCAGTTGACCATATTCTATAATGGTTCAGTGTGCGTGTATGACAATATTTCTCCTGACAAGGTATATCATCTGCTTTGTCAAAGATTTCTTCCGATTCTTCGTTTTCACTATATCATTCATTCTAAATTTATTCGTTGATGGATATATAGGCTCAGGCTATCATGTTATTGGCTGGAAACGGGCCTCCTGCAACTTCTAGTATAACAGTCCCTGCAGTTCCAGTTCAAGCATCCATGCCTAAGTCTTCTGTTCTTGATGGTTTTGTTGTAAGTCAGCCTTATGGTACAACGGCTCTCCGTTCAATCCCCACATCTATAACTTCTATCAGTGTTTCTCAATCAGCCGTGCGGTCTGCTACTATCAACGATACCACTGCTTCAAAACCAGGAGGAGTTCTTGTGTCTTCTAACAAAGTTGAGCCTCTGAAAGTAGTCAATTCTCAGGCACCTGCTTCTTCAAACTTCCTTCCATCAGGTATCTTCGAGGTTCTGCAAAATCATGTTTTTATTATATCTGTGGGACCTTTTCCTAATTCATTATTACTTGATAGTAACATACCAAATACTTTCCCATCTTGTTTGTTATGCATTCATATATATCTAACTTTATATTGTGATCAGGCACTGTGCCTCAGTTCCGCAGAAAGTCTTTGGCTCGGTTTCTGGAGAAGCGCAAGGAGAGGTAATTTCTAGTTGTGCCCAACTCTTATCACCTAATTAAGACACCTCATTTGAATATATTATAGTCCAATTTAGTTGATATAACTTCCTCCTATTAACCAAAATCTTGAGCCATTCATGTCGCATCATCATGATTATAAGTGTGTTTATAAAAGTCCCCATAAGTTGTTTGACTTAAGACCATAAGAATATGTACTGATGCTTCAGTAGTCCACATTGACACCTTTGAAGATGCATTTTCTTTTCTCAGTGTCTTGAGGTTTTCTAAATGTGCATTTAACATCAGTATGATGATATGTTTTCAGATCACTACTAAACCTTAGTTCGCGTCAAACTTTTATGTTTATGCACTGAAGATTTGTTATTCTCGACTCCAGGGTAATCAACGCGATGCCATATGCCACTAAGCAGAATCCAGATTGCAGCACTTCTGGAGCAGGCAGCCCAACCTTGTCCGTGAACTCTTCAGGCTCATGCCCTGTGCCAGCCGTCAAATGATGGAAGAGCTAGGTTGCAGTGAAAACAGATACCCAATGACTCTTTCTTAATGCAACTTGCATATACATTGTATTCTTTCTTGACTATGATGTCTTGATTGTCTCTTAGACATTGCTGTAGTCCATTTTTGTTGCAACTGTGATCTAAGGCGTTTCAGCCAATCACACTAAGAAGGTAGTAGGCCTACAAGTTCCGAATTTACACTGTATACATATTAATGTTACTGTAAACCAGTAGTATTTTACCTATTTAGCAGTAGAAAGGATTGATGATGTAATCGTGGAAGGAATATATGATCATGGTACTTATATCAAATCTAGGCTTCATTTTTTCACTTTCTTGGCATAAAGCCTCCTGACAAGATAGACAACGAGTCAACAAATAACCTTCCATGCGAGCAGAATGCCTATGCTGATAAAAAAATTCTCAATACTATAAACATCCACTGTGAAAAAGTCATCCTTATCAAACAACTTCCAGTTCCACTTTCGATCTGCTATTGTTGTATTGTGAAGTTTGCTGATCTTTTTCTCACCCAAAGGGCCGGCTGAAACGTCCTCCGACTTGCCACTAACACGCTCTCTCCCATTGAATTCATTCATCAGCAATGCCTTCAAAAGGTACTTGATTGATGCTATGTAATGCAGCTATTTTTGGTACTTATGAAATTGTAATATTTTCAAGAAGAGAGCGCCTTTTATGGCTAACAGCATGAGATAAGAATCTGTGTTTACGAGGGATGCATAGAGGATTACCCATAAGTAGACCATGCTGTAATGGGAGGTACACTTTGAAGGAAGAACAACAGCAGCAGCAGCAGGATAAGCATTGTGGGACGGGGTACACGTTTCTTGGCTGAAACTAGGGATAGCATCGTTAGACCTTCGGGCTGGACTAGTCTCCTCGATGGCCATGATCTTATCTCTCATGGATTGAACAGAGACACCATTGCCAAGAATGTAAACTTTCTTGGAGATGCATACACCAGTTATCATCTGTTTCTTCCAAACATTGTACGGTAAGTTCTTGCATCCAAGGCCGTGGCCAGGAATCAAGATTCTCCTTGGCTGGATAGGCATGATTCTGCCCAAGTCCAACATGGGCTTGAGGCTCATATCCGTGTCTGCACGAGTGAATTCTGACTCTTCTTAAGAATTAGACTCTACCCCCAAAAGCAGCAGCAGTGACATGAAACTGGCAGAGACAAAGGGCTGGAAAACTGGGATGGTAAAAATGAAAGAAAACGACTTGGTGTGCTAAGAAGTATTAGGCAAGACAGGGCAAGAATGGAACAGGACACGATGGGGCAAGGTTGATGTAAGCAAAGTGTCCTTGGGCTTGTCGATGTTCTACTATGATGTTGCAGGAAAATTTGAACCTTAGATCGTTTGTTTCTGCATCACAGACAACGTCTTTCTTGTCTTGTCTTTTGGCTGAATTACAATTATTAAACTCTGTCTTTCTGGTACACGACCTCTTCTTTCAGAAGGGATTTCGGAAAATTAACCTTGATCCTACTTTTATCCTCCAACGATTGGAATATAAGTTGCGGCTAATGATTATTTACCACGATTTTTTATTTTTGGTTATGATAATTAGTCATAATAAAGATTTATATTTCTTGTAATGACGCCAACTAAATTTTTATAAGAACTAATGATATCATATGAATTATCTTTCAATTTTCTTGAACTATGATGAAAAACTATTTACTTTGTATAAATTATAATTATATTATTTGTACGTACTGATAAGTAATAGTATTGCATTCAAAATAAGTCTAGTTTATCATTTCAGGAGTAAATTTTTTTTGGGTCGAATTTTGCATCAGTACTTTTCATGTTTGGAGAGGTCAAATAATTATATATGTTTGAGGGGATAAATTATGATTGTTCACCTCTTTTATTTTTCTAACTATGTTAATGATTTCATACTTTCAATTATATTTTCTTCAATATTCAGGGGAAAAGCTCGATAAATTAAATTTATTATGTCATTATTGATTTATGACTTATCATTATAATCATGCAAAGAAAAGTATTGATTATATAAGTTAGAAGTACTCTAATTTAATTCTACAAAAAAATAAAAGAAAATTGTAGTTAAATTAGTATGCTTTTTGATAGAATATAATCATTCATAAATAAAGAACAATGATAAAGTGGCATCTGGAGCACCCAAACTTAAGAAGAAACAAATTTTAATATTCAAAATTTGTGCAGATTCCAATCTGTGACATGTTGAAAAAAAATATCACAAAAGATAATAGAAAAAGAAAAATTGGAAAATACAAAAAGAAGCTCCTGTCATAATTCTTGCACACACACATGGAAATATTTCCAGTTCATCCAACTGTCCAAGAATGTATTCAACTACAGAACTAGACCAAATCACATTCTAATCCTGGGAGTTATTTGAACTGATTAAAACAGAATCTGAGTTGCCTTTGGAGCCAGTCAGTTACTACTCATGATCTGGCTTTGTGATCATCCTCTGAAGACTTGATGCGAACTTCAATTAAATGATTTCTGCGGATGAAATCATCTTTCAATGGTAGTTGCCTCGCCGAATCCACAAGAGATGGGCCACCGTCAACTACCTCGATAACTCGAAGATGTTCGGTCCGTCCAATTTCCAAGGGGATCTCTTGCAGTCGGTAGCAGTGCCGAATGATTAGGCGCTCAAGCGACGGGAAGGCGCCAGCCTCGTACCAAGGCTTCAGACCAGTACGACGGTGGTGCCAATGCTTCAGATCAGTATCTTCAAGTAGCAAAAATTTAAGTTGCCGGAACTCATCCTCACTAGTTGTCCAGTTCTGGCCCTGAAAGCCGAAGCATTGCAATTTGAGCACTAGAAGATTTGGCAAGCGAGCAATAGTGCCAATGTATTCCCAAGGAAATCCGAGGCCGCTCAGAGTTAACCTTTTAAGACATGATGGGAAAACTGAAGCAGGAGGTGTGGGAACAACAACTTGCAACTTGCGATTAGGATTCACAATGACACATTTGAGTGATTCAAGTTGATGGAGATGCACAAGATAATCAAAGCAACATGAGGGTTCTGCAGCAGCAGCGTCTAGTGCTAATTTAATTTGAATTCCTAACTCTTTAAGATTTGGGATTCTTTCCAAAACCTCTTCAGTACAACTTTGAGCGCTAACACCTAAAAGTGTTGAGAGGTTGGGTAAGCAAGCAGTATGAGAACTAGGATCTTGAAGGTCGCTTCCCATGACTTCCAAATGCCTCAACTCTTGCATATTCCAAATCCATGGGTAGATAGGACGGAGGAGCTCCGGGAGATATGATGCTTAGATTTCGATGGACGATCAAGTACTCAAGATTCCAGAGTTTGGATATGGAAGGAGGGAGCATACGGTTATAAGTTAAGGCAATGTACCTTAATTGAACTAGTTTTACAACTTCCTCTGGGAACTTGTAGAATCGGACAGTAAGTGTATCCAGTACCCTGAGTAAACTAAAACCCAAACATACCGGTACTGGATATTGATGGACTGGACCGGTACACAGGATCGAACGGGCCTTTGTAACGGAAGCCATTGACTTGTGCACATCCTTGATGCCAAATAAACCATTGTTATGGATGCAGAGGCGGTCCCAACTTTCTATACCTTGATGCGGATAACTATTTATGATTTCGAAAAACTTGTCCTTCTTAGTTTCTCCAAGGCATAGATGATGAAAGACAGAATGGAGCCTGCAGGTTTTAGTTTTGCCGCGGGAGCTCTCCTCTCAGAGCAGAACAACGCTTCTGGATACAAGCTGCTCTAAACATTCCATGGCAAAGTCCTTTAAGGTTTGAGATGGATCTGGTTCAAGAAATCCATCAGCACACCACAACTTGATGAGCTTGGAGGCAGGAATCTCGTTATCAGGTGGGAAAACTCCAATGTAAATAAAGCATGCCTTTAAACATTGAGTTAACTGGTTGTAGCTCAAATACAGTGCTTTTGACAAATCCTCATCCGCACTAATGATGATTGAACTTTCTGTCTCGGCTACCTTGTTCCAATACTCTGTCGTCCTCTCCGCTATAGACAGGTGTCTGCCTACTGCTATGATTGCAAGAGGAAGTCCCTCACACTTCTCGGCAATCTTCTTTCCAGCTTCCTCAAGTTGAGGAGGGCATGAATGCTCTTTACCGAACACCCTATCACTAAGAAGATGCCAACTTTCTTTTTCATTTAGCAACTGCATTTTATGAATGAAGTACCTTGAGTACTTGCTGGCATAACGACCTACTTCTTCCACCCTACTTGTTAACATGACCCGACTTCCTGGGCCAGTATTCCTGTGTGGAAGAGACTGCTGCAGCTCATCCCATGTCCAATTACTCCATATGTCATCCAACACAATTAGGTACTTCCTGTTTCTTAATAAACGTGATAAGTAATTGGCTACCCCCTCATCACTTAAATTTGTTTCATATACTGTACCCACAATCCAAGGATTTATCTGAGCTATAATATCTAGCAGTATTTCTCTCAAGACATACTTTAAGCCTATTGCGACAAATGCGCAGCAGTCAAAATGGGACTCTGTTGATGGATCAAAGTAAATTTCTTTGGCAAGAGTAGTCTTACCGATACCTGCCATTCCAATGATGGAGACAATTTTGAGGCCGTGTTCATGTGCTCTATGTGAGTATCCCATAAGCTGTTCTTTGATTATAATCAAATCCTCTTCTAACCCAAAGATCTTATACTTCTCTCCACTAAAGTGATCATCATTTCTTGATGAAACAGTGGCATCATCTCCTCCAGGAAGCAACGGGTTACTTAGTTCCATCTTCATCTTCTTCAGCGCATCGTTTGACAAATAAATCTGTCTCTTAACTTCCCGGGCAAAGTCAAGGAAGTCATCTTCACGGTTTTGGTTAAGACATGGCGGTGTCGATGGATAGATGATGTGATCATCTCCATCAAGAAGGGTTTCAGTTTGTGGAAGAAAATGATAATAATTAGATACGTAGGATTCAAGTACATCTTCTAATCTGCTTGCAGCATCTCTGATTTCGCTTTCCACACCTTTGATCAGTACCTCTCACTGTTGCTGTCTTCCACAGTCAAGAGCTTTTTTTCTAAGGACTTAACCCTCTGATATGCAGATTCTATAATTCTACGAGAAAAGGGAGGGAGAAGAGAAATATGAGAAGAGCTGAGAAGGCGATCAATTGTAAGCTTAAGAGAAATCAATGCAACATAAGCCATTTCTGATTATTTTCGCGCTTAATTTCCTCTCCGAACTCACACAATTAACACCGAAACATGTGTAAACAGAGATGTTAAAGCATTGATTAGCATCTACCGGTGATGAAATATTCAACTATATTATAATAAAATGCTCAACTCAAAGTAGAAAATGAGCGTCGAATTAATAGCCAAAAAGCATCTTGGAAAGCTGGCAATCATGTTAAGAAATCCATCCGAGTCAACTCTATTCTTCTCGTGTGACTGTGACTTGTAAAAGCATGAAAATAACTAGTGTTCAAGTCGCCAGTTTTGATCCAGTGAGCCTTAGCACGTAGGCATTCTTTTTTAACTGAACATCTCTAATTAAGAAGTTGTGATTCCTGCATTCTGCTCCAAATTGAAGAGGTGTATATATGACTTGATTTCTTGGAAGCCCCAATTGATTGAAATTAAATGATGGTGCAATGGATGTCTAATTTACCATTCATGTGAACTCACATGCTTCAAGAGAGGGTAATTCTTGTTGCTATATGACCCACCCCAAAGATCAATCCAAAGTGTTTCTTGATTTGTGTTAGTTAGGGTTGGTTGGGTTGAGTAATTCCAAACCTACACACACACACACACAGTGGTCCTACATACATCAATTGTCTTCAATTTTGCACCTTCCTCATAAAAGCACTCCCCATCGCAATTTCAATACTAAAATTTAAATTCCATTTAAAAAAACTATGGAAAAAAAAAAAAGAAGACAACATAGTCTGTAAAATCTCGTTCAAATGATAGAATTGAGAGCCGAAAACTAAAAGATTTCATATTCAAGAACCATCAATTTAATTATAATGGGTAATACATTTTTGTTTTTATTTTTATTTTTATTTTCAAGAAAAAGGAGATCACACATTAAAAAAAGCAAGCCCATCACATGGACCTTATCAACAAGAGAAATTATGGATGGAAGAATGAATGTATATATGTGGGGGGGTATTAATGTGGGATGTGACCAATGGAACCAAACTCAACCAATAAACAAACAAATTATAGAGATGTTGACAAATAATGTTATGGGCAAGTTGGGAGTTGTAATTGGTTGGCCATGCTCATGTTCATGTTCATGTTGGTGTAGGACCACCTCAATCACAACAATTTGTAGCCTTTCATAAATGCTTTTTTTATCCAATTGTGAGTTGTGCCTATTACACAAAAGTAAGAAGCATTAATTCCCCATACTCTTCATATCTCTACAATGTGTGGTCCCTTCAATAATAACCATCAATTTTCTTTTATCAATAGGAATTTAATCATCATGAAATTCATTTTTAAATTAAAGATTTATTAACAGCTGTCGTCCCATAATATACCTACATAAATTTATTAATTTTTAAGGGGACAGTCGAGTTGTTTGGACTTCAAAATCTCTTTCTTGCCAATTGGCATTTGTGTGGGAAAAACAAAACTAAAAGTACATCCATGTAGAGAATTTAATCTTCATGGAATGCAATTTTAAATAAGGATTACAAATCAACAAATATCAATATGTAATACATCTACATACAGTGGCAATTTTCATGCTCTCATGAAGAACCATCAGCATATATCAATCCATAAATCAATCACTAGATCATCATGCCGGTGATGATCCATCGACAAATTAATTAATTCGATGTTGGGAGTTACTCTTTCGTTTTTGGCTTCACGTGTTTGCCATGAAAAGATTGATTAAGAGGTTTCCTTGACATTTAAACTTTTTAAAACTTATAAAATATTGACAATAATTTTTCTATTTTGTTTATAATTAACTTTTAAATTTTAAAATATAATATTATGAGCTTATAAACTTCTTAAAAAGGGACTTATTCATTAAATTTTTAATTTTTCTTCAATTTTGATCATATATTAGTTACATAATCGCAAGTAACATTCTATAATTTTATTTTATCGAAACACTTCCCGTACTTATTTTATAGTAAGATCTAGTATCTTATAAATTATAAAATGTAATTTATAAAATATACAAACTAATAAAATATTTAAAAAGTTTGGCCAAACAACATATCTAAGTATCTAACTAAGCAATTCCTATAGATATCATATGAATGAGATGTCGAATTGCAAGAGACAAATGTGATTAACATACATTAAGCAAGTAATGATGATTTATTTCAGATGAAAAATTACAATTTCAAATAAAAAGAATAATGGGTATTAAATTTAAATAAAAATATCCAATGAGTAATATCTACTAAATCAAGAATTACAAAAAAAAAAAAAAGTTAAATTATTATTTTTTCCTAAAGACAACCTCAGTATCCAGCCCAAATCCATCAACTCTTCTTTCCTCAACCATCTCTGAATTCTTGAACAGTTCCTTCAAAGCCTCCACACTGTACAAATCATTGGCCGAATACTTATCGCCCGTCGCGATAGCAACACGTGTAGCACACAGACCCCACCGCGCCTCAGCGTCCGTTCGATCTCCCCCACGAATCGCCATGGATACAGCGCATGGTCAAACACGTTTGAGAACTCGAAATCAAAGGTCCGTCATCGAAGGGCTGATGGTGGAAATCACCCTTCAAGACCAGTGGAGGGTAGGGCACCAGATCAATCCCCACGGAGTCATTGACTCCGACCCGTTTCAAGGCCGCAACTTCTTGCCCGACCCGAGCTCCAATGCAGAGGGATTTGGACCCGTTGGAGAGGAGTTCTCGTCGCTTCAGACTCTCGAAAAACTCGGAGAAGACTCTGACTTTTCGGTCCCAATCACGGGTCGTCCATATCTGACGGAGCTTGGGATTGAGGGTCTTGTTGAGCTGGCGATGGAGGTAGGCATCGTAGGAGGAGTATCCGGGTCGGATCTTGAGATCCGGGGGGAGGTTCTCAGCGGTGTTGTGGGTGGATAATTTGTTGAAAGAGAGAAATGGGGTTTGAAGGGAGAGGAAGGCTAAGAAAGATAAGAGGAAGAGAGAGAGGATTAGTGGTTTCAGGAAAACGGGTAGTTTCAGAAGATCCGTTTTCATGTCTGCATGAGAGTTTGGATTATACTTCTCAGTGTGTGTGTGTGTGTGTGTGTGTGTATATATATATATATATATGTAATATGTATGTATGTATAGGCTGTGCATGCAGCAAAAGAATTTTGGGTGTGTTCTTGTGTGGGATATACTGTGTTTTTTGTGTTTGGTGTTTTGCGTGTTTTTGAGAAATTCTGCGACAGAGAGTCTTTGTCTGTTATCTATGATGAGGACAGACACACAAAAAAAACACGCACTGCACTGTGTATATGTATATGGAGGAGGGAATTGAAGAAGAGGGAGCGAATTGTAATAAGCAAGGAATAAAGGGAGGTATTTGAAATTATTGTGAAGAAAAAAAGGAGAGAATTGAAGAATAATGAATTGCAGATGATGATGACAACCTGGATTGGAAGGATTCACAATATATCCTAAACTTCATTCTTCTGTCTTTTAATTCACTTTTAACCCCTTTTTCCGTTTTACCTTCTTTATATTAATGGATAATT
The DNA here is from genome assembly GCA_034509725.1 of Sesamum angolense. Classification (NCBI taxonomy): domain Eukaryota; kingdom Viridiplantae; phylum Streptophyta; class Magnoliopsida; order Lamiales; family Pedaliaceae; genus Sesamum; species Sesamum angolense. The sequence continues at coordinate 8,534,285 of JACGWL010000005.1, read as the reverse complement.
ACAATTATGCTTTTTCATATATATATATTTTCAATATTACATATACACTCATAAAAAATATCAATTATTTATACAAACCATTCATACTTTTTAAAAAATTATATGTACACCCTCTAAAAACATCAAGCTCGTTATACAAATTATTCCTACTTTTTAACTGTTAGAGATAGTTTATATAATTATATAAAGGACAAAAATAATTTGTATAAATATATTATAAATGAAGAATATAAATATAAATATAAACAACTCTCTTGTAATATTGGCGGAGTATAAATGTTGGTTTTGTTTGTTTAGGGGGGTTAGATGGAAAAGAGTATACAATATTGCAACTCTTTTTGTCCGTATGGTTGAGAAAAGTGGATGGCATTTAATTTTACATTATAGAATCTTTATTTTTTGGTTGCATATCAAAAGTCAAAGAAATCACACTCGGAATGCCATGTGATCTGAGTTCCTAATTTAGCAAATCCACTTTTCAATGCAACTCACTCCCAACTTTTTTTTTGAGTTCATACTAAAGTTAAACGCCTCCTACTTTCTCTAAAATTTAATATAATTGTAAATATATTTTTTTAAATATAAAATAATTATATGGCCTCTACATGATGGTGTAAAAATTGTAGTTTTGTTTTTTTTTTTTTTTTAAGTATATAAATTTTAAAAAAACATAAAAAAAATTGAGGATGAATAAAAAGATAATTCATAGAGCATACTAGTGAATTAAAAATTTTTTAAAAAATATAAATTATAATTTATACTTTAAAAGAGTATTTTAATTAGTTCATCTAAAAAATTGAATAAGAACCTAATAGAAGCTAACAAAATGAATTCATTGTTAAACGAACTTTAAAGTTAGAAAGTATTTTATAATAAACAACTAGAAAGTATTATAAATATGCACAAAAAGTGAGTGTAATTTACTTTGATAATATTTTTTTGTCAAATTAAAAGAAAGAAAGTGGTGTAGCAATGTGAAAGCCATTAATTTGCGAGTGAAAACGGAATTTTTTGCCAAAAAATATAACAAGTCAACAGTTTGTTTAATAGATATTCGGACATAATTAAGTAGAAAAAGACACAACATTAATAATTGAGTCAAATAAACAGCTATATTATAATGATGATCTTCAAATGAAACACATGAACATAACATGCTCTTACTCGTACAACCATTTACATGTGACTACTTTCATATGACATAATTTATGTTGTTTCCACCTCTCGCATTTTAATCAACTGTATGAATATTACTCTGAATTTTTACCAAAATTCAATCTCAGAGAGTTGGCAGAGTGTAAGAATTTCTCGTTTCTCTGCCATCGTTGTCTAGTTTTGTTTTATAGCTGGTTAACAACGAGAAATTCTTACACTCCTCAAGTGGATGCAGCTACAGTTGGTGTGACATTTGCTACAAATGAACATATTGATGGCATGAGCCGACCTCGTCCTCGTGCCGCACCAAGCAAACTTGAACTTATCCTCTGCATTCGGAATGTCAAGAGCCACATCATCTAGCCCATCTTTGATCCTGTTGAAACCTTTTGTCATCTGATTGATGTTCTTCATTGAAGCATTCTAGCTAATCCAGCATTCTGTCGTTTCTTCTCCATCACCATTTTTATAAACTTCTTCATCGAAAAGGCATGGCCAGATCGCGGATGCATTGGCAAGCTTCATTGATGACTTCCCCACTTTCGTATTCCTCAAGAAGTTTCTGAATCTTGTCCTTTAGCATCCTCCACGGTCCAGCCAGTACTGCCACCCCAGAACCTGGGGCCCTCTCCCCAGCATGTTGTGCAGCTCTAAGCGATTGAGCCATGTGCACTGTTTCACTACCACTTACAATTTGGTGGCAACCTGTTGGCAATCTCTGCCAGATTTAGTGGAGCAAGAGCATCTTCCATGATCGCCCTTGCCAAGAAATAGGCAAGTTCGTTCGGAGCATCTAAAATGTCTAGTGTGGTGTCTTCTGCAGATTCCAACAGCATAACAAAAGCATCGACTATGTTTTCTGCTGAGAAGATCTCCATATGAAGTGCAGAGAGTATAACAGATGCTATTTCCTTCTCTCTGTTTCTCCGGTCCATGGCCAGGGTAATGAGCTTCTTGAGAAAAGTCGGGTTATATTTAGGCATCCCTAGAACTTCCAGGCTTCGAATCAGTTTAGGAATGTCATCTGATAGGAAATATTCATGAATAATTGCATAAACCTCTTCCTTCTTGTGCCTCAACTTGTCATCATTGTTGTCTGGTTTCACCCATTTTCTTCTGAAGATTTTATGTAAGATGGATCAAGCCATCCTTTGAATATTGCTTGGGAACGACGATTGGTATATATTTTTTTGCAGAAGGAATATCAAGGGCATGATCATGTAGATTCTCAGCCGAATCGAGCAAAATCTTTCATCATTTGACTTGAACTTATTAGATCCTCATCTGCTGCTTCCTTAGCAGCTTCAGGATATGGTTCTGCAGTTTGTTGCTAAAACCAGGGCTCTTTTAACAACTTCATGATGGAAAATGAAACACCTAATTGTCAAATACATCTACAAGCTTCAGAAGTCTCCATTCCCAACATATTCCTCTAAAAGTTCAGCAATCTCTTTGGTCACCTCATCGACGACAAGATGTACTTCCACCCATCGCCTTTCCACAAGCTCTTCGTGATGCGGTGTGGATAGATAGCTATTTTCAGCAGTTTGTAGTACCTCAAATCCCAAGAGGCTTCTGGAAGCATTTTCCAGGTCCTGGTAATGAATGAGGGTGGTAGCGTTCTGGGACGCGTTCTCGGACAGAAACAAGAAATTCTCTGCCATTCAGAAAAAGACGACATCACCTCAGCATTCTGGGACGCTATTTTCAATACCTCCCTCTACTCCTCCATCAGAACCCCTCGCTGCTAGCCATTTTCTTCTCCTATCCAACAGAAAACTTAAACAAACATTTTCACAAAACTAAACCTTTTCATTTCAAACTTGTACCTTCACTCGAAGTGCTACACATTCATTTCAAGTATCAGATATTCACACACACCTGTTCATAATGCAAAAGAAAAAGTCCTCTGTTTATGGCTCGGATCTCAAGCCAAGAGAGGAGAGGCCGAAGGTAGCAGCGAATGACCTCCAATCTTCACAACAAGCAGAAACACATAAGTGTGTGCACACTGACTAAATGACTCTGAACTATGTGTGCATATTATATACATGAAATGTAAAAATATTAAATAATACACACCACGTTAAGATTACATAAAATTTCAGTTCTGATCAAACTTAAACATCATTTTTAAGTATTTACGCAGTCAGTGCATATATAATTCTCAAAAACATGAGCATATTTCTTGGTTTTCATCTTATAAAATAGGGTGAATTACACTCTCACTTCCTGAGGCTAGGCCAAATACACAAAACATCGCCTACCCTTTGCAAAATTATAAGTACACCCCTTAAGGTGTAACTGTAATTACAAATACACCCCCTATTCAGTGCAAAAGTTTAGACAAACACCCCCCACCCCGAGAAGATGTACTTGTAATTTTTCCAGAAAATAGGGGTGTTTGTGTATATTGAACCTAACAGGGGTGCCACCCTATAGAATAAAACAGACTTCTGTACTCCAATGAGTCCAAACTAAATTCCACCTATACATAATATTCAGACATGATGCCATTTAAATACACATGTAAAGTACCTCCAAAGCCTGCTTGCAAATACTATGATTAGGATTTTAAGGTGTATTATTGATCAAAGAGGAACTCAGAAACACTTCCATAGCCTTTCATGATCTTATGATTGATGAGCAGAGCCAGGAATTCGTGATCGCTTCTTTCTATTTTTCCAGAACTCATCTTTCTTTCCTTTCTTCTTCTGTTTCAACAATCCCATGCTGCTCTCTATGATGCCATCAGAGCACTTGTCCTTCTGTTCTTTGTTTTGGCCTTCACATCTAAAATTGCCCTCATCTTCTGGTATGCTTTCGCATCTGGAACTTGGCCACTTTTCACCATCTGTTTTGATAAAAGAACGCCCTCTTGAAATCACGGACACGAAGATAGGCATATATCATCGTGGAATAAGTAACAGAATCGGGTTTTAGATTGAGTGCGGCCATCTCTTTCAACAGCTGTGGCAACTTGGAATCTTGGCCACCCCTTGCGTAAGCATTCATCAGCATGTTATACGTCAGCACAGTTGGAGGAAAACCGAGTTTTCCAAACTCGCATATAACATCTCTTGCTTCGATGTACTGACCTTGTTTTGCAAATCCATCAAGAAGGATGTTGAAAGTAACATGTGTCCCTTTTACTTTATCCCTCATCATCTTCTTCCAAATTTTCATCAGTGTTTCAGTGTCACCAGCACGTCTAAATGCATCAAGTAGAGCAGTGTATGTTTCAATGGATGGTTTTATTCCCTCGCGTAACATATTCTCAAAAGCAATATAAGCTTTCTCATGCCAGCCATCTAATGAATATGCATGGATTAGGGCTGTATATGAATGTGAAGAGGGTTTTATACCAACCTTTTTCATCCGTAAAAACGCATCTGCAGCCATGTCACTCATTTTCTTCTGCCTCCCGTAAGCACTGATCAACACGTATATGATCTTACATTCGGCTCTAATCCAGCACCTTCCATCTCTTCAAGTATTTTCTCGACAATTTCTGGTTGCATTCTTCTGCTATAGGCATCCATCAATGTGTTATAAGTAGCAGCAGTTGGTGCTATCCCTTTTGCCTTCATCTCGGCAAAGAGGCCTTCTGCCTCTTCAACCTGGTTTGACTTACTATAAGCATCCATAATAGTGTTATAAATAACAGCATTAGAAGATATCCCCCTCTTCTCAAGCTCTGATTGGATAATTAGAGCTTCTTTCTTCAACCCCTCCTCGCAGAATGATTTGATAAGAGCACCAACAGCTTCTAAACTCCACTTGACACCTTTCTTGTTCATCTTTTCAAAGAATTCCCACGCTTCTTTAGCACTATCTCCCCTCATCCTCATGATTGTAATCATTATAGAACTTGTTACATGATCAGGTTGGATATTACTTGTTTCCATCAACTCATACACTTTCCAAGCATCATCATACCTTATAAGAGAAACAAGAAACAATGAATTCACATAGTATTAGCAAGCTGCATCACAGTCAAGAACCATAAATCACAAAGAAATCTGAGAGAGAAGGCAAGGCAACAACAAATGTTAAAGTATGACATGAGAAGACACCTTTTATGAATGAATAAAGATCTCATAGGAGGACAACTATATACGTGGAAACCTCTAAAGAAGTAGGTCACTGTCACAGCCAGAGTACAAAAACGTGAAGAATAACCAGCAAACATGAACTACATACACCCATACCTCTGCATACAGAGATAGATGAGGATGCATATGCTGCATTCCAGACGAGCAAAAGAGAAGCGAAAAGAAAACTTTACAAACAAAGAAAATTTGCAATCGATTAAATCAACCTGGAATACCCAAAATACCATCAACTATAGCATAGCATCGGCACGGAGATTAGTTCATTCACACAGATTTCACACTATAAATATACACAACGAGAGTTAAAAACCAAGTCAAGAATCCAATACCTCCCACAAAACAAAAGCCCGGTAATAGCAGAATTGTAAACACGAACGTCTCTAAAAAGTTTATTCTGCTCAAAAGGCAAATTCTTGAACACCACCAACAACTCCTTCCCCTTCCCCGCCCTCCCCAACACCGGAAGAAAATCGAGCACGCCTTTGGCGAAACCAAACAAGGCTCTCTCAGTCCCATCCACTCAAAAAAGTACAGACAACCCATCACATCACCCTCCTCACCTAACACTCTCAACACTTCCACGCACTCCTCCTCCCCTAATCTCCCTCTAAAATCATGACCCTCCAATGCCTCCCCTATCGTAACGTTTTCCTGTAACGCCCTCGCAATACCAATATTTCCCCCACAACTCCCTCCACTTCGGATGAAGTTTCCTCATTTCGGGAGACGGGCATATGGTAATTCTCGGTTTCGGTATCGGATTCAGATTCAGAATCCGGGCTTTCAAAACTGGATGCTAGGTGCCATGCGGTTCTTCGGTTCTTTCGGAGCGAAATTCTGCCTTCTTGACTTGGGTCCGGCTCTGAAGTCCGGGTCTTAAAGAATTTCAAAATAGGGTCGTCGATATTTTCTACCTCATTCTCCCGTTTGGGTTCTTGGTTTCTTTTCTTGCTGGGGTTTGGAGGAAAGGGAGGAAAATTGGGGAGGAATGAGGAGTGGAGGTGGAGGCAATGGGAAATGCTTTTCTGAGGTTCTTTTGAGATCGATTAGGAATTGTGAAAAGTTGTGGGGTCTGGAAATGGGGAGAAGACAGCGAAGAAAAGGAAGAAGAAGATATGGAGAATTGAGAATGGAGGTTTAAGGCCATGTCTGAGTCCCGGAGAGCTGGCGGAGCAGCCGCTCTTCTTGTACTGCTGAAATGTTGTAGCAAGTCCCGAACGACGTCACTTCATTTTATTTCGTTAAACTCGCACGACATTCTAGTATAATTATAAATATAAATAAATAATTTTTTATTTAGAAAATTAAAAATACTTTTCTTACTTTATCTTTTGTGTAGCAAAGAGCTCATTTCATTATTTTTATTAGATTTTTATCTAATTTTTATAATGAATAGACTAAAATATAATTTGTATTATGAATTATAATTTAATATTTCGTCTAAAATATCTTCAAGACTAATATAAACTTATGGATTATTTTTTTACTTGCTTTCAGATTTTTTTATATTTTTTCAGACATTTATTTTAAAAAATCCAATAAGAAGGAAGCATCAATTTTTATATCATGGTTTAGAGACCAAATAATTATTTTGTATTTGAAGTGAATATTTGATCAAAAGGGTCAGTTGACCCAACTCATTTTCCATCACTTTTTTCCTCATTGGATCATAATATATTTTTTTGCTCTTTCCAACAAGAGTGGGCTTTGATTTGTCGGTAATATTTTCTTATATTTTGATTTTGATGTACAATACTTAATAAAAGTAGTTAACATACGGACAGAAAATCTCTGAACATACTCCCTTAAATTCTCTTGTTCTCGTGGCACTGTATAAATAAGAATTAATTTTTGGATATTTCTTATTGATCGCAAAGTGATGCAGGAAGCTTTCGGAGAATTGTTCAAGATTCTCTATAGTTCTAGCAAGTAATTGGCTATGATTTTGCCAAATAGAGTTATCTAGAATACTTATATGACACATCGCTAATGTCTAGCAGGTCTGCTTTGGCTAGAAATAATTGATGTGATTCAAGGGATCTCTTATCCCATCATACTCCATGAGACTCAAGCTTGATCCTTAGTTTAATGGCTGTCGTCAAGATAAATGATGTCAAGGGGTTGTGTCGCAGGGATGGAACTACCAAAGCGAAAGCTTGCACGTCTCTAGTCCTAGCAACCCTTGAGGAATTGGGAGCCTGCTCCCTCTTATAAGATATTATTTCCCTTGCCTGCGCACCCTAAAAATTGAGCCTCTACTTGTTATCCCTGGGGGCCAAGGTAGTATCTTGACACTGGTCAGGTTAACAAGAGGGTTGTGGGGCCACTACATGCACTATGACATATTAGGTGATTGCTCTAGAAACAGTTTGAGCAAAAGCGTGTTCGATTGACTGGTGAAGTACTTCGTGGGCCAACTGAAGCATAGTTTGAGGGGCTTGTCCATGCTCTTTCTGTTCTCCTTGCTTTCTTCGTAGGGTTTATCCAATCCTTGGTGGTTGTGGGGGGTTTCTCTCGTGGAGCATGTTCGGAGAATCCATCATGTTCGCCCATTGTCATCCCTTGCTTGACATCGGATATTTATCTTCTATACTTAAATTATGTTCCGCTAAACATCAAATATAACATCACGAAAATATACAAGATAAGATGAGATCGCAACAAATTGCAAAATAAGTGAGTCCCAACATATTGCGGGATAAGATGAGGTGAGTAGAAGAAAAAAATATAAGATCACAATAGACTGTGAGATAAATAAACTTGCAACAGATTGCTTGATAAAATGAGATCACAATAAGTTGCGATATAAAATATGATGGCACAATAAATTGCAAAGTGAGATTCCAACAAATCAAGTCCAGTAGGTTGAGATAATTGTATTTCTTGGAAAGCAATCCAGCACACTTGAATATCCCCTTCATCTAACAATGTATTCTCCTCAACCAACTTAGTTTTCCTTCTCCCTTTTGTCTATGGGGTGGGGATATTTATACTATAGGCGCGTTTAAGAAAAATAAATAAATACTATGGGCACATTTATTATACTAAAAGCGAAAGTACAATTTTTTCCTCTAATATTATGTGTAACTAGCTTGTGAATTCCATATTGTCTGTGAGTCCTTCTTCCATAATCACCACTTTCACTACAATAAAATCACATTTCAAAAAAAATCTACCACAAAATCAAATACTTTTACCAAGCCCATTGAATGATTGAAAACTCCGGATATGAGAGGAAAATTTGCTAGACTAAGAGAGCTTTCAACAACAAAGGAGACCTGTTCTGTACAAGAAAGACTCCTCAAGATGACCCCCACCCCAGCCAACAAAAGAGGAGAAAGAAACCACAGTTTTCAAGATGGAGGAACAAGCATCTCCTCCATCCCCAAATACTCAGCTGCAAACTCCTCATCATTCTTTCCCAACATCTCTTTCAGTGAGAACTCGACATTCCTGCCTTTCAGAACCCAGTATCTGGGCTTTATCTTCTTCTCCAGCGAGTAGCTGAAGTATCTTGGATAGTCGACCACACATCGTACAGGCTTTTCATCGTGTACACTAAGAATTCTAATTTTGGTCTCAAAACTTCTTCGATGCTGTAACCGAGTAAAGGTGAGAACCTGCATACCATCAACCCTATATCCTTCTTTGATAGCCCGATCCTCATCAGGTACCTCATTCTGTCCAGAATAAAACGAGAAAATAAATGGTTACTAGCAGTTCTAAAATGCAGGAGTTCTATTGATAACGACAATGGAGAAACCTGGTACTTAAGATGCATAACGTATGATATTTCAAATTTTGGTTTATTCTTTACCTAGGAAGTAAGGCTCTGTCGACATCACAAACAAACAGTTCCGGATATTTTCTGATGACTCTTGGGAGGTGACTCTTGGGAATTCCAACATTAGAAAGGAATTCCAACTTCTTCTCGAGAGTTTTGTCCATGCTTGCAGCAAAAATTTCAGGACAACGACCAAGTGTTCTAGAGATGGCTTCCTCATCCAGTCCTAAACCTTTGAAGAAGATTACCACCTGGATTTATGAAAAACAAACTTAATCAAGACAAGAAACCAAGACATACAAATTTAATTAATACAAGAAGCAAAGACACAATTGCGGTGATGATAATGTATGGTGCTTTGTATTTAATGAATCAAGAAGATTGCCCATTCCCATTATACCTCACAAGAAATTACATAACTTGGTGCTAGCAAAATTTAGAATCAATCTTGTTATCTTTAGAAAGAAACAGACATGTAAAAGGACAAATGGCAATATTGCAAATAATGCTGCCAGTAAACAATGCTAAAATTCAAGCTACTATGATGCAATTAGCACAAATTCAGATAATGAAAACTTTTCCAACCTGAACAAATTCCTGAGGCTTGCGAAGCAGAAGCTGCGGGCTAGTAGCAATAACATGACCTAACTTCTTATTCGTAATGCCTATTTCACCGAACCGTTCTACCATCACCTTCAGCTTGTTAACTGAACAGCCCAAAATATGTGGCCAGGCTTTTATCGCGCGGGAGGAGCTAATTTTGGGAACCTGGAAATTAAGTATGTCAATACAAACCATCTAGTTCACAACTGCTAAGGAGCAGAACCTGAACACAAGTGAAAAAAAAATCATCCTGTTTGAATTTGTATATAGTTTTCTAGGTGCCACCGCCATGTGATTACACTGTAGTAAAGGAGACAATATTAAGCATCCACCAACGATTAGTACCTTCTCCTCATCAAAGAAATCAAGGACTTTCTCGAAGTTCTCCAGGATGCTAGGAGAAAGAATCCATGGATACTTGACAAGCATCTTCCCAAGATCATTATCCTTTGCCCCAATCTACAGGGCAAATATCAAGAATAGTCAGTTGTCAGTTGCCAATTTAAAAATATAAAATATAAAAATTTAACCAAATCATCAGCCTGTGCATTTTTTCTGTAGTAATCAGGACAGAAGTAACATGTTGAAATGGAAAAGCTTGTTATTCCATCTTCGTGTAAGCGCAAATTCAGGAAGGACTGTGATTGCAAATATCAAGCACTTCAGACATAGGAAATAACCCCTCATTTGGATTTTACCTTCTCATACGACCGTAATCTTGGTCTGATATCCTTTCTCAATGTCATAGGACAAAATGGGTGGGTACAACAGAAGAATGTTTCTCACGCATCCTTTAGGGACTCCAATATTTTCCAAGAACTTCACAATTGGCTTCACGCGAGATTGTAGAGGCAGAAATAGAAGGCGGGGAAAAGATTCAATGAGATGCCGGAAAGACGTATGCTCACAACCCAAAAGATTCAAACCTCCACGCTTGCTTGAATCTGAACAATAAAAAGCTAAAATTTCATTAACATGCAGGAGTGACGCATTCCACACACTACGACTTGAAAGAGAACTGCATATATCCAGGCAAAAGGGCACATGCTTTGATATTTTAATAATTTTCAATAAACAACACTCACTTCTCAGCAAGTGCTCTAACCTTTTCAAAGAATGCTAACGTTTGCTGCACGTCGTCATCAGCCGAAATGGAGAGATGGGCCATCATCCGCCGAGCATTTTTCCCGATAACTTCATGATCATCACTGTCAGAAAATAATATTTTCCTTCAAATACATAACCTATCATAATTTTTTAAAAGAAAATCAGAGAAGGGAGAAAAAAACTGAATCTTGCTCAGTACAAATGGAAAAAACAGAGCTAAAATGCTGATAAGGGCTAGTCAATTACCTTTTGAATGAGGAGGGAAAGTGAATAGGAGCCTGAAGAAGAGAGATATCTGGCTAAGTGGGCTGAAGAGAGAGATAGGCCAAGGCTCTCCAAGAAGGGAAGAGTACCATTATCCCCTTTCTGCTCCGCCAACTGGTACACTTTCTTCTTGAATTCAAGAGAATCTCCAGTAATTTCTTGACTGGAACTTCTGGCCCAAGAATTCCAGTCATCGAGGTCATCGACGCCGTCAATCAGCATGTTCAAATAGTTGGGACAGTTGGAGGAAATGTGGGAAGCGTCTTCTCTCGAAACTCCAACTCGTTCCAGATACTCTATGACGGCTTCTCTTGCTTCTTCCAAAGCTCCCCATCTGTTTCTTCTTTTCCAGCATCCGTGGCGGCAAAGTTCCTGGAAATCTTGCGGTGGTTCTGGAGGGAAACTCCAAGAATGGAGGAGGAGGAGATGGAGATGGAGGTTTTGGTAGGGTTTTGCGGGGGTTTTAAGAGGTGGGGTTTAAGAAACTGAGAGTTGTAGGGAGAAGAGAAGGAATAAGAAGAGAAGGAGCAGTGGCGGCGGAGGAGGGTGGGAGCCGCCATGAGAGGTGGCGGAGCTGCTGTGTCGGAGTTGCAGCTCATATAATAGCGCTGATATAGCGGAAGCGGAATGTTGGCCATGGACAAACGGCGTCGTTACGCTTTTCTTGGACAAGTTCCCAGCTTCTCCCAGATGCTTCTTAGTACACTCCTCCTGCTAATTATTTAATCTTTGAATATTAAAAATTCATCAGCTATATTATTATCAAAATAAAATTTTAATAAATAAAAAATTTGCTATGCTAAAATGTCAAACCCAATGCCAAATTGAGTAGTGAGTTTGGTTTCCATAATTACCGAATTTTTTTCGATTTATTTCAATCCAATATTAGGTAAATCGAAGCTTTTGTTGGAAATATATATATATAATTAATTTAAAAAAATCAATATTAAAGATATTAATTACAAATTTTTTATTTCAATTGGTTACCAAAGTGTAAACACTCCTAGACATAACAAACTATTTTCACTATATAGAATAAAATTATCAACTCCACTCATCAACAAATATTAGAATGAAAGAATTAATTTTAGTAAAAATGGTAAAATCATGCAAGTTTGTACAATTACAACAACATGGAATAAAGTGAATCACATCACATCATTATAATAATTAAGTCCAATCTTAGAGATAATTTGACGTCTGCTATTTTCAAACTCGATTCATATATATGTATAGGAGAACTTTGCTTTTAAAGAAAAATTGAGAGAGAAAGAATAAAATGCTAATCCAAACACACTGTCCTATGGGATCAAGAAAGGAAAAGAGACAAAGCTGTAATGCTTTCTGCCCAGATCATAAAAAAAGTATGCTGCCTTGCACCACTTCAACTACATAGTTCTACACCATGTTGGGCCTCTGGGGAAGCAGAAGATTGTAGAACTTGTCGTGCAAGAAGAAATGCTTTCCCTTGCTATCAACAGCCTTCTTCCATCCACACCACCCCCCGTTCACTATTTTCTTTATGTCGTCGTTGCCTGTGTAGTGGGGATCGAGTATCAGAAATGCGCAATCTCCGCTTGTTTCATTGTAATCGACCCCCAAGAGAGTATACGCTAGAACCCCTCCACCTGCAGGTACAAACCAACAAAAGCCTTATGGTGCTTTTGATGTTGAAACAACATATAGGAAGAAGTATTCGTTCTTGACAAGACTCGTCTTCACTCATTAATGAAAAGAGTAGAGTATGTATGATGAGTTTCTAACCAATCATGATGGGCGTTCCTTGAGTCTCGAAATGCAGTGCAAGCTCTCTACATTTCTCTGGAAGCTCGGCTCCGGATCTCATGTTGATGACCTTGCAACTGACCTGTTTGAGGTAGGATTTTATTCCATTGAAGTCATCGCAGTGATATATCTTATTCACAGGACCAGCAAAACTCTGGGTATCTCAAGTTTACGGTAACATCGGAAAGCAAATATGCAAACTAATGGATGCCATTGCAACAACAAAATGGATGTTATTGGACAAATGAAAAAGAAAGAGATTGGTTCATAAAGAAATAGTTTCTGTTCATTTGCTATTATACTTTGAATGCCATACAAAGAATATAAGGCAGAGAAATGACTTACCCCGAGTAGCTTGTCCAAAACAAAACTCAACTCAATGGCCCCAATCCATTCGCGTGACCCAATAAATGAAGGGTCCTTATCTCCAATCTCTACCAGTGCCTGTTGTATTTCTCTGAAAAATATAAAATCGTATTTATGAGAGCAAAGTTTACTAGAACAGCATAAAAGGCTAATTGAGGACAAAAATACAGGCCAGAATGTTTTTTTCAAAAAACACTTAAGAGTCCATGAAACAAAAATCAAATCTTTACCTATAAAGTTTAAGCCCAAAACAGGATAAACATGTCTATTAACAGGAATTCGTAGAAAGTTTTGGATCATTCTATTCATTTATTAACTTATAATGAACCAAATGCCTCATGAAAGTGACTTAGAACTAAGTATAAAAATACCTTAGGCTTTTACATAAAGTATGTCTCTCCTGTAGTGAAGAAATGAACTTTTCCTTACAAATGAACCCGAATATAGTTTTCTCCATAGTGATACAGAATACAGAACCAAAGACAAAATTTCCGCATTAGAAATTGGTAATCATTCTTTTATCAGAATTATGATGGAAATCGTATTTCTTTGGACAGTGACAGCAAAATGGCCTAGACAAACTTATAAACAGAGATAAAAAAATTGTGACAGAGTAACAGGAAAGGTAAAGGGCTTTAGAGGATGCATTTGATAATGAGTCAGAAATCCATGAAAAATACCTGTGTAAAGGGACATCAATGGAAGTATAGTGTTGCTCTCTGAACCAAGAAATGATAGTTTGAAGAGAGCGATATGCACACCCCATCCCTGCCACATAAGATATTGTTAATCATATTGATCAAAGTAGCAAATGCAAGATCTGGGTTGAATAGGTGTATCTATTTAGGACACCAAATCATTCAAATGATAAATTCCAAATAATTCATTTCATATTAATTGAGTGTTATGCAGAGCTAATCTTAAAAGGGATAAAATGACCTAAACATAAAACATTGATCGAGCAGAATGTATGGGAAAACTCCAAAGCTGCCCCCTTAACTGAATTAATGTTAATTTGCATCCCCAGTATTAGTTTATTGTAAAATGACTCTCCACCCACGATGGATATAACCAGTAAAATAGTCGGGGTAACAAATTAAAGCAAATATATCTCTCTTCATCTTAACCGCATCATGTGGAGCAAGTAAAATGCCAGCTGATAAAGACATAGCATATCGAAACGAGACTAGACGGAGCAATAATCCTCTCCCCAGATTTTCTAGAACTTCTCTTCCTATTTTTGTGGGCATTTTGGGTACAAATAAGGTTTGTGCATTCCGACTATTGTTAGGATTACAACTAAGGTTTCTCTGTCTTATTTGCCATAAACATTCAAATACTGTTACATAATTACTCTCTCATTTCAGCAAATCTCATAAGCCTGCAATCATACAGCATCACATTCTTCTAAAACTGCGATCACAGTTTAAACAAAAAGCGCAAGAAGAATCAGCAGAACATGAAAGGTCTTTAGAAGACTTGATGAACAAAATCAGGCCATTTCGCATTAGGTAAGGCATCCACAAACACACTTTGATGGCGAATCCAGAATAGTAGAACCCACTCAAACAGCAAATTATTAGCAAAAAGCAACAACTTGCAAGAGGGAGCTGTATTACCGAATCATCAAACCCATCGTGGAGGTAATGATAATACTCGTAAGAACCTTGAATTAGAGAAATGCTTCCACCAGATACTGCACAATCATTATGGAAGCAACAAGTGTTAAGGTAAAGCAGAGTTGGAAAGGAAATGTGATGAAACGAAATGAAAGAAGCTCATGTCATGTATGTTTGAGACAGAAATTACCACCACTGCTTGGAATGCCCTGATGGACATCCTTGAGCAAAGAGGAGCCTAATAATTAAAAAAAAAAAAAAACCATCAAAAACTTCTCCAATCTATATGAACAAAAGCACCAAGAAACAGAGGGCTTATACGAAGCTAAATGTGTACCCCTTCGGTTTGATTTGTCCCTTGTGTTTCCCTTTACCGAAGATAAGTTATAGCATTAGCAATTCGAAAGAGGGCGATCAAATGGCAACCCTAGTCTCAGGTGGAGGGATCTTCGAACTTCAACTGCCAAATGCAAGATTTTAATATTACCAATAGTATCAGACTGGAACATATTTTCAGTTCACAATTAACACATACAAAAGTGTAAAGTCCTTCAGACCATGCTGACGTAGAGATTGAATCTTTTTAATCTGTCCTTTGATTTTTAGCCATTATGGTGACAATTTATCTAGACAACTAAGATCACTAAATAAAAGCATCTCATTTTTATTTAATCACATTGGCAATTACTTTTCTTAAGATTTCAACAACCAGAAGGATGTCTCACACTGCTTTTAGCCCCAAGCCCAAGCCTGGAACACCAAGTGCTTATAGAATTTCTTTAAGAAATTTATTGACATTTCATCAGTACAAAAAAATTTAACCTTTTATTGATCAAACTGTTAATTTCATATTCTGGATCAATGGATTCTCAAATTATTAGACCAGTATAGGAGTAGATTAGAACAATATAACATGACTATGACGCACTCTTTCCTACTTTTTCTTTTTCTTTTCCTTTTCTCTCTTTCTCTTTTATTTATTTATTTATTTTGCGAGGGGGAGTTTGGGGGGTGGCTATCCTACATTCATACATCCATGACCCAACCCTTCATACTTGCTATCTATAATACAATATAAGATGGGAGGTTACATATCCTTTCTTACTCATGTAAAAATACAAGGAGGCACGATACATGTGATAACTTTGATAATTAACTTCCAAGACAATACATAAAAATTCTTGCCAAAACTTATCCGGTGAAAACAGACACTACCTTGTTTCATCTCTGTCTCCCCGTAGCTAAGTTCATATAAAACTGTGACTGGATGTACAAATCCTGAAGGAATAAAGTGGTATGGCCGTAGCTGTAAGAGTAGAGCTGTTTCATCAGTACACTTTGCATTCACAAAAAGAGGGAAACACTAATAGAGAAGTCGAAAAGAGGCTACTAACTGTAAATTCATTAACATAGCAATTGACATTGTTTCATGTGCTGTCTTATGAAATACGAAATACATATCAATTTTCCTCAACACTGACCTTTTTAAGCACATACATAAATATAAATATATATATATGTGTGTGTGTGTATGTGTGCGTGTAATATAAAAACATAAAATGAACATATAGACACAGGCCACCAATGAGATAACAAATTAATTGAATAATTATCTAACCAGTGGATGCTGCACTAAGAGATCGGGGAAGATCTTGTTCTTCAATGAATGTAACTGGTCAACTAATCCAGGGATGATTAATTTCGAAACCATATGTGTGAGCAGAAGATCCTTTGTAGCATAGGCCAATACTTCTAATTTATGATTTACAACCAAGAGTTTAGCTTCCCCCATTGCTGGAAAAAGAAAAATATAGTTTAAGGAACACGGGAGATGCTCAAAGATGAAAACATCTATATGCATCTGCTGAAGGATACCACAAAAGATTTTCAATTTCCAATCTTATACCTGGATAAAATTCGGCAGTCGGCGCAGCAGGTTTCAAATTACTTCTTGACCTATTAAACATGACACTGACTAGAATTTTGTCTGCATCCTAAGCAAAACAAGAAGTCAATAGATGCTCATAAAGAGTGAAAGAAATGCATCAAAGCTTCAAGATCACTAGTAAATTTAAACAAAAAAAGAAAAGGATATATTACCTCCTCCACAGAGGTGAAAGATGAAATGTTCTTAGTTTCCACGAAAAAGTATGAACATGTGATAGATTTTGCAAGGGATTCTTCAGCAGTTTCAAGTACAATAACATTTCTTGGGAGCTCAGCTGGCGGCTCCAGTTCTGTTCCATGAATAATGACAGGTTCGGGTCCACCGGGTGAAGGTTTACTTTGGGCTTCTATGACGTATGCAACTTGTGGATCTCTAAGTTTGTGTTCCACACCTTCAATGGCTCGTGTATATGCATCTTCCACGTCTAAAGGAAAGGCAGCATATTCATCAAGAAGACAGAAAGGATGAGAATAAACTCTAGTCAAATATGAAATAGATGGCCCATATTTGCAAATTCAAGATATTAAACAAAAAGAAAATAGCACTGCATATATCATGTTCCATTACAAATATAAGGCATAACTACCATGGTTTAACTACTTATTGTGGAACCTTTGATACGTTTCTTCCCCTTTTTCTCCAACTTATTTCCATTAGAAAAAACTTTTCAATGTCATACAACATTTTGACTTAAAAATCCATTATTTATCCAAATAAAATTAGTTTGTCTCAAATGACACAGTTTATTTTGTGGCACCTTAAACAAAATGTGTCAATTCTCACTGTAACCTGTTTGCTTGGTTTGTCACATTGAATACAAGGTAATAAAAAGTCAAAGGGAACTTCCCACACAATTTTCTTTTTCTCCTAAATACTTATGCACAAAGTAGTACGAAAAGCCATGAAGGATTAAGAAAATGCATAAATCAGGCAAATTATTTCCAAGAAACTTCCTCTTCACTTGCCTCTTACTGATATCAGTTTCCAAAATCCAACCAATCTAAAGGGTTCTCATGTAATTGCAATCTATGGCCATCATTAAGAACAAATAATTCTAAAGCAACTTCACATTCCATTGATAGCTTCACGAAACTGGAGTTAACTACATAAGCCAAAATAATACTAGGAAAAAGAAAAGGAGAGAAAGATCTTTACCTTTAGGATTGTTTGAAGCATAATACAGAGGCAAATTCAGAGAAAGTTCACACCGAACTATGCAACCTTTCTCCCATACTTGCTTCTCAGGCTGAGTTTCATAAACAACAGTGCTTGCTTTTTCCAAATTACGTGATTTGCCTGTCCTTGATATGAAAAACTGCAGATCACGCTCACCACTGCCATCGGTCAGACCCAGCACAGCTCCAACAACACCTGATCTCCATTGCCATTACCATAAAGGATCTTCCTAAGATTCCTAACAGCTGAAATAGCATCACCCGCAATTTTTTCCAACTTCAATTCATTCTTATCATGAACAATCACTGCCCCAATTACTTCAAAACCCTTTGGAATCAGACTCTTGATTTCATCTGTCAATCAAGCACCATAGCAAAAGCTAGAAACATAAGAAATCGTGTACACTATCTTACTAAGTCGTAACCCCCACCCTTAACCAAACAGCTATCAACTCTCAAGTTTCATTCAATTCCAGAATTCAAAATTTGCCACTTCCCATCAGTCTACACAATAAGGTTGGACATTCTACCTCATGCTCAAAACTATTTTAATTGCTCTAATAGTCCACATTTACAGTAAAGACAACTCTCCAGTGCATGTCATTATCCCATACATAAAAACCTCCAGCATCCATTTAATGCAAATTCACATTAGCATTTGGAAACTGATTTTTTCATTAACAGATTCGTTGCTATTCACGTCGCGCCAGATGATTTTGCAAGAAATACATCAAGTTAACTCCAAGGACTACGCCAACTAAAACCAACAACACGAAAGATCACAACTTGCAAAAGACACCATCTTGCCAATTAACTCCCCAGCCATTTAGCAACGCAAAACAATAACGCGACTACTGCTAAAAAATTAGCATGATTTTCAGCTTTCCAAAAACTCCATCCAAATTCCACGAAAGAACTGAACTCACCTGATTCCTTAGGGAGGTGAGGAGAGAGGGGATCGTCGGAGGTAGTGTGGAGGCACCGAAGGGTAGAGACGATGCTAAGTGAAGGTAGGAACGGGGAGGCGATCAGCCATTGCAGTCCTGCTTCTTTCTTCAGTATCAGCAGCTTCCGGCATAGGATTCTGATTTCGACGTCGTTTTGGATCCCCATGTTATAGAAATGAGTCACCGCCGGACAGAAACAAGTCAAGGACGGCCCCAACCCGCCCTATGTACTACTATTCTGGGTTTACACACACTTCAATTCAAGAAGATGAAATTGCATAATACCCCCTGTAATTTAACATACTTGCAGAAACCGCCCCAATAATTGAAACTAGACAAAAATACCCCTCTTCTCTTCAACTATTCATATTTCGTAATTTATTATAATATTTATTTAATTAAATAAAATGAATAATAAATCCATATCAGTAAAATAAATAAACTTTAAATATGCATAAATAAAAGTTTATCACAAGTTAAAAAAGATGGTTAGTTGGTAGACAAGATAGTTGAGGGTATTTTAGTCCATTCATATTCCTATTTAATAAATAGTATAAATATTTATAGTAGTATGATTAGATTGTACAACATAATTAACGTGGTCATAATTGGTAAGACAGTGGTAAAAATGTCAACCTACTATTATATTGTTTTTTAATTGACATGATAATTTAAATATATAAGAAGTATATAAATAAAATATTTTATATTTAGTCATGTTTAAACATATTAAGATTTTTCACACACACACATATATATATATATATTATATATTTAAAAAAAGTAAATTATAACGGGTTTCTCTAAAATTTGTGATAATTACAAATATCTCTTATTATTTAAAAAATTATAAATACCTCTCTAAAATTACGAATACTATAACAAAAATACCCCTTATGACAACTTATTAATACTCCTTGTGACAGCTTATTGTTTGAGGATATTTGTAATTTTATAAAGATATTTGTGATTTTTAAATAATAATAAAATATTTATAATTATGATAAATTTCTATAGAGCCCCTCATAATTTATGCTAAAAAAATGTTATATATACTTTTTTTACAAAAAAATAATAGCTGGACTATTTATTTTATTTGTTAACATATTTTGGGCCTTTCCCAAAAACTTCCAGAAAAATAGAGTTTACATTTTGCAAAAACATCCAATGGGCTTTGGTTCATGGGCCTTATGGCCCAGCCCATCTGCATGTGATGTGATATCGAAATGACACCCATGTGCATGTGAACAAAAATTAATAAACTTATATTCCATTCATTTTCAAAAAAGAAAATAAAAAATAATAATTTGATCCGACATATAATTTTCAAAGAAAATTAAAAAGGGTACTTATAACACATTTTTAAATTATTATCCCCAAAATAGTGACTAAAAGTGAGCAACGTCATGTCATTACTTTTGAAGTATTTTTTGCGAAAATTTTCTAAAACAAATTTTCGATATTTTACTATAAACAAACAACACATTTAGCATCTAAAAAAAAACATCGAGATGATAATTTTAACCACTTTTTTATTTTTGTAAATAATTCAAAAATTATATACACACAAAATCTCCACTACTACTTCTCTTTTGTCAAACATTTCAACTTTAAGTTTTCTACTAATGTATAATTTTTCGTTGTCGCGCCCTTCCTTAATAAAATAGTTTACGGGGAGTAGAAAAAAGGCAAAAAAAAAATCATTTTCTCCTAAATAAAAAACCTTATATTTAGAACATATCAAGAAATAAATAGACCACATAAATTACATAAAAAAAATTATTATTGAAATAATAATAAAGTGGATAAAGAAGTTGGTAATAGTGATGGCAATGGGGCGGGTCTGGTACGGGTCCGCCCGAATTCAAGACCCGCCCCATTTAATTTTTGCCAGACCCATAACCCGCCCCCGCCCCCGCCTGGACCCATACCAGATTCGCCCCATTTAATTTTTGCCAGCCCCATAACCCGCCCCCGCCCCGCCTGAACCCATACCAGACCCACCTCATTTAATTTTTGCCAGCCTCATAACCCGCCCCCGCCTTGGCCATGTTAAATATTTCGCCCCGTCCCGACCTAATTATTTTATACAAAGAATACATTAAATTAATATTTTTTTAAGAAATAATATCAGTTTAGATTTTAATATTTTAATATAATTTTCAATCTAAAATGAATTGGATAAGACAAAAAATACGTTCATCTAAATTATTAAATTTTTTATCAACTAATTTTTTATTTTTATTTTTATATATAGTTGGGTATATGCAAAAATTATTTAAGATTCATATATATAATAAGATAATTTTTTTATTTATAATATATTATATATCTTAATAATATACAATAAAAAAATAGGCGGGGTTGGACCGGGGCCGGGGCCGGGTCCAATGGGGCGGGTTCGAGACAAGACCCGTAACCCACCCCGTACCCAGCCGGGGCACGTTTTAGCTACCCCAGACCCGCCCCGAACCAGAAAAATGGCATCCCAGACCCTCCCCATACGGGGAGGGTCCGGGGCGGGTTTTCCGGGTTCGGGTTGAAATTGCGAACCCTAGTTGGTAAGTAACAATCAGTCAGAATAGCTAAGTCATAATGATAACATGGGTACCTTTATTTGAAACAATAGCTCAACCTCCTTAATGTAGACCTTCACGTTGCTTTTGTCCCCCTAAAATTAATGTAAAAGTTGATCACCATACTTTCAATATATACCTAATTTGTTTTCTACAATACATTTTCATAATTAAAACATAATTAAGTTGTGAAATGATAAATTTCTACATTAATATTATGTACAACGAACTAGTTATTATGACACGAGTTGTAATTATAAGCGCTTTTATTCATCAATTTCGCGCATAAGTGAAAGTAAAAAACATTTTTTTAAAAGTATAAAAATAGTATAAAGGGCGGAATATTGAAATATTGCATATTAGATGAGTTGATAAGATCGATCATTTATTTTTTTAAATAATCAATTTCTTTTGTCGAGGGATATATAGATTGGTAGGAAAATTTGTGTAACCTTGTAAGTGACCTATAATCCTTCGATTTGCTTTAAATTTGATTTAATAGTTCTTTAAGTATTGATGGTTAGCTCTTATAGAAATATTTTGGTAGGGGTAAATTTTAATTCCATAATACTTTATAAGTGCCCTAGTATGATAAGTGATGGGGCGATACTTCAATATAATTCACTCGAAATAATCTTATACGTAGAAGAATTTCTCAAATCATGTAAATTTTGTATCTTGTAACTATCTTTTTTTTTTTTTTTTTTAACGAAGCCGCCACTTGTAACTATCTTTCTCTCTGTATATCTTTCCACACATTCACAACCTGACTAAGCCTAATTCCTAATATATATTATTTGATATTTCACACCTTATTCATATTAAAAATATTCAACAGAAGGCCAACCAATTATATATATATATATATATATATATATATATATAATATATAATTAATAGCATTCCTATTCTTTAAGCTAAAAATTTAATTCTCTTAAGAACAAATAATTCTTTAATTATTTATTTATTTTACTATATTTAAACTATTTAGCCTATTATGCTTTAGACAAAATTACAACGAGCTCCCCTGATATATGTCTACGATTATTCCCTTATTATTTAAAAAAGTACAAATACTTCCCCGGCCCTCCCCCTGATATTAAAGGTCGTCTATCAAATACCTTCTCGTCACATCCCATTATATATAGAAGGTATTTATTATATAATCGTTAATTTTAGAACAATATTTATAATTTTTTTTAATAATAATAATTTATTTATAATTATAACAAATTTAAAATTATGGTGTCTTTTGTTTAATCAAAGGCTAGCTAGCATTGGTTTTGTCCAAGAAACAAGTGAAGGATCAAATCTTTCCATTATATGTGGAATGTACCATGTAGCTTTGAGGTGGAATAAGTGGTCGCTTTAATTTGCCAAGGAAATTTAGTAAATATGAAGAAAAAAAAAGAATAATTTGTAATGGGGCATGCATTTTTTAACCATTTGAGTTTGAAATTTGGAGGCAAAGCATGTGCTGCTGTCTGATCAAAAATTGGTACTGATGGTATGTCGTGATCCACAATTCAATGATCAAATATAGCCACAAATCAAATGGATACATGATCTTGAAAATACACTAAATTAGTGGATAAAATATTGATTAAGATGTGTTTATGTTTATGTTTTCATTGTTAATTTTTGAATTTAAGTGGAGAATATGTGTTTTTTGATTTTGTATAAGTTTTCGTGTGAAATGATAATATATTTTGATTAATTAATAAAATTGCATTTTATATATTGGACTTGCGATGAAAAATCAATATATTTTTAATGAGAAAATATATAAATAAATATGTTTTTACTTTAATTATCTTGATTCAACCAAACCCAAAAATAAAAATATAAACAAACAGGAAATTGATAGTTACATATAATTTCTTACTTTGGCATTTGCATTTCTGAAATGCAAAAAGAGAGATAATTCCTGTCTGTGGCAAGGAAATCAAGACAACAACCAGTGTTATAATTATTTTCCTGGTATTTTCTTTTGTATTATAAATTTATTAATTTTTTATTTTTTCAATGTGGCCGCTACAAAATAAAAGATAATATTAGCGATAAAATATCAAATAATAATTTTACAATTATCGCAGAGCGCATATATATATATATATATATATATATATATAATATATAATTTTGATTTAATAATAAAATTATTAGTGATAAAATTTGTTTGCAAAGATATAATGTTGTAAAGAATTAGTAATAACGCCTATAATCACAATAATAGGGTCAGTAAGATTGATTGTATAAACAAATAGATGCTAATATTTTTATTTGAGAATCTACACTTACGTACATGTGATATACACGTACATGATATATATATATATATGTATTCATTTTTTTTATGCTATATTATAAGATTTTTTTTCATTATATCGATTCGATCAGTGCATCAAATATACTAAGAACAAACTACAATAATTCATATAAAATGAGTAAATATATATCATTCGATAGAACTCAAACTCATAAATTTAAATTTATTCATAAAACTTCAACCACTAAACTAATCCGTCATTGGACATACCACATTGCATTGTTGTAAAGTAAGATTGGACATCCCCTCAATGTCAAGTAGTTGTTAAGGAGACAGATATAAGTGTAATAAATACAAGTGTTATATATATGTCCAAAAATGCATGTCTTTAATCAAATAATGTTATATTCTAGCTACCTTATCAATTTTATTTTTCCCTTTCAGATTTAGCATCCCAAAATATGTTTAATGATTTGATTTCACTTTAAATTAACAAGAAACCGAATGAAGTATCGTGAATTATATTATTAATTTCAGAATTTAACTAAAATGAGGGGGAAAAAGACGTAAAAGCTAAATTAAATGCCGATATTTCCAAGTAGTTTTTTTTCAATTTCATAAGTTTTGTAAAATAAATAAATAAATGAAACATATTTATAGGAATTTCAATTTGCACGAATTAATTAGATTAATAATTAGCAATGTTTGTTTTCCATGCACTATGTCTATGCCGACATGGTATATTATATGGAGACAAAGACACAAGGTAATATTTACACTAATTATAATCATTCCATGCTTTATTTATCATGCAATACAGAAACATAATATATATATATATATATATATAGACATAGAGAAAAAGAAACATAGATACCAAAAATTATAAAGTCAATCGAAGTCTTCTAAATTGATCTTAAGACTCATTGATCATCAAATATCATCGGCATCAAAGTGCAGATCCTGTATACGTGGACCCACATACGATAGGTTTGCTAAACTAATCCGTCACATAATTGACTAAAAAAAAACCTTAAAAGAAAAAGAGATGAAAAGGAGAAGGGCTTTAATTTTCATATTAAATTTAACAAAATTAACGACCAAAACTACCATTGTCAGGGGTAGAATCGGTAATCAACAGGGAGGCCATAGCTAGGGTCTACCTTTTAGCAAATTCATGCCACCTTGCCCAGCTTTATTCCCTTTATAATCCTCACTCCATTCCCTCTCTTCCCCACAACCCCTCCATTTCTTCTCTCACTTAGCAATGGCATTCCCTTCAATTCCATTCCTTGTCCTTTTTTGCCTCTTATTCCCATCCCTCATTGCCTCCTATCCAACCCTACAAGACCCTGAACTTGTAGTCCAAGAAGTACATAGGTTTGTACAAGAAAAGTATACTACTTTAGTACATAGTAATGTTTTCTAGTTATCTCAACTTAACTAACAATGTTTATTCTTATATCTTTTCTTTTTGTTCACAACAATGCAGGAAGCTAAATGTCTCGAGAAGGAAACTGGGGTTCTTGTCATGCAACACGGGCAATCCCATTGACGACTGCTGGCGTTGCGACCCCAATTGGGAAGAGAACCGCCAGAAGTTAGCTGACTGTGCGATTGGATTTGGCAAGAACGCCATAGGTGGTAAAGATGGTGAAATTTATGTTGTGACGGATTCTGGAGATGATGATCCCGTGAACCCTAAGCCGGGAACGCTCCGTTATGCTGTTATTCGAGACGAGCCTTTGTGGATCATATTTGCACGGGACATGGTTATTCAATTGAAGGAGGAGTTGATAATGAACTCATTCAAGACCATTGATGGTAGGGGTGCTAGTGTGCACATTGCTAATGGCCCATGCATTACCATTCAATACGTGACCAACATTATCATACATGGGGTTCACATACATGATTGTAAGCAAGGGGGGAATGCTATGGTGAGGGATCCCCCACGACACTATGGGTGGAGAACCATATCGGACGGGGATGGAGTGTCGATTTTTGGCGGGAGCCACGTGTGGGTTGATCATTGCTCGTTGTCCAACTGCAATGACGGGTTGATTGATGCCATCCATGGATCAACGGCTATCACAATCTCGAATAATTACATGACTCACCACAATAAGGTCATGCTATTAGGGCATAGTGACTTGTACCCCCAAGACAAGGGCATGCAAGTAACAATTGCCTTTAATCACTTTGGAGAAGGACTTGTTCAAAGAATGCCTAGGTAAATCTAAAATATACATGTTTTGGTTTTTTGTTTTTATTTTTATTTTTGAATTATTATGAAAATATGATGTACTGCTCAATTTGACGTTTTCATTACATACAGATGTAGACACGGTTACTTTCACGTAGTGAACAATGACTATACACATTGGGAGATGTACGCAATTGGAGGCAGCGCCACACCCACTATCAACAGCCAAGGCAATAGATTTCTTGCTCCGAACGACAGATTCAACAAAGAGGTAATAAACATACAACATTATTCATATATTTAAATTATAGTACTCAGCCATATCAATCAATTGATTAAATTGACATCACTCTCCTCGTTTACAAAGAAGGTTTTGAGTTTCCAACTCCCAACCCGTTCTACTAAAAAAGATTTCTTATTTTACTCAATCTTGATCGTCAATATATAAGTTATATAAATTTGAAAATTATCAATTATTATAACAAGAATATTAAAGAACTCTAATAATTGACAAAAATTATAAAGATAAATTTGAGTGTCACATCAGCTGATGCATAGTTCTAATAGAAGTCCTTAATTTGTTCACATTTGCTTATACAATTGGTCCTTGCATATCTACTTTCTCAAGCACTCAATTAAGACCTTTTGAATTAGTCTACCAACTTTAATTTAGTCAATAAATTTCCCAAAAGAAAAAAAAAAAAAGAATAGTTACATTATTAAAAAAAAATATTATTGAATTGATTCAGGTGACAAAACATGAAGATGCAGCAGAAAGTGAGTGGAAGAACTGGAACTGGAGATCCGAAGGGGACCTCATGTTAAATGGTGCATTTTTTATAGCCTCCGGTGCTGGTGCCTCGTCGAGCTATGCTAAGGCGTCCAGCTTAGGAGCCCGGCCGTCTTCCCTAATTACCTCCATCACCTCCGCCTCCGGTGCCCTAAACTGCCGGAAGGGCTCCCGGTGCTAAAAGCTACTAGAAGTGGTGGCCTAACACGGCCGTGTGTATGAATTTGGTTGTCACACTGCTTCATAGTCTAAACATCTCCAAATTTATGGACTATTTGTTGGGGCTATTTTATAGTAGAAGTATTTAGAATTTATTTACAAGAAAGTAAGTGATCAAGTGTTAATATTGTTGTAAATATATATGTGTGAAATAAATTGGACTTTTTCCTACTCTCCCTGTCTCACACACATACATACCTAGGCACACAATTTTCAAACAATTTTTTTTAGTCAAATCAAATTTAATTTAATTAAACTAATCACACAATAAATATGATATATTATTATATAATTAATTATATTTTTAAATTATACATCAATCACATGATAAAAGTATTGCATTATGAATTGTGGAAACGAATAAGGAAGAAATGGACCATTAAAGGCCCCATCCTACATTGGGCCTCATCAAAATTGTTTTTCACAAAATCAAAAGAGGCCCAGCTCGAAGAAACAATGGAAGATTCCAATGACCAGGTAGACAAAACTAAATAAATAAATATAATATATATTATATACATAAATTAAAAGGGATCGATTGATAATGATTATAGGGTGACATTAATTAGTGGCATATGTTAATGTGGCACTGCCAAATTGAAGTACATTTGACACGTCTCAATTTTTACCGGTTCAATTGTACGCAATTATGATCCAAGTACGAACCGTCCAACCCACCTCAATGTTAACAAATTAATATTATTTTAAATATTTTCAACTCTCAAATTATTAAATTAAATAACAGTAAACGGCTTATAATTTGTGGGTGGATGGTTGGCTTTTTTTTTTTTTTTTTAAGCAATTTTTGTGGTAGAAGTTTAATTTGAACAAAAAATTGTGTAAATAATTTATTTTGTGACTATTAGTAATTTTTGTCTGAGATCCAATTAGGTCAATTCAAAGCCATGTATTTTGATATCGTAATTTATTGAGATTTTAATAAAAATATACCAATCATACGAGATATGGTAAGATTGGTTTAGCATGATAATAGGTGTGAATAAGAATATCGAAAGTTATAACAGAAATTTGAACGAGAAATTCTCGTATAGAAATTATTTTATCAAGATCAGGTTCAACTTAATCACATAATTGCTCGCTAGCTCTTCTTTAATTATATATTAATTAAATAATAATTATATCTCCATCCTCTATATAATTTACTTTACTTTGATAAAAACTAATCCAAATTGAAAAATTTCTCTTGCCCCCTCAAAAGTAAATGCATACCAACTATTATTCCAAGAAAAGAAATAATATATATATGTATATATATATATATATATATAAGTGGACGAATCAATCAGATGATAAGAGTCTATTTAATTATAGTATAAAAATAGTGTAAGGTGTGTATTAATTGAAATTGAAATAAAAATAAACTCTTTGTTTTTAAGATAATATTATCCCACCTTGTGCTATCGGATGACAACAATTCGTTTCTAAATTATAACGATCTTAACATTGAGAAAAAATTAATCAAAAAGATATTTTAAAATACTCTAGAAAAAAGAAGAAGTAAGAAATACAAGAATGAATTGATATGGTTGGGACGATTTAAATGCACCAAATAAGACATGCCTTAGAAATTGAGGACTCTTCATACCGTACCAAGCAACCTCCAGGAACCATCCCCAGTGGCCAGTCGCACCCTGTTCAATGAACTATTCCCATGATCTGGTTTTCCCACTTTTTGGCCCTTTCTGGGAAACCGGAAGCCGCCTGAGGATTCGCTGCCGCAGGAGTGTTGGTTATGCTTTTCTCTAACTGCAAAAAGTAGCCTCTCACTTGGAACTTAGAAACTAGGTGGCCTCTCAAGTTTGTTGGCCGCATAGGCTAATTACACTTTATTTTTTTAAAATTTTGGTATAATTACATGTGATTTTTGTATAGTTTAAAAACTTATATTTAGTATTATTGAGATTTACTTTTACTTAACAAACAAGTTCCTCCATTAATTAAATTTTACCGAATTTACTTAAATTAACAAAAGAACTGGAATAGAAATTATATTTACCTTTGATTGACTTATTACAAGTTAAATAAATCTTTTTATAACCAATTATCCTTATACAATTCAGACGTTAATGCATGTGATGAGTTATTTTTTCACCGTTACAAGGATAGTTTGCTTGTAAAAAATTTATTTAACTTGCAATAAATCAGTAAAAGATCAATGGGTAAACATTATTTTTTTTTATTTATTTTTTATTAATTTCAACAAATTCAGTGCCTTTTGTCTAACGAATGGACTTATTTGTTATATAGAAATAAATTTAAAAAATACTAAATATAATCTTTCAAATCAAATGGATTTACGTGTAATTATACAAAATTTTAGAAAAAAAAGTGTAATTATCCGTATATTTTATTTTATTCATATATAAAATTTATATATATAATTTCTAGAATAAAAAATTCGAACGGTATTTTGTAAGGATTAGAGAGACAAAGTGAGGAAGGAATGAACGAGAAGCGTAGGAAATCAAATTGGGTGGGGTTGGGGTCCATGATCCAGTTGTTACCACTTAGGATCCACTTTCACGTGCAATTTTTGTAAATATCCAGAAGCCAACAAACCCTGGGGGGATCTGGAAAGGACGGTGGGTGGGCGTGAGGTACAACTAGGACAAGCACAGGGAACTGCGGGGGTAGGCGATTACGTCAGTCAGGTCGAAATTCATCCATGTATTTGAAGTTGTGTACAACACATTACACATACCAGTAAGGAATAATTTCATGCATAACCCCCCCTAATTTTGTAACTTATAGCCCGAGCTTCAACCATTATTTATACGCATATAATCAGATAGATATAATATATATTTTAAAAATAAAAATTAATACATAATTAAAAGTGAATCAAATGATTTATAAAAGCATTATAAGTAAATATAGATAATAAATATTATAGTATATTCTCGATTACAAAATAACTTGAACCATTTGAAATATAATTTACTTTATTTATAACAATTAGTATAATTTTCTTTAAATTTAAAATAACTCGCATTTACAACTGAAATTTAATATTTAGCATATGTTTTTTGAGAATTTTTTATTATAATTTGATTAATCGAACCAATTATTTGACAAATATCATTATATTTATTATGTAATTGATTTTGATCGAATAAAATACTTGATTTAAACTAGAATTCTCCCCATTACTTTCTCCCATTTTCTTTTTTTTTAAATAATAATTATGTACGTTAATATTTTAATAAAATAAGGTAAATATTCATATAGTTTAAAAAATTTAAATTTTATTCATGAAACTTCAGACTAGGCTAAGTCGTTATTGCTCTAATTTTCTTGTTTAAATTGCCATTGTTGGTTAATGACCAATTGCCAATCTTGTGGTGCAACACACGAGCGTGTTAAGCGCGTGTTGGCCCCGCGACGTGTTTGGCTTTCTGAGCTAATTGGTTTCAAACGTACAGAGTCTATAAATGCAGGGACGCAGCTCAGTTCAATTAATCATCATTCACAGCTCAGACTCAAACGCGTTCCAGTTATCACCAAAACATTGCGTTGGATTATCATTACCAGATTTTTGCTAGATTTGTCAATCTGGTCCGGTTGCAGAAGAAGTTTTCCGGCGAAATGGAGCTCAATTCAACTCCTCCAGCTGACGGAGTTATTGCCGCCGTTGAAATGCCGGAACCTGACGTTCATGTTGTTACTTCCAGTGGGATGCTCATTCCGGCACACTCCAAAATCCTGGTATATTTCTCTTTCTTTGAGACTCGTGAAAATTTGATACTAGTTTCTCACGACATTGCTGTTGATTTTCATTTCGCGCGTTTTCCCGTCGTTCTTTTATCTGTAAAACCTTCAAACATCCATTTCTTTTTGCTGTTCGAACTGTTGTTTGCTGCTGGATTTCATGCTTCTAGTTCGGATGCATTCATCTCGACTATGTGATCCGAAAGATGCATGAATACATAGGTTTTGTGTTTCTTCAGCTTTTTTATGTTCTCCGACAAAATTGTACAGGCTTCTGCATCGCCTGTGCTGGAGAGCATAATCGAGAGGCCGCAGAAGCGCCGGAGCTCCGACCGGAAAATTCCCATACTCGGCGTCCCGTACGACGCCGTCTCCGTGTTCATCCAATTTCTTTATTCCTGCAAGTGAGTTCCTTTCACGCCACACGCGGAAACGTCAAGCATTATTTTCTTTTCTTTCTTTTTTAATAATTTTTTAATAATATCAGCCGTCAAAATTGAATCCGTTATACACGTGTCGTCTTTCCACCGTCCCGCTCTTGATCATCATATACTTTATGTTACCAGTTGTTATCTTGGTTGGCCAGGCTAATTACATTTGCATCAGTTCCAATACCATTGGAACAAAATCCCTGTAATCCAAATGACTAAAATATCCTTCTACGTCCAGATGCACCGAGGAGCAAATGGAGAAGTTTGGAATCCATTTGCTGGCACTGGCGCATGTATACTCAGTACCACAGCTAAAGCAGAGATGTACAAGAGGATTAGCTCAAAGATTGAGCGATGACAATGTGGTGGATGTTATTCAGCTTACAAGATTGTGCGACGCACCTGATCTTCAGCTCAAGTGCATGAAATTGTTGTCCAACAATTTCAAGGCTGTGGAGGAGACAGAGGGATGGAAGTTCTTGCAGAACTATGATCCCTATCTTGAGCTCGAGATCTTACAATTCATTGATGAAGCTGAATCGGTATATATATCCTAACATAAACCCTTTCTGGGAAACTGCTAATTCTTGTTGTTAGTAGGGAAAAAATTCTTAATTTGATCTGTTTCTTGGGACAGAGGAGAAAGACGAGGAGGAGGCGTAGAGAGGAGCAGAGTTTGTATATACAACTGAGTGAAGCAATGGATTGTCTCGAGCATATATGCTCTGAAGGGTGTACTAGTGTCGGGCCGTCTGATATGGATCTTAGCAAGCACAAAGGCCCGTGTAGCAAGTTTTCTACCTGCCATGGCCTTCAGCTTCTGATCAAGCATTTCGGCACTTGCAAGAAGCGTGTGAATGGAGGATGTCTGCGCTGTAAGAGAATGTGGCAGCTTTTTAGATTGCACTCTTCAATTTGTGGAGAACCTGATGAATGCAGAGTTCCTCTGTGCAGGTAAAAGAAACTTTCATGATAGTCTTGCCTTGATTTAGTTCGATCAACGTGATGATTACCATTGGACTATGAATCAATTGTGTTCGGTCGTATATGTTAGTCTCAGATATTTGTTACCAGAATAAGCTCAAATCAGAGAAAGCATTGTTCTGTCCTAGTGATTATTGATTGTGTTATAGTCAATGTTTCCTCCACTTAGATTGAGCTTATTCTGTCTTGCAGTTTGGAATCATGCTAGAGTATCCATATGATTTGGTGTGGCAAGAAATCCTACATAATATGTCATGTGGTGTTTGCCGACCCTAAAATGCACTAATTATGTAACTAATGGGTGTGATTGGGTTCACGGGATCTCTGATTGATTTCATTTTCTTCTTTATTGCAAAGACATGATTCAAGCTGTCTTGTAGGGTCATTTTGACATTTTTTTTTATGGCTTAATTGGAAAGATATTTCTATCCAGGACTAATGAGACAGTGACAGGATGTTTGATTTTTATTGTGGAGAGAAAACTTAGGCAGCACAACTCTCTGTATGCTCAAATTGAATGGTCTGAATATGACATAACAAGGAGAAAACTAAGACCAATGGAATTTGTATTGTCCAAATTAAGTCATCCAAAGGAACTCCAATTGATCTTTGTTTCTATGACTGCAAGAAGTCTTATCTGGAATAGTAATTCTAAGCTGCCCGAATATAGTTTAGGCAGAACTCTTGATCAACTCTTAGCACATCGTTGTCGAGCACCTAAAACTCTTCACCATTTTGCCACAGACAATTCAAGTTAAAGGCACAACAGGATCGAAGAGGATCAGGAAGTGATGAGCTGTGGAGATTGCTGGTGAGGAAGGTGGCGTCGGCCAAAGCCATGTCTTCATTGTCTCTCCCAAAGAGGAAGAGAGAAGAGGAACCAAGAATGGATTGTAAAATTAAGTTAGCTGCAACAATACATTAATGTTAGTATTCATCACATTCTCCTTCCTTTTGGCGTCATAGGGAGAAGTGGAATCTGTAAATGTAGTCATTATTGATTGTTGTGTTTATTAATAGCTCTTGTCTAATTTCTTGGTATGGCCCCTCCTTTTATTTGTGGGTACACAGCAATGGCCAATGAGAGAGAGAGCCCAACTCATTATAAGAGCTAAAATATCTTAGAGGAGTTGTTGTATGTAGGTGACTCCTTGTGAAGCTACTTTTCTTGATGTACTTATTTTAGGGTTAAGTCCATTTTTTAAACTTCTTTTTTGTTGTTAGTTAAGATTCAAATTTCCGACGTTATATGAATGTGCATATTTAATTTCTTAAATATATATAATAAAATATTGAGTTCATTATTTCTAAATAGTAAGAATTTTTATTATTTTATTATTATTATTATTTTTTTTATAATTACAAAGTAATCATAATGTAAGATAATATATAGTATGATTAAGAAAGAGAAGGGAATAAGATGACATTTAAAAGACTTGCTATCGTTCACGTGTTCCCACGAGCATGTAAAAACAATCTTGATGTGAGATGATATTTTTTTTTTTGTAAAATTAATAAATTATAATTATAAATTATAATAGATATGGAGA
Organism: Sesamum angolense; assembly: GCA_034509725.1. Classification (NCBI taxonomy): domain Eukaryota; kingdom Viridiplantae; phylum Streptophyta; class Magnoliopsida; order Lamiales; family Pedaliaceae; genus Sesamum; species Sesamum angolense. The sequence goes on along the minus strand of JACGWL010000005.1, from coordinate 8,500,663 downwards.
AGAAAGTGGGAAAAAATGCGTAGTGCACCTTTTGCATAATTTCAATAAATGATGCTAAATGTAGCATCTTGCCTTCTACGTAATCTATATCTATATTATTTATATTAATATATAAAAAAAATCCTATCAATTGTTGAGTATTTAAATTTACTATGTATTTCATTCTTTCCTTCAAAGAAAATTCAATCAAAATAGTAATTTCATAAGTTTTTAATAAACTTACAATTATAATTTTTTTTCTATATCACCTCACCTAAATATTCTTCTTTCCGACAAACTTCTTTCTTTCTCATTCCTCACACAAAATTATTTATTTTCACAATTTTTTCTCTCTTTATTTTAAAGAGCAATTTTTTTATATCCTTGCGAGGACTATCTGCTGCAATAACTAATTTTATGAAAAAGAATCTATTGTGATATTAATTTTTAAATATTCAAATTTATTCTTTAATTCAATCAATCCCTTCAATAAAATATGGTTATAATAGTATTTTCAAAAAAATTCAGTAATCCTACTGACACACCTTTCTTTCTTCTCATAAACTTTTTTCTTCTCACAATTTTTTTCGTCTTCATCTCATACAAATCATTATTTTTTAATATGCTTGCGGGAATCACGGAGACTAAGTATCACAAGAGATAAATATAAAGACTATCCAATTGTATATATTTGGATCACCTTTTTAAATTTTATCTTATTATGTGATAAAATACTTTTTATTTTTATTTAAATTTAAATATAAATAAGTGTACAATTATTTGTCTATATCCAAAAGAATCACCAAATTATTTTGGATAAATCAGTTAGTAACATAATTTAACTCTTTATCTTGATATCTAATAATTTTTAAAAACTTATTTTCTATTTTTTTAATTTAAATTTAACTAAGCGAACCATTGATTAATCTTTAATTATCCAAAAAATTACTCATCTTCTAAATTATTTATAGTTTATTTAGTTTTATATTTTATAACTTAAATAAAAAAAAATTATGATTTCATTTATTTATCTTTTTAAAAGGGATAATTACACCCACTTCTCCCGAGGTTTGATGTAATTACACGTAGACCCCTGTAGTATGAAAAATTACATCTAGCACCTATGAGGTTTGCTTCATCTAACAAATAAATTACTCCGTTAGTCAAAATTCACCAAACTAACTATATTAACAAAAAAAAATTAGAAGAAATCTATATTAACTCTTAATTGATTTATTGCAGGTCAAATAATTTTTTTATGATCAAATTACCCTCATACGTCTTTACCCGTTATTGTATCTGAGGATGTATACTTCACTGTTATAAGGGTAATTTAATCCGAAAATATTTATTAAGATGCAATAAGTCAATAATAAGTCAAGCAATGGTTAATATAGATTTGTTTTTGTTTTTTTTTTTTTTTTTTTGTTAATATTAGTTAATTTGATGAATTTTGACTAATAGATGGATTTATTTATTAGATTTAGACAAACTTCAGGAGTGCTAATGTAATTTTTCAAACTATAAAAGATTTACATGTAATTATAATAAATTTCAGTAGAGGGAATTGTAATTATCCCTTTTAAAAAATACAATATTCGCGAATGTTGGCACTGAAAACTAACTAGCTAAAATATAATTTAGTCCGCCTTGCAGCGTAGTGTTACTCCAATATATAAAAACTAATTAAGTAAAATTTGCTTTTATTTTATGTAATTTAGATATATATAATATTAGCAAAATATGAAATAATTATAATTGTCATATCTATATTGAGAAATTATAATAATCATCCCAAAATGGTAAAAAGAAAATAAAATTTATGCACCTAACCCGAATACTGGCCAAAATTCAACTCCAACTGATTTCTTTCCGTTAATGCACAGCCTCAGGCTCTCACCCCCCAACTCGGAATATAAATCTTTGACCCGAATTCCCAAAACATAACCAGCAGAAATGGCTTCCAGTGAAGGAGAGACCAAGAATCCAATCAACCCGGCTCTTGAACCCGACTCTGACGCTCCAGTTGAACCGGGTCTGGAGTTGGCCCAGTTTGCAGCCGGCTGCTTCTGGGGTGTGGAACTGAGGTTTCAGAGAGTGGAGGGCGTGGTGAAGACTGAAGTGGGCTACTCCCAGGGCCATGTCGACAACCCGAATTACAAGCTGGTCTGTACCGGGTCCACGAACCATGCTGAAGTGGTTCGGGTTCAGTTTGACCCGAAGGTTTGCCCGTACACCACTTTGCTTGATGTCTTCTGGGCTCGCCATGATCCCACTACTCTCAATCGCCAGGTATGTATGTATATGTATTATATACTTTTTTTTTTTAATTGTGTGATATTAGTCAATTTGGTCATTCATTAACTAACTTTTCTGTGTATTTGTTTTTTTGCAAAATTGATAGAGATTTCTGCCCTACTATTATCTATATTGATTTGAGCGGAGTTTCTAGTCTTGACGAATGAAATTATATGTTCTAAGTCTGGATTTGACAAGAAGGAGTGTCAAGGTTGAGGTCTCACAAGCAACGTGTTTGAATTCTATACAAGTGGGTGGATAGTACACTTTGTCGATTTGAACTACCGATAAATTCAATTAATTTTTTAATTTGAAGGTAGTGAATAATGTAAAGAACTGAATCTTATGAAAACAAAACGTAAGGGATTGTTTAGTTAGATGGTTGAGGACTCAAACCGACTTCTATCTATCAATCTTGAGTGGAATAAGGAATAGTTTGATTTATTTTCCAATCACAATCTTTTCATATAAAAACAAATATAGTGTAGAAAAAAGATGGATTAATATCTGACAGGGATTACCTTAGACTTAAAGAAGATCATTTACCTTTTTTTTTTTTTTTTTTTATCGGAAGTTTGGGTGGTTTCGACTTCTGTCCCAACACGGGTTAGGATATGCTTTCGGGACCAGAAATTGTGTAAGAAGTATTTACGGATTAACTACGCAATATAATTTTAGAGGGAATCGAATCCACAATCATGAACAGAAGTACTCTCGTCCGATTTCTATGAATTAGTAATTTCTCAAACTATTTTGTATTTTGTGTTAACAGGGGAATGATGTTGGGACACAGTACAGGTCTGGGATATACTATTACAATGAGAAACAGGCTGAATTAGCTAGAGAGTCATTGGAAGTGAAGCAGAAAGAGATTAAGGATAAGAAGATCGTGACAGAAATTCTTCCGGCCAAGACGTTCTATCGAGCAGAAGAGTATCATCAGCAGTATTTGGAGAAGGGTGGGAGGAATGGTCTGAAGCAGTCGGCTGCCAAAGGCTGCAACGACCCCATCCGCTGCTACGGCTGATGCAGCATATATATATATATGCCATGCAAGAATGAATGATCTCGTTGCAAAGGGCTGGCTTCTTGTTATTCCAAGTGTTGGTTGTGTCTAAGGTATATATTGCTGCTTTGAACTTCATGTTTGCCTGTGTTGCTTAACGACTGGGATTGGATCAAACGATCATTTGCGTGGTAACTTGAAATGAACGTATGAAATCATGTCTTATAGCTGTTGGATTCTAGTCTAAAAGAAGTTGGATGTTTGATTCTGTTTTCTGAGTGACAATCTCAAACGTTCCCATGAATCTTGATGTCAAGAGAGGAAATGCAGAGAGCTGCGGAATCCTATTGCCAATACTGAGTGGTGTTTGCGGTAGTGGGTGAATATCAATTTACCTCCATGTGATATTGAAAATTGACAAATTATCTCCCTATGAAAAATAAATTTTCAATTGTGAGACTTTTGACTATGATTCCAGGTCTTTTAATAGCAGGTATACTCAAATCCAGACCCATTACCCAATTTTGTACCTAAATTGTTACAAATCTTAACCAACTCAATAATTTCAATGTCAGGAGTTCCATATAGGTATGACAACACAACACATTGACATCGTCGCCACATGAATTCCGTTTTGACATAGCATGATTGCATTGTAACTATTTCAAACTAACTATTCATTTGACTTAGAATCAGGAGACTGAGTGAGCAGGCATAATTCTCTTCTTCTTTTAAGAAAAAGAAAAAAGAAGATTCATAAAACAATGGACTATACAAATATTATGTACACACCCCCAAGAACGTTAAATTTATCAACATGTTTACTAGACTGCTAATCTCAACTTCCAACTGCCCCCAGAATTCAATAAATCATAACCACATTACCTAAGATACCAACCTCCGTTTACATATCCAATCCAATAATCTTCGATGAAACTGATCCGTCATTCATGCCCGTCATATCAACCAACTAGACAAAGGATGTCCGCACAATGAACAGCAGATCATCAAGCGAACCGATCAAGAGTCAAGACCAAACACAAATGTTTCCATTCTTGTCTGAGGTAGCCAAAGGTTTCCCAAGATTACTCCACGAACAGCATAATACCGGAGAGGTGTGCTCCTTTAGGGTGCTTACTATTTTGGAATTTGTTACCGACCAGATATGTACAGATCCATCAGCCGATCCAGCAGCAACGTAGCCATCATCAGGACTTATGCAAGATCTGCTCCAATTTGATGCTACTCTGTTTCCATTGCCTCTCAGTGTGGCACAGATTTCAAGCGTACGCATATCAAATAAATTATGTAAGTTGTCCCTCCCGCTCGACAAAATTACATTTCCATTTCTGGACAAGGATAGAGATGTAACAGCAAAAGAATGTGCTGCAACTTCACTCAGAAGTTTTCCAGTCTGAATATCCCATAGTCGGAGATTCCCGTCCACATGGCCGGAACAAATGGTCTGTCCATCCATGCTAAAACAGAGGGCATTGCAATTGCTGTGGAATATAAGAGTGTTTACGCAGTAGCCTTTCTGCAGATCCCAGACCTTTATCGTGCGGTCATAAGCAGCACTCACAACGTTTCGATTGGACACCTTGCTGACATCCACTGCACAGACTTTGTCGACATGGCCAGTGAGAGTGTGTCGCACCCGACCAGAGCTTACATCCCATACATACAAATTGTTTGCACTACTGGCTGCGATAACAGATTTGTTATCATGTGTAATGCAGACATCAAGAACAGAGCCAAGACAACCATAAAGGGTGCGACTTAGTGATCCTGTGTGTGTGTCCCACATTTTAACTGTTTTGTCCTGTCCTCCGCTAACCAGTTTACTGGAATTATACTCGAACAGTACAGAGGGACAGCCACCTTCATGGGCAGGGATCCTCTGTTTGCATATAGTCGGAACGGTTGACTCAACATAATACTCCGCACCTTCTTCACTTTGGCGGACTACACCATCAACTTGTTCACGGGCTAGAAGTTGTATGCTGCTTCCTTTGAGGCGATCCAGCATGTCCTCATAAATAGCATTTGCCTGAGAAAATAACATTATCAACAATAAGCACAATCAGAAACATTTTCACACTCATATAAGATAAAAAATAAGCAGTAAACAATTTTAAGAAGCTAGAGTAGAACACTCATGCCAGGTCAGGAGATGGAGGATCCACTTCTAAATATCAAAAGTAATGGAAACTTCAGTGTCTTGTTATGGTTTCAAAGATAAGTCAAGGTACAATAAAATCGCAATTTTTTTTTTTTTCAACTGGGATACCCATTTTTAAATTTAACTACCTAAATGGCTAAACATACATCAAACACGACAGACCAAAAAGGTATTTAATCTTTACAATAATAAAGGCCAGAATATTCTATCAAATGCCACAACACAACTGTCCACATGCAACCCTTGTCTTAGGTCTTTGATATGGAGCAGATGGAGAATTCCATATGTTCAACTTACAATATACCACATAAGAACAGAAACCATTATAAGATACCTCATTCAGGCGCTCAGCATCTTTCATTTTCTCTAACATCCAACGGTCGATTAGCATCTTGTTTTCAGCCTCCGCATTGTTCGCTCTAAGAGTGGTTGCTTCAAGTTGTCCTTTAAGATCCTGGTGCTCGCTTATCAATAATTCTAGGGCCTTGGTCTTTTCTTCTAACTGCTCAGCTAAACGGGAGCATTCATCTCTGAAAACAGGTTAGCGTTATGATGGCTGATGCAGTAACTTCTCATAGTTCTAGTTCTAGACAGTTCATATATAAATGATAAAGGTTTTACGGCCATAGAAAGAGAGGGAGGACACATAATTAAAGTTAAAACCTTGCTTGACTAAGCTCATTTTGCAACTCAGATATCATGGATTCTTTCTCTTGTATTAAAGCTTTTGAAGTTCTGGATTCAGCTACTTCCACCACAAGTTGTTCTGATAGTCGAGATTGAGCTTTGTAACACTGCTGGAGCTCCACTTCAAGATTTTCAGCTTTTTCTTTCCACTCTGAGCCCTTTAACATAAGCATGAGTAGGCTTAAGACAAGAGTCATACATGATGAAATACATATTATATAGGCATGCTCTTTCCACTCTGAGCCATTTAAAGCACAATACAAAGACATCAAGTATTCGAGAAGTAGTTTCCGTATGTAACTCAAAGCAGACATCAGAAACTAAATGAATACACATTTCATAATTAAGCATGCGCCAATTGCATCATAATATTTGAGAAGTAGTTTCCATATGTAACTCAAAGCAAACATCAGAAAGTAAATGAATACACATATTTCATAACTAAGCATGCGCGAAATTGCATCATAATATTTTAAAAGCATGGAAAGTTTCTCCACTATGTCATGTGATACCCATTAGTAGTTGAAAACAATACTTCTAACAGATCCACCATGACAAAAGAATAAAGGACCTAAAATGATTCATTCTTCCCGGCATGCAACAATATTGCTATTACGCTCACGTCTATCACCAGCTACAATTAAATCTTTCCCTCTATTATTAGCCTATTTTCTAGTGATTAATCATGTCAGAGATGGATATATAGATGCTATGCATAGACTAATTTTTTCCAGAACTGTAATCCATTATCTCAAGTACACATTACATGTACTTTTACTTTCAAACTTAATTATCACACAGCAAGGGACATCGCCAAATCTATCTTATTATCACCTTTCATCTCCGTCCATACAAAATCATAATTCTTTTCCATCTTACTAGAGAGAAAAGGCTTCATTAACACGCCAGTAAGTTTAATACTATCAAACTCAACATAAATCTATACCGCAGAGCAAGCTTCAATCTTTCTAAACCAATTTCAAGCATTCGATCAAAGCTGCAACAACTCAACCATTACATAGCCAAGTCCGTCACCAAGACAATAAATTGAAACCAGAAAATAAATGGGCCAAAAACCCTCTGCAGCATACTACCACAATTGATCAACTAAAATCCAAAACAACAATCCAAACAACCTGAGACACAATCGGGCGAGAGAGAGCGATGAAAGCAGGTGAATGAGCGCCCTCTTCCAGTAAATGCCGCTTTCTCAGAGCTTTCAAAGCGTGCTTTATCGCTTTCATTGCTACATCTTCTTGCGACCTGAAGATCAAATTGACCCAAAAGAGAAAAAATCAGACCCATTAAACCCAAAAGAAGCAGGAAAGTGAAAAAATAAACATATGTAGTGATTATGAAGATCAAGTGAGCTAAGAATCCGAAAATTACATGTTGAGTAACGAGTTTTTGCGTCTCGTCTAGGGATTTGAGCAATTAAAATTGGGGGTTTTGTTTCCGAACTTATCGATGATTGTGGTAAATGACAGAGAGGAGAATAATAAAAGAATTTGGGATTTATTGTGTGATTGGTTTCCGAATTTAATAAGCTGCAGAGTGCAGAGTTTGCTTGAAGAAGGAAGGTGATTGAAGAATTACAGTTACTGGCTGTGATATTGCACCGTGAAGGTTCTCCCTCGAAGCGATGCCAGTAGGGGCCGGGGTATGATAGGGGCAGGGTTAATGTGGCGGGTCGGGTACAAAGAGTAATGTGGATCTTGTACTATTTTAGGATTTCAATATTTTGAAGTCTCTTGAAATGTACTTTTTTTTTATCATTGTTTAACATAATAGTTTTTGTAAAATAAATAATAAAGAATTTGGACATGAAAAATTTACCCATAGACCAAAAAAAATAAAAATAAATAAGATTAACATTCCCTTCAAATTTCTACTATTAAATCTTATTGTTATTTTTTTTTTAAATCTCTACGCGTTGATCTCCTATTGTTACCCCTCTTGAAATGTCATTGGTTCTAGCGCAATATTGTAGACATGGAGCAACACTTTATAGGATAAGATATTGACTCATGACTTAGGGTTGTCAAACAACACATGGTACGATGATTAAGAATTATCAACCAGTCGAGGAATTTTGAGTGACGATGCATGGTAGGTTTAACAAAGGGTGCATGTGCGAGCCTTGTGCGTGAATGAGATATCGTTAGTCAGTTTTCAGCATTGTGTGGGCATAGTTAGCTAATGTTTCAATAACATTGGGGTGAATGTATGATGCATTGTGGAAAACAACAACTAAATGCACATGATGTGCGCATGTAGGCAGAGTTGGGAGCCTATGTCTGAGACTGTAAACAATGTGCGCTGGTAACAACACATAACGTGCGAAATTTCTCGACAAACAGTAGATAATGTGCGCACACAATCGGCAAGTTCTAGCAGAAAGGTGAAGCAAGGGGCGTTTCTGGCAGCATGTGAGGAGTATGTGTCACGAAGTTGAGACTATCTTACCCAAGACAACTACCCCTCACATGGCAGAATGGGTCTATAAACTGATCAAAAAGTTACAGGGCAGTTTTCCTTATAATTGGGGCTGTTGACGGCAACATGTGATCTCTCTTTTCCTTTTTAATTGTTATCTCTTGGTTTATTTGGCCTAAACTTGCACGAGTTTTAAGGGATGGTGAGAGTAGAGTTCATTGTGTCCTAATATTTTATATGTATCGGACTTAACTTAGTAATCATTATTATTTCACAATGGTGTAGAAGGGTAGGCAGAGGGAGCTTGATTAGAAAATGGTAGATAGGGAAAGGAGAAAACGGCGAGTGCCAAAAACCAATCTTTATACAACAAGCACGTCCCCAGCAATGATGAACTAGCGAGCCAACACTTTCCAAAGAGCAATCACTTATATGGAAACTATACCCCCCCACATTTTCATTTTTCTCATAACAAGAAAAACTGAGAAAGTATCAACTCAAATTTCAATGACCCAGTTACACACACCCCACCGCCATAAATTTAAAACCAATCTTCTTTGTTCCTATTGCTTTCTTGCCACCAGCCAATACACCGGGCAGAAATTTACAGTAGCATCGACGTATTCATGAAGCCCGTATCCTGTCCAGCCAGTCCACGCTCTTCCGAGCTTTCTCTAGCTGGATGTCGATGCTCATTCGGGACTTCTCGTGATACTCTACGCTCCTTCGGGATCTTTCCATTTGGTCAAACGAGACTTTCAGCTTAGAAAGCTTGTCCTCATTCTGAAACTTGTATTCAAAGGCTTTTAGCTTTTCTGGCCTATCAGTGCTCCGCCTTGGTTTCTCTCTCCGGTCGGTGCTCTTCCTTGGACCTTCAAGGCAATCGGTGCTCCTCCTGGAATGTTCGGGCCGGTCGATACTTCTCCTGGACATGTTCCTTTGGGAGGGAGGTTTTTCTACGGTGGATACAAACTTTTTTAGGTGCTTGATATAATCGGGATACAATTCCAAGTCACAGTGGTTTCCCCCCTTGATCCACAAGGGCTCATATTTCTCTTGACATAGTTCATAAAGCTGTTTCCCATGAGAGTAGTCGACAACATCATCAGCAGTGCCCTGAATAACAAGATAGCACTAGCAATTAGTTTACTAGTGCAAAGACCTGCTTTCACATATAATACAAGAACTAAGGAGGACTGATCAGAAAGAAAGATTTGTTTGACAAGCTGCGTAGGAAGCCTAAGGACATAAAAGTCTAGTTTGAAATCGGACAACTAACAAAAACAGTGTCGTTACTCATTCATCATCATTCATGAATTTGCTTAAGATATGTGTTGGATGTAAATGCAGTATTACTGGTTCGACTTCAATAATATTGCTGCAGGTAATTGTTCAAGACCTCATCAGATCCAGACATTTGACAACAGAAGCAAAGAATGCAGAGTTTTTATCAAGCATTGAAAAAATTGAAAAATACATAGTAACAAATCATTTGTGGTTTGTCTAAAAAATCCGATTTCATTTTTCTCAACCAAACTTCTGGACCTATTTTTGGTTGCATGTACCAAAGTTTCAGCATGATTGATGGCTTTAATGGACCAGCTAGACTGAGAATGAATCTACCAGTTTGATTCAGATTTGCCCTATTCAATAATTCAGCTGGACATGGTTGATTTGAATATAACCAAACAAATATGAACGTACACTTGCAAAATTATACAGTTCCAACCATTTTTAATACAGTGTTTTCACTTTTATGTGCAAAATTTTCAAATTAATGGATTGAGGTGGTGAAATTGTTGAAAGAGCACGATCAAGTGCGCCGTACAATCTTTTTGCTAAGATATAAAAAATCTTCATCTACTAATCAAAACACCATTAAGAAAATTATATGCATTACATGAGTGGTTATATAACTCGGTATAGAAATTACATGAATATGTTTACTTACATGAATAACTAGAACAGGGCACTTCACCAAGGGGATTTTGTCAATGTTCTGCATCAAGTCAACATAAAGTCGTGTTTAGAAATGGATACAACTACTGAATACAAGAGTCCAGTAAAGGATAGTAAGAATGATATCACAAATATGATTAAATAGTCTTTAAGGTCTGGAAACAAGCATTTACCTTATAGATGTCAAACCAATATGTGCGCTTCACTGGGTACATGACTCTTAAGCCTGACAGAATAGGACTATGCAAAACAACAGCCCTTAGTCTAGGCAAACGAGCTGCAAGATCTACAGTAGGGCCACTACCAACAGATTGACCATATAGGATGATATCTTCTTGCTTAGCCCCATAACTCTCTTCGAGACACTTATATGCAGCTTCAATATCTGCATAAGTATTATGCTCGCTCGGCTGCAATAAAAAAATATACTAACTTTAAAACGTGCTCCCATGTAATTGATCACTTAGTAATGAGAGGCAAAAGATCTTCTCATGAAAAGTCATCAGCTGATACCTTTCCAGATGACTGCCCATAGCCCGAGTAGTCATACCTGCAGAAATAATGCGTATAAGACACTTCTGAGGGGAATCTGTGTCACAAGTGACAAATCGAAGATACCATAAAAGTACATAGGACAGCTCGTGTCCAACTATAACATACATAAAAAGCCTCATGGATTATATAAGGACTATCTTATGCAGTGACGTTTCGCTTCGGCTTTATCATGAAACAGCCTATGTTAGCCTTAGTTGGGAACAAGTTGTATCTGAATTACAATGTTCAGAATCCCTAACCTTATGCCAAGGTGGATATTTAATTGCAGTAAAATAATGGGTAAATTACAACCACCTCCCCTGAGGTTTGGCATAATTACGAATACCCCTCGTTATTTGAAAAATTACAAATACCCTCCCGATGTTTGATGAAATTATGTAATCCTTGGATGGAGGTATAAAAATATCAACTTTGCCCTTATTGTATTTTTTTTATTTTTAAAAAAATTAAAATCTTGTAAAAATATGAAACGGGTGAATGAATTTTTTTTAAAATTATAAAAAAAATATCCATTTAGTCCATAAAAAAGTATTTTGAACAGTTCATCATAAAAAATGAATGGAATGGGCTAATTGTTAGGTGGCCATTAAAATCAAGGGGGTATTTGTAATTTTTCAAATAACGAGGGGGTATTCGTAATTATGCAAAACCTCAGGGGAGGTGGTTGTAATTTACCCAATAGAAAATAGAGGTTAACATACATCTTCTGATTCATCATCCATGAATCCCTTCGATAAAAGACATATCCATACTCCATAAGGAAAGCAACTTGTGCAGGCACTGATAGTATGTCTTTGCTAGGATAAAGCAGTTTACAGCCTTATCCACTAAATCTATTGGTTGCCATTCAGAAAAAAAATTTGACCACTATCCCACTTTATGTACCAGCAAAACAAACTTTTACACTTAGTCTTCAAACTCCACTAAGTCCATTCGCCCCAGTGTGAAAGTAATCCACAATGTTCCACAGGATCCTACAATACTATGTCACAATGCTGATTTTGATTCACTAATCAAGAAAATGTTTTACATCAAATTTCTTAATAGATCTGCAAGTAACACCAAGCAAAACTTGCAGGGCCAAATTCATCTTATGTCACAGAACCCTACCCCACAAGTTACTAAGCAGCCAAAAACAATGAATTGACTGTCAAGAGTGCCTTCAGTCGCCTCATTAATCATCATAGAATCCATGTTCTGAGAAGTTACATTAAGAAATTAAGAAATATTAAGTTGATAAACTATTAGTAAGTTTCTTTACATATTTCCAACTTGAATGGTATTCAAGTAGAAATATGAAGTGATAATATCCCAACTTTCTTGGTGCTCTTTAAGAAGTCAATGGTTCCACATTATAAACTTGTTCAAAAATTTATAATCTCTATCAACTATGACTAACTAATGCTCACCCACCTCCATTTTCAATTGTCTCTCTCTCTCTCACAAGCTAATACGCATGCTGCACAGGAAAACAAAAGCATCTTTGACCATCCCAAGACTCATATATTTCCAAGGTCAGAAAAGATTGCAAAAAAGAGATCAATCAAAGAGATTGAAGACTATAAACACTTGATCACATTGTCGCAGAAAACAAATTACCAAAATTGCAGATAGTCGAAATTGAAAGCTTCTGTCAATCACTCCCAATCCAATATTAGGGTCATGATTATCATTCCCAAATCTTCAAAAGAAGATTTTTTTCAACCACTTTTCAACAGTCAACACTTCCATACCCAACACTGGCTCACCACCACAACCACCAAATAAACAAGTCAATAAAATCATAAAAATTCAATCTTAATTGTCAAAATTATGCCTAACCTTCCAAGATAGCATCCAATATTAAGCAACTCACATTCCCAAGTATAATCCCCAACCTCAAAAGAAATCAAAATGTCTTAGAAAATAATGCACATGAAAAATCAAAATTACGCAAAGGGCAGACATAAAACAAATAACCCATCTGATCCAACTAAGCTTACAGCTCAGACTATCACCACATGCATATTCTCGTCCACAAAAGTATCTATTTTTTTTTACAACATAATAATAATAATAACAAGCTTCATATATCTAAAATCATCCTAAAAAAACCCTTAAACACAAAATAATCAATTTTATCCCAACCTAAATAACAAGATTTTCACATCAATCGCAAAATAACAATCATATTCAACCAAAGATAGAATTAAACCAACACCCCACCCAAGAAACATCCAACAAACACCTCAAAACACACAGATACATCCAATTTCATTTCAATTACCCCCATCAACTCAAAAAAAAACAAAAACAAACTGAAAGGTAAGAACTTACCCCAAGAGATTAACTCTGAGATGAATGCTGAGCTCTATAAAGAGCTCGTACATCTGCCCAATATCCGCCGCGTTGCCGTGGGAGTACAGCAGCGTGGAAGTTGCCATAGGGTACCGCACGTACACCGCCACGATTTCCGTCCCCCGCCGCGTCGGAAGCTTCAACACGTCCACGTTCTCCCTGTGGGGAAACGGGTGGAGAAGCAGCAGCCCCGTGGCTTCATCAGTAATCAGCTTGTAGCTCGGCGGCGTCGGTGGAAAAAACGCCAGCTTTGCTGCCATTGATGACGTCACCCCTCCCATCTCCCCAATTCTTCTCCTCTTTTCTCTCTCTACGAATTCTTTGCTTCCTTCTGTCAGCACACTGTAACTATATGCATATGCTGAAGTTATAGAAGTGTGGGAGTGTGTGAGAAATAGAGAGAGAGAGTATGAGAGAGATGAATTGTACAGAACTGTATAGAAGAGTAAGAAACAGTAGAGAGGGAAAGGGAAAGTTGGGGGTGTGGAGATTGAGGAGAGTGATTATGATACTGTGACCAGCTGTGATGTTTACTGTTCATCAAAGCATGGCCACATATGCTTATTTCTTTTTCCTTTTTCTTTTTCTTTTTGCTTCTTTGCACCTTCCCCTTTTTTTTAATACATTTTTTAAGCTCCTAAGTGCTATTTTGGATTTTTATTACATCATTATATAAAAAATTAATGTAATATAATAATATGTTAATTAGAAAATTAAAAATAAAATTTTTTGTATCTTACTTTTGTTATATTTTAATTTGATTTAAAAATTTTATAACTCAATATATGATTGAAATATTATTAATTTTTTTTATATATATTCAAACTCGAATCATATAGATATCAACCAATCGACCACAGTCGAATATTTTACTCTTCAAACTTGTTTTATTTTCTTTTCAAATTTCAAAATTCAGTATGAATTTAATTTATTTATTAATGAAGCCTAATTTAAATTAATTTAATAAAGACGAAAGTGAGTCGAGTTCGACTAACCAGACACTTTCCTACATATTTTATCATTCTTTCTGTAATCCAATCAAACATAAGTAGGATTCCAAAATTTATTGAATGAAATATATTTTCAAATTTTGAACTATAAATTAATAAATGTAGTTTAAATAAATTTCTATAACAATTTTAAACAAAATATTAATAATTTAATTTATTTTTTAATTAAAACATGAAGATCAATTTTTGAGCAATGGATATATATGAAAGAGTGTTGGCATGGGCAAGACATCCTCCTTTTGTCATCTTCACCCCTTTTTTTTTTTCCCTTTTAAAGTAAAAATTGTTTTCACTATTTGTTCCATCATATCAAACTTAACTCACAACTCCAAGCAAATTTCACTTTACAAAATTCTCTTGAAATTCATTATTTAATTAAATTCATCAATATAATCTAATATGTAATTATTATTATTTTTTGTAAAAAAAAAAACCATTTGTGTCGGATAAATTGCATAAATGGTACGTTAAATCATTCTTAAAATTTATATTTCGTTTCAAATCGGTCCCTCAATCAAATTTTCAACGAAAATCAAATTCAATTTTTACAGAACGTAATTTAATTTTTACGTTGTATGTTTATATAAAATCTAAGAAAAACATCAAATAAAATGGATTAAATTGTTGTTAACCCTTAGTGTGTCAAATAGGGTTCACAAATACACCATGATCATGATTATGATGATAGACAAGAAAAAAGAAAGATTTGATGATTGCACTTTACATCCACAAAGATGGAGTAACTATTGAATTTAACCCTAAGATGGTCAAAATTACTATAGAAAATGAAGAAGATTAGTGAGCTGTTTCCCAGTTGGTTGTGGGGATTAGCAAAGAAAATGAATAATGTATGTTGGTCACACTTAGAATATTTGTTCTAATTGTGCTCATTACTTAATTAATTAAAATTAAAGTAAAAATTACTCTCAAGTCTCAAGGAATGTTGAGCATTAAACCATGGCACATAATTTTAGGTCCCCACAATGTGACCCTAATCATTTTTACATGCCCCCCTCCTTCCATTATTATTATTATAATTATTCTTTTTTTGTACCAATTTTTTTAAATCTTTTTTTTAATCCAAACCATTAAATTAGTCAGCTTTTTTTTTTTTTTTGAGACATTTAATAATTTTTTCTTAAAAAAACTACTTATAACTCCTCATATTTGGTTTGATTTTTTTTTAAGAAAATCATAAATATATTATATCATAATATATAAAATCCTAAAAATCTTGGTTACAATAACTTAAAACGAATACTAATACGCCCTTTACTGAAAAAACTTATATATATTACAACTCAAAAAAAATTATAAAACAGTATGAATCGTACAAAATAAACGCATTATTGATCGATTCTTGAAATTATTCAATATTCATCACCTTACGCTTTTACAACGATGTAAATAAGAATTTACACTCGATCCAACCTATAGAAATTAAAATAAAAAAGAAATAAAAATGGCAAGGGTATTATTTAATAAACTTATAACAAGGTTGGACCCTCTTAACACTTTTGGGGATGCCAACCCCCCCTATTTATATATATATATATTGAAGAGCAATTTCAAGTGTATCGGATAGTGGGGGAATGTGCTGGTGAATTTTGAGACACTTCCCTCAGATGAAGAAGAATAGCCCACATGTCTCCTGCTGGAATTCCTCTTTGCTTAGAATTATATATAAATTGAGATTAGTGATGAGGAGTGAGTGTTGGAACCTTCCTACCTATCTTGTTAATAATATATATATAGTCTTTGAGTTGGAACTTGCAAGCGAATGAGCTGTTTTAGTTGTCCAATATGCCCATCCCTAAGTTTTCTACCTAAACACTTGTTCATTTTTATGGATCCCCAAAGTTTTAAACTACACCAAATCTTAAACATTATTGTTAGAATTTTGAAATTATTGGACTTAACCTTTGTTGTTGTGCCAAAGGTTATGGGTGTTAGCAACAATGTAGTTCATATTTGTAATAAGTCAGCAGTTTAAACATCGTATGTTTTATTTGAAGTTTAGATCTTCAAATCGTCTAATAGCTCTATGTGAGCATTTTTTCATAATTACTCATCACGATAGTCGGACCTTACCCTTAGCTATGGTGTT
The DNA here is from genome assembly GCA_034509725.1 of Sesamum angolense. Classification (NCBI taxonomy): domain Eukaryota; kingdom Viridiplantae; phylum Streptophyta; class Magnoliopsida; order Lamiales; family Pedaliaceae; genus Sesamum; species Sesamum angolense. The sequence continues at coordinate 8,484,107 of JACGWL010000005.1, read as the reverse complement.
AATTGTTGGACATACATTTTTCTCTTTTTCTGTTATGCCTAATCTATAATTATTAGCAAAAGTGCAAATTAAATCTTTAAACAATCTTTCACAATTTAATAGTTCAACTGCGCCATGTCTATGTTGTGCCTACTATGAAGTTATTACTATGACACACACCAATTAACCCCTCATCAACAATTGCTCCTCATGACAATCAGAACCATGAAAAGGCTCTAGTGCGAAATTTTTGAACTAAAACTCCAGATCACTTGTTGTACTTAGGAATTCCTTGGTAATAATCATGAAATAGACATTAGAATACCTAAAAAATCTCGTTTTCTTACTACCAAAGTAAACTTCGAGATCCCATATCAAACTAAAATACATTTACCAAAACAGATTGCCCGAATTATCATTTATCTCACTTCGATATGACATTAATATAATATAGTGCCATCTCTATTTTAAATTGCAATTTTGTTTAATTATACCTTTTCAATTTCAAAAGAATCACATATTAATCTTACAACTAGTATTATAATCGTACGAACATTAAAGTGTTATAAAAGATCCACACGCGCACAGAATACATATTGGAAAGGGCATTGGAATACTAGGGATGAGTGTCCTAGAAACATGGCCCTTTTTCCTGGGTGGACCACAGAGGCCCCTTTATTTAGATGAAAGAAACAATACCTATTGCAGACCAAATGCACTGTGGGCCTCATCATCTCATCTGATCTGATCTGCCCTTTAAGCTTTTATGCATCACGTGTGTAGTGTTGCCCAGCAGGCTTAGCCCTGCGCCTGCTCCTGCTCCCTCAACTCAACACTCTGACCACGCTTGGGCTTGTCGGCTATTAATGGATCGCACCCACTCATCACTCCTCTCTTTCCTTCTTTCTCTCTTTAGCAAGAATTTGGAAACTTATTCAAAATCTATCTATATATATATATATATATATATATATATATATATATATTTGTGTCGGAATAAGTTGTAATTTTTTTTAAAATTGTACGACAAGAAACAGTTAAATAGAAATTATAAATTAAAATTAGTCTTTTAATTTATTTTTTTCAATAATAAATTGATGAGTGATGACATTTGCAGAACGATTGCAGATACACAATTAATTTGATTTAATTTTTATTGTTTTGATTTTGAAATGAAAAAATTATACTATGATGGTTGCCGATAAAACTTAATTTAGTGAAAATATGAAATCATATAATTAAAGAATTTTTAATGTAATTGATGAAGATTCTGCACTGGTTGTTGATTAATTATAAATTATTGTAATAAATAATATTAACTAATTATTACATAACAATTTGAGAGCACAAGATTATAAATTTTTTTAAGTTCATATTTTATCAAATTAACATTTATTATGTTCTTAATTAATTATTACAATTTAATTTCTGATTATTGTATAGTTTTTTTTAAAGCGATTATCGTATGGTTATTAATAATTGATATCGAAATGTTGAAAATTCTTTATAAAAATAAATATTACGGGATCTACTTAGTTTTAAAATTATTTTTTTTAAATTTTTATTAGAATAAAAATTTATTTTTAAATTAATTGTGAAGACCAAATTGTAAATAATTTTCTTATATATTTCCAACTCTTCATGTAAATTACATCTTCCTAATCTATCTATACTATTATAAAAGAGAACCCTTTGAGCGTACCAACTTTAAATTGCCCCAATTTACCCTTCATTTCATTTTTTCTCTTTAAAATTATTTCAGATTTGTAATTTAGTAATTTTAGTAATTTTTAATAATTTTATAATTATTTTTTCTCATAAATACCCACTACCCCATCTTTCTCTTTCTCCTTATTCTCCTATTTATTATAATTTATAATTATATTTTATTTTTCTAACAAAATTCTTTTTTTCATATCATCTCACATTAAGATTTTTTTTTGTATGCTCGCGGGAACCATGTGCTATCATATCTAGTTGTATTAAAAGGCATATAATTTGCATTTGAATACCACATGCTCTTAAAATAAAAATAAAAAAATAAAAAAAATTCTTTTTCAATTAAATATATTTTTTATTTTGTGAATTTTTAAACAACCTTTTGTATCTTGAGACGGTTTAGATCCGTCACAAAATGGAGATACGGTTCTTTGGATTATTATGATTGATAATTACATTGTTTGTCGCTGCATATTTCTGATTACCTCTTTTGTTCACTCTAGTTGCTCTCTGTTCATCCATCAATGGAGGAAAATACTTTCGATCCTGTAAGAAGAAAAGAAAAAGAATCTCTCTTTGTCTTCACCTTTCTCTTGGTTAAATCTCGAACTTTTGTACTTTTTTACGCGTGTTGATCCCTTATCGTTTATTTGTTGTGGATGAAACAGGAATTGATTCGTGCAATTTTCAGATTGGTTTGGGAAAGACGAGCTGCAGGTACGCAATTTTCTGTTTTTTTTTTCTTTTTTTCTTTTGGTTATTTTTGTAAATTTTGAATTTACCTTGACCCCTTTTCTGCTTCTTTTTTGGTCGCAGAGCGGGAGAAAAATCAACTTTCAGAAACTGAAGCTGAGGTTCGATTTCATTATGTTGTGTATAGTAGTGGGCCTTCTTGTTTAATCTCACTCGTAATATCATTCATTCCGTCATTCTTTCTTGTGCATGTGTGTGTGTGTTGAACAGTTGTGAAGCCATTCTTGCCTAGTTTGAATGCAACAACTATGTCTAATGATCTAATTACAATGTTGTGTATACTTTGGATTGAGAATCGTGCTTGATCATTCAAATTTGATTTGTCTGTAGGCGGGACCAAGCACGTCGAAGAGAAGTCGGCTTACTTCTAGTAAGAATTCTCTTGTATTGACTATCCAATTAATTAAATTCTGCATATGCTAATGCAATTTTGTGCTGGGGGCTTAAACAATCAGTAGCTCATCATTGTTGTCATGGATGGACTGAATTTGAAACAGTAGAAAGGGAACCAAATGGTGGATGATTGTAGGCATGCCTTTGAACAGAATATAGACAATGTGTTTGGATATATGCGACGTATAGTGTTCTCATGCAAAAAGTTCGTTTCAGTTTGGAAGCTTACATTGTAGATACATTTTAGAACCTTTGGTGATAAAGTTGGTTTACTATGTATACCAATATGATTTGATTTTGGTTGTGCACTTTTTCTATTGAAGCATTCTGTGTTTTATAAGTAAACCTTAAGCAATGGGATTGTAGTTATCTTCTTTGTTGAGAAATGAATTCCATTCTTTTGCAAAACTTACTAAGTGCAAGATTCTTCTGGATTATAATCCATTCTCAGTGAGTCTTGAAATTAATGCAGTGCTGGTTTCACAAACATACTTTGAGGTGTTTACATTTCTTGTGACAATTCTTTTGCAAACTTGCTGTAGGGAACATAAGCCAGCCTTGCTTTTAGTTAGCTGGTTCTCGTGTTAAACAATCATTCTGTCAAAGTTTACTAAAGAAATGAAAATCTTTACTTATCTGTTTATATGGCTAATCTTTTTGTATTTTGTTATGGAATGCAGTCAATGGAAATGCATTGAAGCTGAGCTGTGAACTCCTTCGTGTTTGTGACAGGTTTGACAGCCTAGGCTAAATACCATGGTCTTCCATTTTTCAGTCTTGAAAGAAGTTTTTGAGCACACATCAACCTGTTGTTCTTTGCAATATTTTCCAAGAGGTGGTTAAAACATATAATACATTATTTTTTGTGTTCACTTGTTGTAGAGGCTATTCAACGAGCTGCTACCATTGCTGAAGCAGAGGGCTCTCTGAAATAGAAGCAACTCATCTAGAGGGATACTTCCACAATTACTTTTAGATTTTTAAGGTACCTTGGAGCTTGAATTGTTCAATAGAATTTAGAAAAGTCTTACTAACGGTACGAAAACACTCTTTAAATTCATTTAGCACCTTGGGTTCAAGATACAGAGTCCTCCTTCTCTCTTTTTGGAAATATTCTTGCCTCCTGTTGAACAAGAACTGCATTTTCTCTCAGATGTGTCATGACTTCGTGATGTTCTATGAGCTAAAATGCATTATAAATACTGGCTGCAATCGCTGTTTCTTCTTAGATTCCTCTTCTGATCTACAATTGCAGCATTTCAACATTGTGGTGACTAGGCAATTCTCCTTGTTTTTCTGGCTTTACTTACTACTGGGTGCAATGCTGACTATGTATTTTTCCAGCCTTTTTTTCTTTATGAATGATCGAGGTTACTCTCAGGGCAGCAGAATTCGAAAGGGCTCAAGCGAGCAAACAAAAGTATTGAGTTTTGGATTTACAGTCCTTAACTCATGCACTGGGGATTTTCATGACAGCTTTGCCATAGGGATGTTTGAATGTGGGTGAAATTTATTGCTATATTAATGCAAAAGCTAGTGCATCCAGTTTGGGATAGCGCTAATGAGTCGAATGATCCGACCTCATTCTAATGTCTCTTCATGGGCAAATCTCTATCTCTTCTGTCCAAGTGCCCATAATATTGATAGAATGCAGTAGCAATTATGTTTTCTAATTATGGATTTCCTATGATTACTTCCTAATCAAATTTGTTGGGTTAAATAAATCTAGTAAACCAATGCCTGATATCTGTTGATGCCTTCTTAGTGCTCATTTCATTGTGAAACATGCTACTCATCTGAAGTTTTTCAAGTTTTCTCTTTTGGCTAGAAAAATGAGTTGATACCATAGCTTCTCACTGAGATTAAGATTAAATTGATGAAGATAAAGGGAACTAAATAATAATGACATTTTAAACATGTCTGAGAAACTGCATGAATCTGATCTTCTGCTTCAGGAAACGTGGCTAACTAGCTATGGCAAGAAGATGTCAATGGACTGACTGTGTCTGCTGTCATCTTCTGATTTTAGTGAAATCAATATATATTAAAGAAAACCAAACAACTTCGGTAAGAAAACCTTGAGCAAACAGCTTACATATATTTGACAAATTGATTAAATCAAATTACTTATATGCATCTTTCAGACATCACCACAGTTTTCTTTTAATAATTAGTGCTCTATTTGAGAACATGCACCTAGCATCTCTACTATTTGGCCTCTCCTTGGGATCACTCAGAGTGCAGAAACAGGCAACTTTAAGAACCAAGAGCATCTGCTCCTCGTACCCCTTTCCTAACAACCTTGGATCAATTGCTCTTTTTGGGTCCTCGGAAGTCATCAAATTTCTGATCCATTTCATCAAACTCATCTCATATGTGTCCTGGAAGAACTCATCAGATGGAAACTTCCCGCTGACCAGGACACCTAGCAGCACGCCGAAGCTGTATACATCGCACTTTTCAGTAAACTTAAATGTCTGGTAATACTCGGGGCAATGTATCCCACTGTTCCTGCTACATTTGACGTTGTAACATGCGTGTTAGCATCAGGGAGCGCTTTTGCGAGCCCAAAATCTGATATTCGGGCTTCCATTTCATCATCCAAGAGGATGTTTCCAGGCTTCAGGTCTCTGTGAATTATGCAAGGTTTGTGATTCATGTGAAGATACTCGAGGCCTGCAGCCACCCCTAGCGCAATCTTGTATCGGGCCAACCAGTTGAGTTCTCTTCTACCTGCAGCTACGTATTGGAGATAATCCTGCAGGCTGCCATTCTTCATGTACTCATACACCAAGTAATGGCAATTGGGCAATGGAAGATGGGCCAGTACTGGAACTAAATTCCGGTGCCTGATTTGACCTACGGTCTGAATTTCAGACCTAATCTGGCGCATTTTCTTGTTTAAAAGCTTGCTGTCTTCTTCTGTGAGCTCTTGTGCATCTCCAAGGGTCTGAATTATCTTCTTGATGGCTATTTCTTTCCCGTTGCTTCCAGGTAAAACAGCTTTGTAAACTTCCCCGCATCCCCCTCTTCCAATGACTTCGAGTGATGCTAATCGTCTTCTTTTTCCAGGAAAGCCAAGTCCTCAGGTTTCTTAATCATGGGGCTGAAGATTCTCAATCTTGTATAGTTTTTACGCCCTCGAATTAAGCGCAGGAGCAGCTTAAAAAGCAAAGAGAATACCAATCCAGAACCACTGCCTGCTAATGCTCCAGCCAAGAATATAAGAATCCACTCACCTGCTTTCTTTTTCTTCTTATTGTGCTTTTGTTTCTGTTCCGTTCTTGAGGATGGGCCTTGAACAGATGTGGACTGATTGCTGCCTAGTGAACTTTCAGCAAAAGCATATCGCTTTGGAATGCTATCCTTTTCAGCGAATTCTGAGGACAAATACTGATCAAATCGATTATTCATCGATGACACTGAGCCCTCGACTAAATTGTTGCCAGAAATGTTTATGAATCGGAGACTTGGAAAAGATCTCACGGACACAGCTACTTCTCCATCAAGCATATTACCAGCAAGATTGAGTTTTTCCAGGTTGGGAAAGTACTTAAAAATTTCAGGTCCCCTGTAAACTTGTTTGAGGATAAATCAAGGACCCGGAGGCGGATTAATGAGGATATTTCGAAAGGGATTTTCCCGAAAACCCATTGTTTCTGAGGTTTAGAACCTCAAGTTTCTTGCAGCCAATGATTTGAGGTGGGATTTGGCCCACAAGCTGGTTGTCTGGTAAGGAAAGTGCTTGCAACTCAGAGAGCTGACCAATGGCAGGAGATAGTTTTCCTCTGAGGCGTTGGGACTCGAACACAAGACGAGAAACTCTAAGGCTGTCGGAAGTGTTTGTGATTCGTCGTTCACAGAAAATTCCAGCCAAGTTGCATGGATTCCTCTTGGGTTCAATCCCAAAGTCTTTGAATATAGACAAGAGGGCATCATGGTCAGAATGGTGGAGGTGAATTCTTGATTGAACAATCAAAGTTAATGCGAAGAAACAGACGAGAAAGAAATGGGATTGAAGATGGGATAGAGCCATCAGCAGATGCTGTGGAGCTCGTGACGGTGGCGGAGGGAGGCGGAGGAGGAGGTGGTGGTGATTGGAGGCAAGGAGTTTGAGATGGTGGTTGGTGGTATATTATATTCAGAAACTAGTGTTGACTATCATGTAGCATTCTGATCCCGTGTGGAAAAAGATTGTGAGAAGGGGACCAATGGTAAGCCACAAAATTCTCATCAGCCGTTGACATGCAAATTCCCTATAATGACCCTCACACCACCACCACCACCCCCCGAGTTGCTTGGGACTTTGCAGAAGGCCAAGTCAGAATTTGGCGTTGTGCTTGACTTTTGATTCCTCCATCAAGATGGAAACAAGTGCTCCATTTCTACAATCTTGACTTGCAGTTGCTTGGCTGTTCACATCCACCACCACCATTCATCCACTTACCACTACAACAAAACAAGTCCACCTTCTATTGGGTAAATTACATTGAAACCCGTTCAAATCGGGTCTAAACATACAAATATCTTATATTTCTTATAAAATTGTAATTACACTCCTTGAGGTTGTAGCTGTAATTACAATTGTACATAAACACCTCTTAAGGCACATTATATACACCTCTAAAGGGACACCTTTAAAAATAAAGTAGAGGGTTGGTTGTGTATTTGAATCTAATTTAAGCTGTGTCAATATCATTGACCTTTTTATTTTACTGCAAGAACTAATAATTTTAATTATTTTTTTCAAAAACTAATTCCTAGTATTGAATCATATGATGAATATTATCATGTCAAAATTATATTAGAGTATCAAAATAATAAACTAGTCGAGAAATTATAATATTATGATGTCAAAAGGTAAATTGTTCAAAATTTTTGTTAATTTCTAGTGTTTCCGAATAAAACATATACCCTAGGAAGAAGAGTGAAGTGTGAAGGGAATTAAAAGATGAAAGCTTCCCATAATATGTTCCAAGCTTCAGGACCAATACTTCAAGGGATTTCTCCTTTACTCCCCGCCACTTAAATTACATTTATTTCATTTGTCTTTTCCCAATCTAAATAATTATCAATATTCGTAATTATTGATCATCAATTTTCATTTGTAATCAATTGACATTCGATGTATCTAATTATAATATTAAAATATTAACAAAAGCGAGTTGGATAAAATCAAATAATGATTTTTTGAAATAGAACAACGCACACCTGCACAAAATTAAATAAAATAGATTGTTTTCGAATTATTTTAAATATTGCGGATGATTTAAATATAGAAGACATCGCGGTTCTAAATTTATGATTATTACATTTTGCAATTCAAAGTCCCAAAATATTCTTTTTGTTTTTTTTAATGAATAAACTATAATTACATCATAAGTTTCAATCAATACACACATATTGATAGGATTCGAACCAATGACTCATCAGTCGTGGGTCCTAACATTAGCAAAACTAAATGAAACTTCATTAACAATCTCAAAATATTCTAAGAGTACGTAACGTGTAATCCAAAAATCTAGAAAAAAAATTAAAAAAAATAATAATCAAATTTTAGCATAAGGAGTAAAGGTCACAAGATAGAACACAATTCCTTTCTTTAACCAGTTTGTTGCCTTCAACTATGCAACCCATGCATGCTATATATACACACATAAAACCCAAATTATAGCAACAATTTTCTATATAGTTTCTTCATTTTCCACAAATATTTTTTCTATGGAAATTTGTGCATGCATCTCTAAGAATTACCTTTCCTTTGTGATATTTAATAAATTTTTTTTATCTAACTTTATTATGATGTTAATTCTTTATTTAATTGTTTTTATTTTAATCATATACTTAACTTTGATATGAGTAATAATATTTTCTCAATTCCTGACAGGCAGCTTCTCCAGCCGATATATTATGGGAATTTCAGGTTGGTTTTTTTCAGTGTGTGTTTTCTTTCTTCTTTTTTTTTTGTGTGTGTGTGTGTGTGTGTTGGAGGATACTTAAGTTGCTGATCATTTATATTGAATTGGAAACATGTTGAATGAATGCCAAGTCCCAGACTTGACCTGGAAGATATTTGGCCTTATTTAACCAATTCTGATGATCTGAAATGAAAATGATCAAAAACACTAATGTATGTTGGTTTAATTGATAAGAACGAATGCAGATCTTGTGACAAGAGTATAATTGTTTAATTAATGAACTTCGAGGCATATGTGTGTGTGTGTTTGACGTTAGATTGTATAAATGAAGGGCTGAAAGTCCAATAAGGTACCTAATGATAATTAAGGTATGTTGTTCGTTATTTTCCAGCTTTTTGCTTGAATTTTTTAGACAAAGTTCTGATTTAAGCATCGGATGACTTTTACTGAAAAAAAAATCCAATATTTTGTTGCGAGTTTGAGGTTTCATTGTGCTTTGTAAAGGTTGGAAGAACACAAATTTTCAGGTAACAATATCACCATTTGTTCCTTTACAAAGTGAAGTATATTAACTCAATATACCTTTGAATTCTTTAGTTCACTCTTTGGAACCTTACCATTTCTTTAAAACAATAATTATATTAAGAAAAAAGGTAAATTATTGCACTGACATACTTTGACGTTAGCGCTGATTGCACAAATACTCCTATTCTTGACAATATTTCAAGTATATTTTGTTGAGGAGGTGTCGATATAATTTACCATAAAGGGATTTTTGTGTAAGTTTTTGTTCCTTAGGAGGTGTAGATTATGTAAATTATTACTATAATTTTAGTAGGTAGTGCTTGTGTAGTTAGACCTAACTTGGGGGTTTCAGTGTAATTTGTTCTAAGAAAGAAGGAATAGAGAAACAATGAAGTATAGATCCCTTAACATGAAAAACTTCTCTAGACATGATAGTTCCATGATTCTAACATCTCTTCAAGGACAGAAAAACAAGACCAACAATGAAGTGCAGTGATAAAATCAATCTTTATTCTTAAAACATTCAAATGGTAGCATTTTGGCATCCTAGATCTTCCCAAAGAGACCTAGAGGTACATATCACAAACTGAAATTAAACAAAAAACTTAAGTTCACCACTTCACCAATAAGCACCATTCTTGAAATATGGTTGAGATCAATGACACTCAATCATCGCAACAACGGTACATAAAATACTTCTCCATCGGGCGATGACACTCTGAACAGACAACCATCTCCGGTACATCATCGATTCCTGGAAGTATAAGCTGATTGCAGTGATCCTTGGTGTGATGGCCCTCCAAGTAGATGTTCAGTGCTGGAACGAAGCCCTTTTCCCTTGCATCGTCGGTCCAGCTCCCGAAATCAGCTAATGCATGCAGCATTGCATCGCCTCTAGCCCTGGCCATCTCACCGGCTCTTGATCCTGACCCTTTGCTGAACAGAGCCCATCCTTGATGACTATCAGCATATGTGAGCATAGTAAGCACCTCAGCAAGAATGTGATCACCAGGCCGTTGTGTGGTTGCAAGAGTCGAGCCGTGGTGAATCTTTGAGTACATCATGCTTTCCATCCGCGTCCAGAAGTACCATATGGATGTAGGATCATTCCAGCAGTGGCTGAGACGGTCTGTGGTTACCATCTCATTGAGCCGTTTCACACGTTCCTTGCTCGTTTTCTTGCCTACATAGACCATTTCTAGGCTGATTTGTGCTGCAGCAGCGACATTTCTTGCTGTCATTTTGAACTCCTGGAGCCTTTCCTCGTTTTCGCCTCCATATAAACAGATGACCTTATCTTCACTTATCTGACAAAGACAGAAGCAAGATTCAGGAATGGATTAGTCCAATAGTTTAAGATCAAGCAATGCGAGGTATACATGAACTGACAAATGTGATTTTTACCCAAGTCATAATTGATTTATCGATGCCATTAACCACCAGCTCAAGTCTCCATTTCTCTTCTCCCCACTTGGCTAACTCTTTTGTGCTGCTGAAAGGGTATGCCACGTTACCCCATATCCGCACCATGTGGATTGCATTTGGGTTGGCCAATCTGCCTTGTGGATCCAATGACACAAGAATTGGCTTCTTAGAATAGTGCCACGCCTCCTTGATGTACCTTGAAACTGCTCGTTCCAACAAGCGCGGGTGCTGCAGCATGTACCATGGCATCATCGACTGCAGATGCTGAAATGTGTGCTCGTGCTCTTCGTTCCATGTGGTTGTCTTTTCCACGATTGGGAGCCAAACGATTTCGTACTGGAACTCTTGCCTACTTCTTGATTCTTGATAAATATGGCTTAGTATACGAAGCTCGTCAAGGGAGATATCGAGATCTGATATGAGTAGCAAGACGGTCTTTCCTATAAGAGCTTCAGCCCCAACCTGTTCAGGAGTAAGTATTTCTTTCTAGGTAAGTAAAAGATATACAGGTCGAAAGAAGCTGTACTATTGGATTTTGACAGATACATACCTTTATCTTCTTATTGTTGCCAACTTCAAGTGGATGTTGGCCATCCTTTGAGTGGATCAAGTGCTTGAGTATTCTCTGGTTGTCCAAATGTGGTGCTGTCTCAGACAGATGCACGAGGGTTTGATAGTACTCATTGTGTTTCTTCTCGTCTGCAAGTTTCTAACTCCGCCCTTTAGAGGATCACATAATGTCTTAAGCAGACGACTAAATTTTCGGTATTTGTTAATACTCTTACCTATGTGTTGATAGCAGAGGCCAAGTTGTGTCTTGAGGTGGTCCTGTATGCTGGCTACCTTGTGTCCTAAACTAGATATCTCCCAAGTTTCAGCAGTCAATGAAATTACCCTGCAGATCGAGGCCTAACAAGGTTAACATGTTCATCTTTTCTGGTACAATTAAATGTGTAAGGAAAATTTTCAAGTCTTACTGTTGACTCATTCCAAGAATATCAGTGACCTGAGACGTGCACACTACCAAACTTCTTATCGTCCAATACACAGCAATTGGGATATGAGACATTGCAATGGCCATCGGCTCTGCGTCATGCGATATGTACTTAGACGGAAGCCTTCCAATCTCAGCAATGCACCTTGTCAGCTCCAACGACACTTTCACAAGGCTGTTTGTCGTGTCCATACGAGTTTTCATCACATCAGAAAGCTCAAGTATGTCTGGCAGTTGCCTCAGGACAGCCAGTGACTTTGCAAGTGGATCGGTAGTGAAATTTTCAGCAATGAGCCAGAACTGGCCGTAGTTAACCGAAAACGATGCCAATGCCAGCACAGCCTTTGCATCCCACGTGTAGCTTGATAGCAACTCCAGTATCGCAATTGCTGATGCATGGGCGTCTCCCCCAGAACACCTGCATGTCAACTGAGAAGACGGACAAAACGTCTGTAACGACTAACGCTTACATAACAGGTACTAATCGATAACGAAAAAGAGTTCAACTACTTGCCTCACAGGAAATCTTGTTTAGTAAAAAGGCCAATGCGCCCTGAATGCCATCAAAGCCTGACAGGGCTGCAGCTTCCTCTGCTACATCCGTATGCTTATGTGATCCCTGAAAACGAACAAGAACGACGAATATGAGCTGAAATAAATGAAGGAATCAAGTGTAAAAAAGTACAACATACATTGAGAATGCCATCAAATCCAGGGGAAACAAGATTGAGGATGTCCCTGATGATGACAAGAATGGCATCAACATCAACTGCACGATTATCATGAGCATGAGTAGCCTGGATTTGCTTCCTGAGTCCGGTGTCATCAGATAATATCAAACGACGATCGTTACGAATAATTTGATTATTCTTAGCCTGCTCAGTAACACCTGCCATTTCTTGCGTTATTCCCCCTTTTTTTTTTTTTTTTGGTTTTCGTTTCTAAGGATTTTGTATGGTGTTTTAGGCTACAAGATACAAGTCATATATAGTGAGGAGGAAGGGAATAAAGCCATGTTTGGATCAAGTTCCTTGCTTGTAAATAGATAAAGCCATTTCCAGTTGGATAAGGAATTTCCACCATGGCCCTCCATTCCACCTTTATAGCATAACATGATATTACTATTTACAAGCTACATGCATTTTAGCTTAAGGGCAATAAGAAGAAGCAACGGGGAAGTTTAAAATACAAGATAAATTATATTAAACACCCTTAAAATTAGATTTAATTACACAAATATCTCTGTCATTTATAAAATCATAAGTGTACCATTTAAGTTGTAGTTATAATTACAAGAACACCTCATTAGTAAAAATTTTACACAAACATTAACTAATGTACATATACACGAACACCCCTTATAATTTTAATTTTACAAAGGATTGGGGTGTTTGCACAATTTGGCCTAATTTTAGGCCAAATCGATGTAATTACTCAAAAAATAAAAATAGAAAAATAAGTATCTACTTTGCTTCACTTAGCATTATCTTTAATTGAATGATTTATAGGGTGTTTCCTTAAGCTTACTAATAAGATTTTTATATTGATACATGTTATAAGATGTGTTTGAACCCTAGGATGCTATATCTTATTTTTAAAAGAAGTTATTTAAGTATTTAGATAAAATAAGATCATAAATATCATAATATGTTATTAATAGCTAACAAATTTATAATTAATGTAAAGAAATCAAACTAACTTGTTAATATTTTGAATATAAGTTTGAAACCGTACTTTCTTTAAGAGATCTTATACGTTCCTAAAATTTTATTTTTGGATCTTATAATTATTTTTTCACACTTTTCAACATCTTATAAGATATTTTAACAACTTATAAGCTCACCCAATATCTTCTAATTCTCGTCACACATCCGTCCCTGTTTATGCAACAACAAGAACAGTCACAATTCTTTTAGTTTCAGAAAAGAGATAAGAAAGTGTTATCACAATCACCTCTGCTGAAATTTATAATTACGGATTACCTCATCATTGTTTAGACTCCCCCTAATTTGAATGTCCGACTAACAACGAGTCCATTCTGTTAACTTTCATTAAGTTTTCATTCAATTATTATGATGAACTGCTCAAAACACTCTTTTGAATTAAGAATTATAATATTATATATGTTTTTAATTTTTTTAAAATATTTTTATGGATTAATAAGCTCTTCGAATTATTCAATTTATCCACCCTCAACTTATTTTCTTATATTTTATCAAATATGTACTTTTTACAAATTCAATAAGTGTAAAGTAGTATTTTCTGCATCACCATTTAAAATGAAAGGTAATTATAATTTCTCAAATTATAAAGAGTATTGATAATTATAACAAACCTCACATGCAGTAGCTGTAAGTTTACTCTAAAACTATAAGTTACTTATAAAAATTGGGATTATAGATAAAGTGAGTGAGGGCTACAAAAGATCAGCCCCCTACTATTTTTGCCTATGTAGGATTAAAAATAATTTAAAGAAGTATATAAAGAACAAAGAATCATCTAAAATAAGTAAAAAAGATAGGCAAATGACATGTATACTCATAATTCATGTAATTATAATACTAAATCTTACACAGACACAACTTTGTGTCTCTTTTCTTTTAAGAATTATGGTAAGAAAAGAGAAAAACAGAAAGAATAGGGTGGAAGCATATGATGCTTCTTTGTCATTTTTGGGTATTAAATAAATAAGAGGCCTCTCTATTTTCATGCCTTTATGATGTCAGCAGTACTTTAACTTAGTGTGATTTGCAGCATTCTCCACATGGTGAAGAACAGTGTTATATATACTTCTTTACTTAGTTGAAGCAAAAGCAAAGGCAGTAAAAGTCCCATCAACTTTCCTTCATAGCAATGACTTAGGTAAAATTTTATTTTTAATCATGTAATTAGAGGGGTGTTAATTTTATTTTAAGCAATAGCACTTATGGTCTTTTTTTCCCCCATTTTATATATCATGTCTCATAATTACTTAGTGAAAATTCAATCTTTCAGTAAGATATTTAAAACGCATTTAATCTTGTAATTTTTGAATTTGTCTAAGATTTGTCCAATTTGGATTTGGAGTTATCTTTGAAACTAGACCTGTCAATTAATAGGACAAAAACCCAAATCCAAGAAACACTCAAAAAAATTTTCTATACCAGATTCTACCCATTCCATTGAATCCAACTCAAGACCCATATGACTCATGGGTCTCTAGATTCGACCAAGACTCGACTTTTGGGTGGAGTCAAATCTAGATCCATTTTTTTTATATATTTTTTATGCAAATTATACTAATTAATTTAAATTTCTTTTTTTATTTTTTCTTCATAATTTCAATAAATTTAGAATTGTTGAAACTAATTCACAAAATAACTCTTTTTGGATAGATATTTTTAAATATTATATACTTTATATACCATTTATAAAATAATCTTATGAAAATACCAAATCTATATATTTAATAGCAATCAAATTTAGTTATAAAATTTTAAAATTCAATTTTATCACCTCAGGTTTTCAAATAAATAATATTGCCTATGAAGATATTGAAAAATATACCCAGCATGATAATATAGTTACTCAATCAGTTATATAAATTATTTATTATTTAAAAATATATATGATTAAAGAATTAAATGATAAATAATGCTATGATGCATGAATGCTTTTAGATTTGTTCACTTGAATGTAGATCGTAGGGTGTTCAATTCGATTTAACCGAACTGAGAATCTGTGGGCAATAGACATCTAGACCATACTACTAATATATAGAACAAAGAACGTTTTCACAATTTTGACATTTACTAGTATTTAAATAGAATTAAAACATAATAACAAAATAAATTAAAAAAAAAACTATCCAAATATCGCTTGATGTTTCCCTCTTATTATATACAGGTGAGGAAAACACAACAACCATCTTATGATTAAAATATTACAATTGCAAACAATTCCACACATCCTCTTGTTATTCAGGAGATTCACATGTCCAGATGCACCTAGCTGGACTTTATGTAACTAGGACGACCTGATCCCAACCCCGACTCAAATCAAGCTCTGATCCAAGCCAAACACTCTGTGCTTATAGCCACTAAAACCAAGCAACAACCATATAAACGGTATTAGTACAAAACCAAATCTCGCCTTAACATACAGCTTGGAACCACCAAACCACAACAATTTTAAACCAAAGAAAAATCTGCCTGTGCCACCAGACTACAACAATTATAAACCAAAGAAAATTATATCCCGATTAGAGTACAAGACTACGAACCAAATACTTCGTCGACATATATCTCCATCAACTATAAAATCCAAAATGACAGAGTTTAAAAAACTTATGTGAATGTCCGAAGGAATAACAATTGCATCCAAACTATAAAGAAGAGAAACAAAAAAGACACACTCTTCGGTGTTGTCAACTACATATCCGACTTTCCCCTACTACGTCTTATTGCTTCGAGCAGGTGATGTGAATAAAAAAAACCCATATATCACCTGATAATCTGACCCTTACACAGAGCACTCTGCTGACCAAAGTCGCAACTGAGAGGAAATATTAAGACAATCACGAAACCCAGGTGATTGCCCTTATTGTGCATATCAGAGAAACGACAATTTGAACACTTTGTGTGATACTGCATTCTGAGAAAAGCACCCTGCCAACCAAACATATTAAGCAAACTACAGTCTACATCACCTTGCATCTATCTTGACCGATGAAAACTACAAATTCTCAAGATCTCCCATCAATTGGAGAAGACGAACACTATGCTTACAGTTCCAGAAAAGGAGGGAAGCAAGGGTGATTTGAATTGAGAAACACTAGAGGAAGCATTAGAAACAATGCTACTTTAGGCTGAATTCAGCATCAATACTACAGAAAACTATACTACAAGCGATGGGCAAATGCCAGCATGTAAAAAGAACAGTTGTTCTACATACTTGGTCACACTAAAATACTATATAACACAGCAATCCACGATGCAAATTAAAAAATATAAGAATCTAGGACTTTGTCGACATTTCCATAAATTTCTGCTTCAGAATCAAGATGAAAATCGATCATTGAATTACAGAACATATATCTAGAAGCACTTCAATGTGCGAAGGAGGAGAACGAAGAGGTAGAACTAATAACCAAAATAATAGAAAAGAAGGAATCTGACAACCTTGCCCCCTTGCTTGTCTTCGGCCTTGACAAGTCCTATTACGAGATCAGTCAGCCAACATACCCAACACTAACCAGGAAAAAAAAAGAAAAATAGAGGCCCAGGTTGCAGATAAACAACTCAAAGAACTATCAGCTTAATAAACAATTGCTTGCCTGCCAAAGCCTAGTATAAACTACATTCAACTAACCAATGCCTGCATTCAAGAAGCAAATAGCATAATTACCACAAACTCCCAATGTATCAACCATGTACACCAAAGATCCTGCTATGGGATGCACAACAAATTGCAAATTTTAAATGTCCAACAAACCACTATTGACATTAGCACACAATGTACAGCATGCAAAGCCTAGTACAGTGCTATCTGCTAACCAAAGGTGAAGAAAAAAGGATCACAACACTCATCACCAGTATGAATTATCAGGTGCATCGCATCAGAGAGGCCGCAAAGACTCTGACCACAAGAATTTGAAAAATTCAAACCTCAAGAGTGCCACAACAAACAACAACAATAAGTATTGAGAGCAAGAAGCAGCAGCAGAAGAACCCCTACAGGTCAGTGGACCAGACAACAGAGAAAAGCACCCTAACACCATATAAAACATTATCCAACACCCCAGCGAACTACTGAACCTTCCACCTACCATGACCAATGTATCTCAAATTTTCCTTTTAACGAATAGAACGAGATATATCACATCCATGCTTACAGTTACCTTAAAAAAGACAAAAATAGTTTACTACTGGGTTAAAAGAAATGTCAAAACAGGGCTAATCCTGGAGGAGAGGTCACAACCAATTAACACCAGAAGGCATAGTTCTGAAAAAAAGAAGAGAGTGGCTCTAAGCAATAGCAAAAGCAGTTCTTAGAAGAAAGAGCAGAAAAGAACTAATATGTTACAATCTCAATCACACCATCTGCAGCAAAAGCAACATCTGCCAAACCAAGAACTAAGCAACCGACTCTGTAACAAGTTCCACTAGTGGACAAAATCTCGTAAGGCATGCGGTTTCACACATCATTACTGAATGCAACCTAAGTAATCAATAATCCGAAGCAGAATACAAGAAGGAAAACTAAACCTTTTCCAAACATATCCCAAAATTCCCCTGCAGAATCTGGAAAACAAGTTCATTGTTCAAATATAAACCATACACTTAAAAGAGCTCATCGAAGTAACAAACAAGAATCAAGACCTAATTACCAGACCGATCATTGGTATGCCTTACAATCTAGAACCAAATTAATCAAGACCGATCTAGAACTAAGCTAACTCAAACCTGTCTCCACCATGACATACCTTGTTTTGTCCTTTCCTGTCCTCTTTACCGTACCTAACACCCAAATAACAACCCCAAAATGCACATACTAGGTTAAACCACTTAAATACCGCTCACTAACAAACAATTCCAAGCAAAATACAGGATAAAGAATCAAATTTGTAACTTATCACCAAGTTCCCTCGCAGAATCTAGAAACCCAATTATCATTCAAATATAAGAGCTAAAGTGATATATGCAAAGAGCAAGAACCAATAGAACTAAAAACTAAAATCACATTGAAAAGAATGAAAAACACTGACAACTGACTTTCCTCTTGTCCACAACACACCTTGTTTTCCTCTTTCCCACTCCTACATATCCAAGCTCCTCAAAGATACATCCAACACCAAAGAAAATTACATATCTTGTTTTCCCTTTTTCATGGCCTATTTCTCATAAGTTCGTCACTAGCATGCCATACAACCAGAAGAGCCCCTAAAAATGCAAATAAACAGCTTGTTATTAACTCAGACCATTCTTATTACATCAGCAAAAAATATAACAATCAATAATCTCAATAAGATGAGAAGAGGATGCATTAATTAATATCACCTCACACCTAAATTCCCCTGCAGAACATTCACATCTAAATAATATACCAAAATGGCCTACATGAATGCGAAGCAATAAAACTAAAAGCTATAGTTGGAAACATGCAAACTAAAATCTATCCCCACCATCATCCATGACACACCTTGTTTTGTCCCTTTCATGTCATCTTCCTCCATACCTAATACCTAAAAACAGCCCCAAAATCCAGATACCTGGTTGAACAACTTAAAAACCACTAATCAACATATAATCCCATTCAGAATACAAGATAAAGAATAAAAAATTGCAACTTATCTTCAAGTTCCCAGTGCAGAATCTAGAAACCTAATTATCATTCAAGCATAAAGCTCATATGAAATGTAAAGAAGCAAGAAGCAATAGAACCAACAACCAAAATCACAACGAAAAGAATGAAAAACATGGAGACTGACAACTGATGTCGCTCCTGTCCAGAACATATCTTATACTTATTCACACCTTACTTCTCCAAATTTGCTCAGAGACATACACACACCAAAAAAGGAGCTCCAAAGTGCAAAAAAACAACTCCATATCAATTTAAGCCTCTTATCACCTCAGCAACACAAATTAAGCAATTAATAATACTGATCACAACCAAAGAATCAAAGGAACTTCACCCAAATTTCCTCCAAAATATCTAGAAACCAAATTAATCATCCACCTTACAATACGGATGTGGAAGTGCCTGTGTGAATGCCTAAGAGAAATAAGCAATAGAACTAATAACCAAAACTATACTAAAAAAAAAAAAGGAAAAACACATTGAAAATTGTCTTTCCTCTCGTTCACACCTTAAAAGCAGGCTGAAAATGCAAATTAAGCGCTTAATATTAACTTATACCAATTATCATTGAGTAGACGATTGACTCCTGCTAACGCCTAATACAATCTGCATCCTTCTAACCAATGCCGCAAACAAAAATAAAATAGCAATCACCACAAAATCTATTGGATTTAGAAACTGACTACCCTAATCATGTGCACCAGAGAGATGAATTTCTAACCACGAGTTGAAAAGTTTACACCTAAATTAGAGTAATAGTAACAACAAAACCAAAAATGATAACCAACAGGTCAAATAAATGGAGATAGTACTTGCCTAGAACGGAAATCTCATGGGAGCACCTTACCAATGAACGATATCAATATTGTTCAACACCTAAGCAAACTAGTGATTAACCTTCCATCCACATTTAAAAATAAGACATCACAATTCAACTATCAAGATTTTCCGTCATAAAAAAAAAAAACTCATATTTCTGCTTATGACCCAAAAACAATTTAGCAGCAAAACAAATAGGAAACCAACCCACCAAACAAGAACCACTCCTCATGAATATTCCAGAAAATAGGCAAGGAAATCCTTTCCATAGTCGTTCTTTTGCTAGTTCTGTGAATTCCCGAAATTCTTTCTCTAATTCTACAAATTCTTGTAATTCTTTCCCTATTTCTGCAAATTCTTAAAATTATTCCTCTTAATTCCATAAATTCTTGAAATTCTAGTTCTGCAAATTCTTGAAATTATTCGTCTTAGTTCCACAAGTTCTTGAATTCTTTCTCTAGTCCTGTGAAATCTTGTCATCCGTTCTCTAATTCCGCAAATTCTTGAAATCATTCCTCTTAATTCCGCAAATTCTTGAAATTCTTGAAATCGGTCCTTTAATTCCGCAAATTCTTGAAATTCTTTCTCTACTGTTAATTCTTGTAATTCTTTACCAAAGTCTTCAAATTCTTTCTCTAATTCTGTGAATTATTGACATTCTTTCCCTAATTCCGCGAATTCTCGACATTCTTTCTCGAATTCCGCAAATTCTTGAAATCATTCCTCTTAATTTCGAAAATTCTTGAAATTCTTGAAATTGTTCCTCTTAATTCCGCAAATTCTTGAAATTCTTGAAATCATTCCTCTTAATTCCGCAAATTCTTGAAATCGTTCCTCTTAATTCCGCAAATTCTCGACATTCTTTCTCTAATTCCGCAAATTCTTGAAATTCTTGAAATCGTACCCCTTAATTCCGCAAATTCTTGAAATTCATGAAATCATTCCTCTTAATTCCGCAAATTCTTGAAACCGTTCCTCTTAATTCCTCAAATTCTTGAAATCATTCCTCTTAATTCCGCAAATTCTAGAAATTCTTTTTCTAGCTCTGTGAATTCTTGAAATTCTTTGCCCAGTTCTGCAAATTCTTGAGATTATTCCTCTAATTTCCGCAAATTCTTGAGATCTTTCCTCTTAATTCACAAATTCTTGAAATCCTTGCTCAATTCTGTGAATTCTTGTAATTCTTCCCCTAAGCAAATTCGTGCTCTACTCCCATGAATTATTGAGATCCTCGTTCTAATAACCGACACAAAACGAAAAGGATATGAGCGGAAACACAAAACTAACTCCGACATACCATGTGATACCCATACTTCACATAAATCCTCCGCCTTTACATACTAATGAACAAACCCCAGAACTGAATCGATAGAACAAACATGATCCAAGCAAACCATAAAAACCTAAATCACTGCTCTCTCGCGAATCAACTTCACCCGAAACAAGAATCACATCCAGGAACCCCAAAAAACAGAGGAAACTTGATACCAAGATTCCTCAAGAATCAAAGCATAATGGCAGAGCATACATCAACTAACACCCGACTCAGACTAACCCTTCAATCACGAGAATAACTAAGAAACATTAAACACTAATAAATCAAACACAAGACGCGACACTCTATTAGTCCAAAACAACATAGCACCGATGACAAATATTATCAAACTATGGGTATGTGCAGAGAGAGGGATGATTACATATATATAGACGCTGTCTGGCGGCGTTGACGGATGATATTAAATTGATCGGACGTCACAGAATAAATTGTACTATTCGGGGTTTGAGTCGATGACGCAAAGCGTAAGTCGGTGCCCAACGGTCACTTACTGTGAGCTATCCGGAAATTTCGCGCGCTTTTCAAACTTTTGGCTGTTTGGGCTTTACCGGATTAGTAAATGGGCTTCTATGTGGTTAGGCCCAACTACTTCAAGTGTACAATGTTGGGATGAAGTCCAATGCCATTAGGCCCAATTGAAATTCTAACCTATAATTAACTATAAAACTACACTTAAAAAAAAAAGACGAAATATTTTATGTTATGCACTTATAAATAATTTGAATAATTTCAGGAAAAAAGAAAAGAGAAAAGATTACAGTAATTAATTACACTAACTTTTAAAGGAAGCCGTTGTTTTTATTTTTTATTATTATTATTTTAAGTGAGTATGGATTGATTTTTCGTATTTTTTATGGTAGAAACTTAAACTAACTATCTGTACAACTTAAAGAAGGTGAGAATATATTTTATAATTACATAAAATTTTTATAAGTACGGCCAACCTCATCCGATGAGAGTTGTGTAAACAATTTTTATTACTTAATGGTGGAGCATTTATTTACAACCAGACAATGTTAAAAGTAATGATTGAGTTCAACTCAAGGCTCCCTTCAAACAATCGAAATTTTTGAACTAACTAGCTCAGAAAACAGGTACACTTGTGCTGTTGAGATTGAATTTTCTATTCTAAATTTTATTGTATTTTTTATTTTATTTAATATATACATTTCACTTAATTTTTATATATACACGTTACGTGTATAATGATTATACAGTGAATATATACATTTTGTAAATTTTTATTTACACCCACCTTATAATGATTATACAATGAATATATACATTTTGTAAATTTTTATTTACACCCACCTTCATGGAAAGGGAGTGTAATTTATCCCTATTTTCTTTGGTAATATGGGCTGCCAATCTGCTAACCCAACATGATTGGGCCTAAGCTCACAGCCCATATCCAAATTTTGAGATTACAATAGTTGGGCCAGATCCTAAACAAGCCCAAAAACAAGAATGTATTTAGATGCACGTGAGGAGCACGTGGGAGAATGGGGGCTGCAGAGAGAGACACGACGCAGTAGAGGGAGAGGGGTATAGAAAATGCGAGAGAGTCGGAAACAATTAAAAAAATGCCTTCCACGTCCTATTACGCTTCAGTTATCGCGTGCGCCTCCCGCTATCGTGCGCCCCTGAAGTTATCCTTTTTATACCTCACTCCCCGCCACTTCCACCACCGCCGCCTTAACACCATCCCTCCGTTGCAGCTGGCCGCCGCCCTCACCATCTTCTCGTCCCGCTGCTGCCGCCTTCCTAGCCCTCACCTCTTCACGGGGAACTCTCTCTTCTCCCGCATGGAGGTACACAGATTGACACACAACTTCACACTCTCCCTGCGTTTTGTTTTAATGTTTTTATGTATGTTTTCTGTTGGGAGGGTACTCAGTTCAAACTGCGGAAATTTGAATTGTGGCTGGAAGGTTTAAAGTGGTGGTCTTGTATTTTTTCTTTGAAGTAGTTCGCGTGGAAAGTTGGGAGTCGGGGGCGATACAATGTTAATACTGTAAGA
The DNA here is from genome assembly GCA_034509725.1 of Sesamum angolense. Taxonomy (NCBI): domain Eukaryota; kingdom Viridiplantae; phylum Streptophyta; class Magnoliopsida; order Lamiales; family Pedaliaceae; genus Sesamum; species Sesamum angolense. The sequence continues at coordinate 8,460,885 of JACGWL010000005.1, read as the reverse complement.
CATTAATCATATGATTGGTTACTGGCTGTATTATAGATTATTGGTAAGTGGTGATTGTGAGTGATCGATGCCTTCAAACTGAGTTAGTTAAACGTGTAGGCATAGATTACAGAACTAGTTTAATTGGATTTTCTTGCTGTATTCAACAGGTTTTTAGTGTTACATGTTAGAAGAGTGTAAACTGGATTCTTATGAGAAAAAAAGCAGTATGTGGAAGTTATGTGATTTTTTGCTGCAGTCAACCATGCTGCAGTCAACCAGTTTTTAGTGTAATATTTCAGACAATGCTCTAATATAATTTTTTTATCTATTATAACTGTGCAGCTTAAATTTTTGTAAATTTTAATGGGAAAATTTTGCCATTTTATAGTGAAATGCATGAAAAATGCAACAAAATCAATATAATTCCTCCAAAAAGCGTAGTGGTTTTCAAATCATAAAAAACCATCTTGGACCTTCTAAAAGTGGTTTTCCATCCTCACTTAACGGTTTAAACGGAGTTGAGACCAAAAGTGCAACACTTTTTCTTTCCGTGGGACCAAAAGTGCTGAGCTCATAACGTATGGGACCAAAATTGCAACAGTACCTATCCCGTGGGACCAAAAGTGCAATTTTCCCTTTTTTCTGGTTAGAATATATATGATGGTTTGTGCTGGTCAGACATCTCATTTGAGTTTCTTCATGGGGCTTTAGATTTGAAATTGTTGCCTCTGAGTGGTTGAGGTGCTTAGGGTGCTCTAGATACTTTATATTTTAGGGATCTTGCAAGTTTGATATATTTGATATTGCTATTATTGATGTTGTTACAATTGTTTTATGAGCACTTTGTGACCTATGGTAACTGAGTATTTTGTGATAAGCTCGTACCTTTGATGGGAGATTATCGTTTAATTTGGTGAGTTAAAATTGTTGTTGTGAAATGCAATTTTAACTTCCATTGTTGCAGTTTCCAGATTTGGCAAGTTCACATATAGCTCTTCATGCAGGGACGGGGTACTTGACTGCGTGCTTTGCGGTTATGGTTGGACCGCAAGGTCGTGCTGTTGGTGTAGAACATATTCCTGAGTTGGTTGAATCTTCCATAAAGAACATCCAAAAGAGTGCAGCAGCTCCACTCTTTGAACAAGGATCCCTCTTAGTGAATGTTGGTGGTATGTCTTGAATGATCTTGTTGCTCTTCTATTTGAGATATATGTTTTAGTCTCTTTTTTTGGGGAAAGTGTCTCCATTTGCATATGTTGTGTTTATTAGGAATAAAACTGGCGATTCATTGATTTTTATGCAGAAAATAAATGTGGTATTAGAATGCAAATTGTGTAATATAAATGGAATTTAACTACTTAAATCAAAATACATCTGTCATATATAAAATGGAAATAATGGGTGGACTCAAGGAAAATTAACCTACCCTTCTGTTCAGACTTGAACAAAGTAAGTAGAAAAGAAAGATAAAAAAGAAGGAATGTTCACAAGATTTTCGATGTTTATGTTGGTTCAAGCATGAAAAAGAAGTAAAATAGTGTGTTGGCTGAGAATTGGTGTTTGATTGAATTCTTAGATAATAATACTTATAGGTTTTTTGTGGTTGAAAGTTTTCCACATTCAACCTGGGAACAAGATACTCCCCCCCCCCCCAAACAACATTTATCTGCCCTGTCTTCTCTTGTTCAGTTCTTCTATTCTTTTCTTTATCCAAGGCAACATTATTTGTAGAAAAGTAGCCCTTCTTACAATGTCAGTGCCCATAGTATCTACTGCAGAACACGACTTGAGAACACCCATCACTTTCTGCAATTTTCTTTAACAGATGGGAGACTAGGATGGCCTGAGTTTGCACCTTATGATGCTATCCACGTTGGAGCTGCTGCACCTGAAATTCCACCGGCACTTATCGAACAATTGAAACCTGGTGGTAGATTGGTGATCCCAGTGGGCAACATCTTCCAGGACCTGCAAGTTGTAGACAAGAATGCCGATGGCTCATTAAGCGTCCGTAGCGAGACTTCAGTTCGTTACGTCCCGCTTACAAGCCGAGAAGCTCAGCTTCGGGGTTATTAGTGGTATGTGTTCACAGCAGGTACACTAGGGGCTTGGTCTGGATGGTACGCCCATGTATATATTATGTGAATCGACGACTCTTTCCCCATCCAAGCGGAAAAGAGGGTATGTCAGGAAGAAAACTCTTCGCCTTTGTACATAGAAGTTTGTTTTTGGTTCTTTGCCATGTAATTATAAGCATGAAAATAACTAATGCTACTACCAATGGTAACATTCTAATATTAGCTCTAAATACTTCAACTAATTTTGATCTGTTCTATGGGCTTGTACTATGAAGGTGTCAAATGTGGTTATCAAAATTCTCAGTATGTTCATATCTCAGTCAATGTTTGAGGACAGCTCTGATGCAAGATACGAACCACGCTATACCATCAGCATCAACTAATTATGTGTTTTCGGTAAAAATGCGAAGCTAAACCACTAGATTTTATGTCAAATTTAATATCTATTTCAAATTATTAACGAATTAAAAGGTGTCTTCTTTGTTGTTTAGAAAATTATAAATAATTTCATCATTTTAACGTTTGTAGCCCATTCTATTAAAGCAAGCCAGGTTTTCATTTATTTTGTGATGAAATGACTAAATGTTCTTTTAAATCATTAGTCGCTATTGCATGTCGTCTTTGTGTGTATGTTATAAATAATATTTTACGTTTTAAACTATATTATGAATAAGAAAAAATATATGAGTTAATACATTATATTTCTAAAAGGAAAAAAAAGAAGAAAGAAGGCAAACAAAAAAATAAAAATAAAATAAACTTAGAAGTATAATTGATATAACAATAATTTACCTTATATTAATATCAACTTGTTTGTACCACACTCAAATGAATGTGCATAATTAAAAAAATTTTAAAAAGTAATTTTTATTTGAAATATATTTGACTTGAAAAGATAAAAAATATTAAACAAAAGAAGGAAGTTATGAAAAGTTAAAAGTGAGTTAGAGTGGCAATTTAGGGGGGGGGTATAAGAGTTGCACGGTGTAAGTTAATAAATAAATTAATGAATTAAAATAAATATTAAAAAATATATAAATTTTCAGATTAAGAAAAAGTGAGGCATCAAAGTGGTGCTCTCTCTTAATAATAAAGTATAGATAATAAGACATAAATGAAATTAAGTATGCAAGAAGTTCCATTAAGTTGAATATCAAAACAAGCCGTAAGATATTTCAATTTTGATTGGATAATTAGCAATACGATTTATTTGAAACTACAATAGTATCTATTTCAGGGATTCATCTTGAGAAGTATTTTCTTTGCTTCGATCCAAATGGTTTGATGTCGGAAATATGAGCTTCTTTTTTAAAATTTAGAATTACTGCGTCCTTTCTTTTCTTTTGTTAAGAGAATTTTGTGCCCACAATACTCTGAAAGGGAGGTAAAATGCAATAAATCCAGTGAAAATGCTTCCACAACGCAAATGTTTTTGACCTTTTCCTTTTCACTAGAAAGGCTCTGATCACTAGTTCTTGATCTGATGATTGAGACAATTCTGGCAAACTACAATAGAATATCAACCACGCAGGAAAATTCACTAACATTAGTGTTGTATCAACTGGTACTTACACATTTCAGACAATATGTTTTGATCTGACATTCATACAGGAGATACAATTTCAGATCAAGAACAGACTCTGAATGAACAGCTAAAGGCACAACTCAAGATTGCATGGTTAGTACAGGACTTGTATTTCTTTCAAGCTGCACTCCCCTGGAAGTGTGACTGTCAACAATCCATCATCAGGGCTGCACGAGAATGCTGCTTCTGTCATGTCTACAAAACAAGCTCTTGGTTTTGTGCTAGAATAAGCTCCAAAACGGCCGTATCCACGTGCTTGGATTGTTACACTGCAGCCTGAAGAATCATCTGTATGCTTCAAGCTTTCGACTGCCCCTCCAGAGTTGTACATGTCGAGCAGTCCAATTGGAGAAAACCGAAAGTTTTCTCCATAGTTCTGCCAAATTATAGACCCGTCTAGTTTAAACATTGATCTTAGATTAAGTGATATGCCAAGAATATATAGTTTTCTTGCAAGTTGGCTTGTTTATCTTACCCTATAGGACAGACGGTGAAGATTTCATACTTGAGAACGTCTAAAGATACCTTTCAGGTTACCTTTCTTAGGTAACGTGTAAAGGGCTCCTGCAATGCATAGTATTCATAAAAGATTGTAATGTGGAAATCATGTTTAGCTTTCGATAAGAGCGAGTGGTCTGAGAATTTGACCTGAGTTGAATGCATATACTGCACAATGTCCGGTCCAAGTTTCACTGGCAGCATTTCCAAGTGACTCGATATCAAGTGGACTAATGTGGCCAGAGACAGGTGGATGCGCTGAGAGTGGCAAATCTTGGCGAGTGTCACGTTTGAAGTCCCAACGTCGATTTTTGTGTTCCAACTTCCTGCTCCCTGGCAAGTGGCAATTGAACACACCCTAACACGCCGGAGAACTTGTTCATGTTCCATATTTTCAGCAGGCTGCAGTTTTCAGCACGGTTAAAAGCTTAGGACAGAAGGCTGGAGTGAAAAATTATGGAGAATGGTGTTTGGTTCAACGATAGTCACCTTTTACCGTCTGTCACTGGATCATTGAATAAACAGTCACGTGTGGGACGGCGTATCTTGCTCTCAGGATCGAACCATCAGGTAAAACGAGCTTTTTCAAGATTTTGAAGTCGTGCTCCCCTGGCTTATCACTATGAAAATAAACACGTCTCGTCAGTATTTTACTTCTCAGCATTATCAGGTTTTAAAAAGAGTTTCAAGAAGTTCAAATACGTAACGTATACGGCGCAACCACCGAGTGCTCTTGCTGCTGCATGGAAGTCTGCTGTAACATGATCACTCTGCAAAAAAAGATAAAATTGTATTAGGCTATGAATTTCATCCTGGAAAGGGATTATATGCTGATCCGATGTTATATATTGTTGAAGGGTCATCGTATACTATAACTGTATGATTATCCTATTCTAGTAAAAAAAGAAACATAAGCGACTGTGGGATGGTAGAATCCATCTCCGAGCCACGTAAATTCTGTGTAGTTAGTGTTTTGATTTTCTCTCTTATTTTTGCACAGGTTTTACTTCTGTCAAGCAACTCCGAACATTATATGGGGTTCCTTGGAGTTGGCTTATCTGACCTGAAACATATCCCAGTCGACTGCCGCAATCTCCCCTTGAAAGAAACTGTTGAAAGCTACAGCAGCAACATGGGATGTCTGAATTGCTGGAACATGGGGCATGTAGTCCTCTGATACTCTTGCAACCGGACTTTTCTTCGAACTGAATTCATATTTCATGACCACACTGTATATTACTACAAAAACAAAAGAATAAAACAAAACATGTTAAAAAAATTATCTGAACCTGTAAAAGAAATCAGTGTTCTGGCTCATGCTGCATATCAAGTTATTGTTAAAGTTCTTGAGAACTGATTCCTCAAGAGCTTCTTGGTACTTTTTAGTCAACATAACACGTCCGCCATAGCCAGAACCAAGTGCTTCAACGACATTTTGTATGTCCACTTTAACTCCATCGACTCCGCAACTCGCAAGGTAGCTGTGAAGATCGTTGTAAAGTCGTATACACACAGTATGGTTTCGATAAGCCGAAGCACCACATCTCATATGGCTTTGGCTTCCTGGACTTAACACAGGATACTCTATTTTAGGTTTGTATTTCTTCAACGGTTCATGATTCGGATGTAGCCCTCCCCAGTACCCGACTAAACCAATCTGCATCATAGTACATCATCTTGTGTAAGAAATTGTTTCTCTTGATACATTGAAGAAAGAATGATCATATCCAGACACTGAACTTCAGCCCATAAGTGTCTCTGATGGTTTTTATAAACTCACTAAGATTTGTGGCGGTACACCTGCATCTGTCTGAGTGAACTTCTTGTTCTTGTCTGCTTGGTCGCAAACCTAAAATAGTTATCGGGATTTTCTATTATGAAATCGTAGTTTATGCATATAAAATATTTGATTAAAATATAAATCACATGTAGTTTACCCATTAAAATAGAAGGTGCAATATTATTTTATAACACAGTTCCAGGCTGGAATATTGCAGTGAAAAGTCTAATCAGTTTATTTAAATGAAAGTTCAACATTAGTCCCCCCTGGAATTAAAAATCTGTAATCTCCATTGATTATGCAAATATAGATTATAGTCTTATTTCTGTATGAATGAATTAGAAAATTATTTAACTGGCACAATGGGTAATTAGATAAAAATAAATTATTTATGACGGTATTAAAAAAACTATAAATTATAGCTTTTAAATGATGTTTTGATAGAATCTATCCTAAAATAAATATAAAGACAGAGTCCAAACGGTACAAAAAATTGCGTTAGCACGAGTTTTATCTTCCATTTTCTATCATATAAATTATTAATTTTTGGTTTTTTTAATAACAAAATTAAGTACAGAGGTATATGCTGCTGGACATGGTTACTTCCAGAGTTATCACTATATGGTCAAGGACTCGAGTCTATTTCTAAATGCAATTGACATAATTGTATTCTGGAACTGCACTGCCAACCATGGATATAAGGAACAATATGGGAAACTTTAGTCCAAACTCGGCTCAATTAAATTTCAACTAATTATATGACAAATATAATATACTTAAGAAAAGTGATCAATCAAATAGCAAGTATAATAAACTTGTATTGTGATTTGTTTAATTCGACTGAACTAGGTTTGGACAAGAATTTTTCGAAACAATATAACTCATTCTTGTTGACTTGTTAATAAGGAAGATTACACCAAACACTCTACGAGATTGCGTCTAATTATATAATATTTGTAATTTCTCAAACAACGACAAAATTTTATAATTATGTCAAATTTGGGGGTATCGTGGCCGTAATTTACTCTAGAAAAAGTAATGTCAATCCACTTTTATTTTAAAAATTTTATTGCTTCCTCCCCACCAGTGGAGAAAGAAAATACTACAAACTTATTCCTTTTTCTTGTTACAATTCTTCAACACTCCCATTGGAGTTGGAAACAGCTCAACCTGCAACTCCTTCAGACACACTCAACTTCTACTTCACTAACTTATTTAGTCTGAAAACACTGATTGTAAATTCCAAGGAAACTGCCTTAAAATGCAATCTCAATCTCTTTGAAGCTGCTCTCACTCTGAAGATTCACTGTCACAAGTCCATCCTCAGACCTGTAAGAGAAGTCCTCATCTTTTGTCCACCTTGCATGAAATTGGTTTTACACTTGAGTATGCTCCAAACAGTCCCCACCCTCTTGCCTTCATTCTTACAACACTGTCTTTGAAGCTGCATTCTTCCACTGCTCCTCCTGAGTTGTACATGTGAATTAAGCCAATGGGAGCAAACTGAATGTTTTTCGTTCAAAACGTGTCGATCACAATGTTTAATTAGCATCTGTTAGTAGGACTGCAGAGCAAGAAGAGTTCATGTAGTGGAATCAGACTTGAAATGGCTCATCTCACCTTTTACCGGAGAGACGGTGAATATTTCGCATTAATACACCTAAGGTGACTTCAAGAGTCTTGCTCCTCGGCACTCTGGAAACGGATCCTGTAACGTAAAATAGTTAAGAGATCAACGCTGTGAGATTTTTTTATCCTTCCAATTATTATGTTGATGATGCGCTGTTAGAAGAATTAAGAAAGTTTTCGGCATGTGGAGCTTGACGTAACATTACATATAGTCCTGGCCATCACAGATCCATATGTATCACGAGCATAAGGGAAAATTTGTGATTTTACAGTGTTCTATAAACACTTTTTAGTTGTTATATATTTGATGTATGAGTGTTTGTTGCATTTTACAGGTTACAGGTTACAGGTAAAGTGATTTCATTACAGATTGGAGGGAATATGTATACTAACCTGAGTTAAATGCATACACAGCACAGTCTCCGGTCCAATTTTCTTCTGCAATCTCATCAAGGAATTCGACATCGAGTGGACTGACACGGCCTGAGCACGACGTGGCTGCAGCTGAAGAGTTTTTGGTGGATTCAGCTGCTTGTTTCATTGGCCAACTTCCTGCACCTTGGCAGTTGAAAACTCCGACTACTCCAGCTAGCTTATTCAAGTTCCATATCTTGAGCAAGCTGATGAGATTTAGAAATAATTTTGTTGTTACTGTAACTAGTTTTAATCAATGAGTCGTCTTGGCTATTTATTTAAAAGTTCAATACAGCAAAAACGGGATTACCTCTTCCCGTCCATGACCGGATCGACAAACAGGCAGTCTCGTGTAGGCCTGCCAGCGTATCTAGCCCTTAAGACAGATCCGTCTGGAAGAACAAGTTTCTGGAGGATCTTGAAGTCATGTTTTCCTGGCTTGTCGCTGTAAATAGAAAAGCGAATCAGAGGATGTTGCTTGGTTGTAATGAGACTGATACAAGGTTTATTTGGTTTTTTACCTTACGTAAACTGGACAACCGCCTAACGCTCTTGCTGCTGCATGGAACTCAGCAGTGTTGTGGTTGCTCTACATTGAGGAATGAGAAAGGGGTTAGTATAGTAACTTAGTATTCGACTAATGTTAGTAATTTTGAGGATCCCTCGTCTCTATCTGACGTTGGAGGACAGTAACAGACTCAGCTATGTAGGAAAAAGTACACTTACATGGAACATGTCCCAGTCTGGGACAACAATTTCACCTAGGAGAAGGCTGTTGAAAGACACTGATGCAATGTGTAAAGTCTGAAAAGTTGGCTCATTCGGCATGAAATCCTCGGACGCTCTAGCAGTTGCGCTCTTCTTTGAACTAACAACAGATAAAAACATCCGTCCATTATTTCAAGACTCAACAAGGATATCATCTGATTTAAACAACTAGGTTGCAGCGAAGTAATTTACCTAAGATGCTGTCTGAGTTATGACACATACAGCAAATCAGGTTATTGTCCCTGAAGTTTTTCTCTATTGACTCGTCAAGGGCTTCGTGGTACTTCTTAGTAATCGACACTCTTCCACCGTGTCCGGAACCCAAGATCTCTAACAAGTTCTGGACATCAACCTTAACACCATCCACCCCACTGCTGGCAAGATAGCTATGCATATCATTGTAGAAGTCGAAAACTTTCTGAGGATCTATAACTCCAACTCCGAACTTCTCCAAGCTGTCAAAAACTACGTCTCTGATGTTACCGATGTTTCCTGGTGATTGAACTGGATATTCAAGCTTCGGATTGTACTTCTTGAGCACTTCCGACGATGCAAGAAGGCCGCCCCAGTACCCAGCTAAAGCGTGCCACATGTATACATGCCTGAATCAGATAGTAAATTCAGGACTTCTGAAAACTTCAATTGAGCAGAAGATACTGGTCTGAAACAGACAAACTTACTTGAGTCCATAATTCTCTTTGATGTAATGGATCAACTCTTTGAGGTTTGTGGTTTGAACCATCGGATTCTGATCCCCTAAACTTACTGTTCTCTTTGATATCTGTTAATCTGGTTGCAAATCTGTAAAACAGAAGCATCATTAACGAACTGAAAGAAACATGATTCAAATGGGACGATTTATTACATTGTCTGATTTTGAGCAAAAACTTACTGTGTTCCTTCAACAAGAGGCTCGCCTTCCTTCTGATATTCGTTCGTGGTTTCTTGCCATCCATCGTCTATGATCAGGAACTTTGGAGAAATCCCGCCTTCTTTGAAGCTGTAAAAACATGAAATTTTTCATGTTAACGAGGTTCCATTCGTGTGCAACATGAACAGAGCTTTTGATATACAAACGAACCTCTGAAGACCCTCTTTGATTCCATTTGGACTAACTTCAGTGTAAAAAGCATCCCATGTGTGCACATCCAAACCAATCCAAATGAGCAGGGGCCTGCGATTGAAACCGGGATGTTTTTTCAAATGATCAGTATTAGTATTAGTTTTCCCATCTGTCCGAATACAACTGGTTAAATTCTTACCTTTTTGGTTTCAAGGTGACTAAATGTACCCTTATGTTTGGCTAGAATTCTGGACAAATCAAAGAATGTAAAACATCAGATGTCTGATGACTCGAAAAATTCGACTAATTCGACTCAAGACAGAGGTTTAGGCCGACATACTTAATTGAATCCTTGATGAGTTCAAAAGGGTTGTCCCTGAATTGACAAAAACTCCTTCCAGTGCCTGAGAAGTCTGGACTTCAGGATCACCTTAAACAACAAAAGTTTCAAGAAATCAAAATGCTAGTTGTCCGAAAACCAATTAACTAAGGCTTAGTTTAATTGAAACCAACCACTTTCATAGCAGAACTGGAGCTCATTTGATGGAGTCCCTTGTAGAGTTGTCCTGAATGCTCCATCAAGAACAGGCAAAACGAGGACGTAAAATTTGTTGTCGTTGGCCAGTTCTGTAGGAGAATCGTCGTCTACTACGCCAACCACAGATTCATCTCCGGCTTCCAGGAGAAGCATCTGAGTCTCCATAGGAATTTCGCTCGCTGATTTCCCAACACGCGGGATCATCCACCATATCTTGGCAAGGAAGAGACACATGAACTTGCAATCTCTGGAAAATCAATTCGGACATCTATCAGACTGGGACAGAAGAATGGAACAGGACATGAACATGATCATATTCATCTATATTGAGTAAATACTAACTCAAGAACTCCAAGATTGAAGACATGGCGAGAACTCAAGGTTGTTGAATTGGCTCCAATGAATGCTGATCCTGCACTTGTTGGAGAAACAACAACGTTGTCCGGAACTCCTGTTAAGACAACCTTGCCACGGACCATGAGGCAGCCATTCTTGATGACTGGGACGGCTGTGAGTCATATTTGGCTGCGATTCGTGAAATTGTTATCGATCAAACTGCACAGAATTGAGCAAACCAATCCCGTTTCAGGAAAAATAAAGCCAATAACATAGTATCAAGAAAATGTGGTAAAGCCACAATGTAAGAACAAAAAATCACTCAGAACAAATGTAAAAGACAAGTCCTAATAAAACTTTACCTCCGAAAACGGAAAGGGCTGCTGAGAATTCAAGAAAACCAAAATGGGATGTAAAAAATGAGGGGCCTTGAAAGGCAAGATCTCAAGAACAAGGAAAAGATAAGTAGGTGAAACGAAGGGTGAGAAGAGCATGACTCAAGAACTGGTCTTTTATAGCTAAATCAGGACAAAAAGATCCAAAACAGCATTTAGGATAGAGCAAAAGGCCATAGGCAATAACAAGATATTCCTTTCCAAGAATTTGGACTGTAATGCAAGATGATTTGGATCAATTACATTTGTAGTAATGATACATGCATGGGACCAATCCAAGTAAAATTGACTTGGAAATGACTCATTAAATACATTGTTTTCTCAACATCATTAGTGCATAAATCCCCATGCATCATGTCCATAACAGTGGCAGCCAAGGGAAGCTGAACCCATTTTAAATATGGGAATTCATTCTTAGTGAATTTCTACAGGGAACTCAACTTAATCATATTGTAAACGAGCAAAATGACAAAAAAGTTAACTGCGAGGCACAAGTTCAAGATCAATTATCCACTAGAATATATTCGAGTGAACTACAATAATATTCAACAATTTTCTTTTTCACACGGAAGCCCATGCTATCCGTCAACACAATTTGAAGTTGGATCGATGATCACTAACTTTAAGTATAATATTGAGTCATTCTCCACGCTCAAACAGTTCCAAAAAACTCAGGCTTTTTTGTTTTTGTGTTTTGTTTTGTCTTGGGCATTTCCCGAGACAAAACAAAACACACCAAATGTTTGTTTTTCTATTTCTACACCTTATCTAGGTGTTTTTTTGTTTTAAATTTTTTATGTATAATATATACACACACTTATATATATAATAAAAATTATAAAAGATATGATTTGACAATAAACAGTGTTTTTTGTCAACAAAAAATGCAACATTAAACATATAATATATTATATATACATATTTATATATAAAATAGACATGATTGACAATCAACAGTAACATTTGTCTCCCAAATCCAAACATCAAACATACACCACTTATTTTAAACTATTTTATATTATTTCAAAAACACAAATCCAAACATACATCTATCTCAAACACACACTTATTTATCTCTATTTTTCTCTCTCTATCTTAAAAACACCAAAACAAAACACCCAAAACACAAAATCCAAACATTATGTCAGATTCCTTTTGGTTTTCAACAAAAATATGTCTCAATTTGTAATATTTAAATGTTGAAATTTTGAGTGTGGCTAAGAAGGAGGGGAGGCATCGGCAGTGGAATAAGTAGAAGAAATGTGTGGAGATGGAAAGAACAGATGTCAATGAGTAATACGGAGATGTAGCAGTTTCTGCAAATCAGCATCATCATGCACAACTTTTCAGAACAACAAATAATGAACTGTTGATTGAGTGTTGAGAATCTTTTGAAATGATTGGTCATTTTGGACCATCAATGGCATCTTCAGTCCACACACTCACAAAATTCATTTTTTCCATTATTATTCTATAACTATTTTGTCTCTGTTCCTCCCAATATCACGGATCTCGTCTGTTTTAAATGTATCCAGACATATATATATATTATATATATATATATATATATATATAGTATATGAGTTAAATTTAGGGAAAAATTCTAAGCAATTGCTTGTGATATTGTGAGTCGGCAAATTATTTTTTATGAAAAAAAATTATAAATTTATTTTTTGTATTTTTTAAAATATAGTAATTAAAAAATAAAGCAATTTACCTCCTTAAACAGAAAATTAAATTATTTTATTTTAAAAAATACAGGGAAATAAATTGCTATTTTATTTTTATAGGGGGTAATTTGTTCATTTATAAAATTACAGGAGGGTAAATTGCGTAAATTTAATTTACCCCTTTGATATATTATTATTATTATTATTATTATTATGGACAGTATTAGAGGTTTTTTCTATTTTGGACTGGACTAAAATACCCTTATAATAGTATTGTAGTGGTATTTATGTTAATTGGTATTGTGACTATCTAAAATTTAATTTTGATGATGTATTAAATTAATAGAAATATTAATTGAAGACATTGAATTTGGATAGTCTTGTGATACAATTCTTATAGTTCATTGAATGGTTTAGATTCATTTTTCAACTTTTAAAATTCCTATAATTAACTTTCTAGATACATCTTCTTGGTATATGTATATATTTTTAAAGAATTGTGAATTTATTTGAATAGTTCTACATATCAATATTCATTTATTTGAATTCAAGGGCTTTTTAACTATAGGTGATAGACATATAAGGGCAAAATGCTTGGTAATCTAATTATAGCATGTGTGGCTTCTAATTTCATAAAATAATTATGTATTTTTAGTTCGAAAAAATCATGTGCGTAATAGTTCTGGGACTACATTACTAATTCAAATCAGTTAATATGTTCAAACGAAACAAAGAAACAACAAACTATTGTAGAAAACAGACATATACTCACATTAATGGAACTCGAACTCACAACCTTTTAGTTGTGAAGTTTCAACCTAATTACTAATCGAGCAAGATCCCACTAGCAAATTTCTTATTTTTAACATAGTCTAGAAAAATAAAACTTAAATTAAGTATATAATGAAATCTTGATGGGCTACGTACAAACCACAAACCTTATAATTAATTAATTAATTAATTAATTAATTAATATTATTAGTTATGTCAGTTTCATGGAAGGTAAGAGTGGTGGTGGGTAAAATTATTGAAATTAACAAATGAGTAGGCAACTTTGGTGAGTTTGGTGAGAAATCAGATGTCTCAACCTATTAATATATGTAATTATTGTTATTATTATTATGTCTTATTTTGGTTCAGACATCCACACAGATCCTCGTGCCAAACGACATCACACTGCACGAACTAATGCACCTGCTCTTGATTTGCCTCCCACATATATCCAAAATAAATAAATAAATTATATAGGTATTGTCGAATCTTGGATCTGATTATATAAATATTTTTTATTATTTATAAAAATTATAAATAAGTTATTAATGTTGTAATTATAATTTAGATTGATATTTTCTCAAGAATTGTAATTTATAATTAAGCTTGTAAAATTATGAGGTTTTATGCAGTTAAATTTAATATTAAAAGGTGTTGATGTAATTAACCTATTTTTTTAAAATTGATAAACTATGTTTTATTTAATAATTTATTTTAAATACTTGTGTAATTTTGGTGGGATGAATTTTTCGCAAGTAGAGAGATTTTATTTTATTTTCTTTTAACTATTTTCTACTCTAACTTTTATAAGTATTCTCAGAACTAATAATGAAAAAAAAAAATTAAAACTTTTAAGTACTTATTTACAATATTGGCTTGACAGATTTGGATTTTTAGGGAATAATTTGATGAAATAATTTTAAATAATCGCTCCGTTTTCAAAAATTTTGAAATTCATCAAAATTCAAATAAAAAATAGTGTAAAAATTAGAATTAATAAATTTGAAACCCTTTAAATTTAGAATTATTCAACGAAATTTAAAAGATTTGTTATCGAGAATAATTTCAAAAATTTTCAATTCAAATGCAACGTAAGGATATCGCAATAATTTAACTTAAGTGTTTATTATTATTTTTAATTGAAAATAAAATAAAAGAGTGCTTGGTTTACAGTTTATGCCGTTGAGCTATAAAAATTAAGTAATTTAAAAAAATGATAAGTAATTCTCCACACCGTCGATATGCAGTATTGTTTATCTTGGGTATGAACGGACGGGGTGAAGACGATGGTGTTTCTCCATCGTGAGAAACGCGCAAGAGCGACATTAACCAATCAAATCTACGCTTTTTGCGCAAGAGCGACATTAACCAATCAAATCTACGCTTTTTGCCCTCGTGGATGTCCATGTCTAACTAGGTTGGAATGAACAGTCGACTTATATATAGCTTAGACAACATTGTTTTCTGACAACCTATTTTGTTAAATTATGATTTACAAGAAGACTAAAGTTAGTGTTTATTTTAACTTTCTTTAAGCTCGTGAATTTTGATTTGACGGAAGAATTTATTAAAAAAATTTAAATAATTTTGGATCAATAAAATTCAAAATTCATCGATATTTCATAAAATAAAATTCAAAACCGGAGTTGAAATTTTTTTAAATTTTTTTGTTGTACAAAGTTATATATCCAAACGTGTCCAAATAACTTGTTGTTACGGATTTAAAAATCTTATTTTTCAAATCGTGAATTCAAATGCAAATTAAGATTGATTGGAAAACATCTCTAAATTTGATTGAGTTTGATGGGACCTGAATCAACCACATGATGATTCAGGTCAGATCACATAGTAAATATAATCGCACATATTATGTGATTGATTTGATCGTTTAAATAAAAAAAAGCATTTTACGCCACCACCGTCCTTAAGTCTTTTTTACCTGACCTGACAAGGCTCCAACCATACAACAACAGAAGAGTTGGACACATCACCTGTTAGAATAGGTGACTAGAACCAACCCTAGGTGTTAGCAATTTGACCTACGGCTGCAACCACCAGCCTGAGATTGAGACCACTTCTTTCTCGTATAGTTGCTTGAATCATTCTTCTTTTGCAGTTTAAGGATCTATGGATGTAAAATCACTTGTGCATGACTCATAGTAAGCAACTTGAGAATTCATGGTCCTTTTATCTAGAAACTAACAAAAACATGCATCGAATATGTTTTATTTAACTTATTTGAAACATTTTATAAGCTCGTACTGACGAATTACAAAATACTTAATACAACAATTTCTTTCAGTGCAATATCGAACTGAGTAAATTACGTCAACAAATACGACATATGGTGTCACTTGAGAATCCATAACTCGATCTAACTGAAGCAAGTGTTATTTCCATAGTCGAGAAGCTACGAGAAGTAGGGTATGGAAGAAAATCACAAAGAAATATCTTTACCGAAGAGTTGAGTTATTCCGCTTGTAGGGTCCTTCTGTTTGACAATCGACTCGCCGACCAGTACCTGTTTGAGGACGGAAGAAAATGCGTTATTGTAACAAACATATAGTGTATAATCTTTCATGAGTAAACAAATTGAAGTTGTTCACTTGAGCAACAAAACCTTGAAATAATGAAAAATGGAAGACCGGTGTGGTTCCGGACAAAAGTATTTCCGATCCACCGCATAGGTTTAAGTTATTATTATTGCTTACCGCTTTAACGCCAGCTTCTTGTACATAGGCGATATCAACTGGAGTAAACAGTCCAGACTCCCCAACAACCTGAAAATTTTCATGTAAAGGGAAAGGTTATATATGGAAGCATTGCACTGAGAAAACAGAGAACGATAGTGTTAGTTATTAAAGTTACTTACAGTAATGCCTTTCTGAAGTATCCTTTGTCCACGCTCGCCTTCAAGCAACTTTTTGGTGTTGCTAATATCGACTTTAAATGTTCCTAGCAGAAGGCAGAAGATGAACTTAGTAGGTTAACAGTTAATGAAAGATGTAAACAGTGATCGATTTTCAGCTCATTATGTTAATTCGAATTTCTGAACGTGGCGAATTAAATGAGTTGCCATTTGTTTAAATTCATCCACCAGCACCCAATTAATATATTGACTGAAGTCTGAAGATAAAAATAACCAGATAATGTGCCAGAGGTGGTTCATATATAGCTCAAGAAGTTTAGCAGAAAACATATAAAGTCTATCCATTGGAGCTGTGAAAATACCAAGGTTGCGATTGTTTATGCCGACTAGCTCAATCCCATCGATTTCTAGGACACGATCCATCTCTCTCTCATCATGTACCTAGAAGAGTGACAAAATAATAGAACAGAAAATCCAATACAAAATTCATGCATCAGAAAAACATTAAAAGGCACATATGGCAAATAGCTGATGAAAAAAGGTCCAACAGCCAAACCTCGACAAGTGCCGCTAATCCTAGCAATTTGCATATCTTAATCATGTACTTGATGTCCAGATCAGGTAAAACGGCAGCAATTAGTAGAATCGCATCTGCACCTTTTGACTCGAGCATAGTAGATTTGCCAAGCATCGATTACAAATTCTTTACACAAGAGAGGGCACTGAACTCCAAGTTTGCAGAACTCATTAAGAATACAAAGGAAGTATTAAGCAACATATTTATAATTAATAGAAAATACTATGGATGAGAGAATACCTGTACTCCAGAACTTCGTATGGTTTGTAAATTTTCAAAGCTTCCCTAATTTATTCGGGGAGGATAAAACATCCCAGATGAGCATAGCAAATACATCTTGAAGCAAAGCCAACAGGATCAACGAGTTGTCTCTTACCTGGAAATACTTCTGATCGGTCAAAACGCTAAGACATGCTGCTCCACCTTTTTCATAAGCTTTGGCAATCTGAACCTGTCATGACAACCATAAAAGGTTCAATTCACCATTTTCAACAGAATGCGAATCCATGTAAAAGAGTCAACAGACATTCAACAAGTATCTCTTGCATTTTTTTTCTAGGGAGAGGAAAATGATTTAAACACTAACAAAGGCCAGTGAAAAAGCTTAAAGAAATTTCGAAAATCGTGTGCCTTCAAATAGACTGTCTTTTCAGTATCTTTTTATTATATTTTTGGTTTTTATTTTTATATGTTTTGATATTATAATTCTTTTTGTGGCCTTTGGTAAAAGCTCCTTGTCTTATTTTAAAGCATATTCTTCATTAATTGTATCTAGAGCCCAGTTCTCCAAGCATGATCGTACGTTTTGGACAAGTGCAGGGAAAGAGAGATTGTTCAAACTAGCAATTAAAGTCAAAGGAAAAACTCCATGAATGGATTCAAATATTAATTTCAAGAAAATCTAAACTCTAATGGTGCTCAAAACTTATTGTTTGGTGTCTGAACATAGAGACTATAGGATTATATAATGGAATCTAGAGTCTAGGTGGTGCCTTCAGTCTCCTGTCTCCATTTTTTGACCTGGATTACTCAACTACAGTACCAAATCGCACAGTACATGTCATGAAAGCTGGGGGAGCAGCCTAGTTTTTGAATTAGTCCAAAAGCCCAGCACCTTGCATAAAAGCTGCTAGACGTTATATGTTTCCAATTAAGGATCTTATGATCTGTACTACATTGTAAATATTCTTGTCAGGTCATGTGCTCACCAGAAAGTGATAAGATTCTAGTCTTCTGACCTCAAGTATGTAATCCTTCAGTAACAAATAAAGTTTCTGAGAGAATTGCCAATATAAAAAATATATATAAACCTTTATAACAGAATACTCAGAAGACTTGAATGGTTTGTTGCTCATGTTATCAATAAAACTCTTGCACATAACTCGAGTAATAGTAAATCACCTTAAACCAAAGCAAATATTACCTAGAGGCCAAGCCAAGGAAACTTAAGTAGTACATATGATTTGAAGGCAATAGATTTAGGAGACTTACAGGATCAAAATCTTCCCTCAAAACCCCTCTACTTGGAGAAGCCTTTTTCACTTCTGCAATTAAACCAGGCAATCCAGTCCTTGAATTTTCTTCTTTAAGGGCCCCAACAAAATCTCTAACTGGTGGAGCATCATCAAGCATCTTTTTCAACAATGAAAGTGGTTTTCTCTCCTTCATCTACCAGTCAAAATCCAATTAATACTCATACCATGATTCTTGAATGCAGATATGTGAAAAATATGCCCATTAACCAAACGCATTCTTGAATACCTGAGAGACTTCAATGTCCTTGTGCCATATAATCTCTTCAAGAATATTGCATGGTGTGATATCCTCATTCTGCAAGTGCAATTCAAAAGGACCAACATAATGAGGTGGTGGCCGAGTTGGTGGTCGCCTCCTGATCCTTATACCTTGGCTTGCTGCCACTTCATTTTGTAACATTCCAATTTCCCATTCTTTAACTTTAAGTGTATCTCCATCAGAAATTTCAGTGTCACAAAATGCAGCCGATCCATCTTTCAATTCAAACTAACAGTATAAAACAAACACTTAGATCATGCAACAAACACAAAATGAGACTTGTTGCTCCTACTTATGTTAGCTCTACACTCTAGTTGACATCAACTCACCACTCCCAATTTGCTTAAATTAGATAAAGTCTTTTTCAGCTTCGATTTTTAGTCCATTACGCACTTACGAGCACTTCAATCAACTGTCTACGCTTAAAAAACTTTGCAACCTTTAATCAACTCTTTACTCAATTAAGCATAGAAATGGAACCAGTCAAGCAAGAAAACAACTCAAACAAAAATTTATTAGTTATCCCTCTTAAAGTTTAGATATATATAACCTTAGGCATCTGCATTTACATTGATAACAGCACAACAATATTTAAGCCAAACTACCAAAAGAGACTCTGAGAATATTCCACAAAGCTAGCCTACCGCAGCTACTTATAACACTCTGAATTACTGTGAACCTTATAACACTCTGAATTACTGTGAACCAAATTTTCTTACCCTCCTAATACAATTAACACCCAACCAACACGGTTACAATTAAATCTAGCCAAAGCCCAAGAAGATTGCAACTCTTAACGATCCAAATCCTCAACAGGAACACCAAACAAATAACTATACAGGCACCACTTGAGATGAAAACAGAGAAAAAAAAAGGGACTTACCCGCTGAGCTTTAATGGAGGAAAAACAGAGTTTCTCAGAAGGAGAGTGATTTGCCATGTGGGTCAACGGTATAGGCCTAAAAATTATTGATTTTGCAGGTATGGGATTGAGGGATTGCTGAAAAGAAAGTTTATGTACTGAAATTGTTGTAGACGATGATGATCTCAAGGACATAACATTCAAACCTTCCATGAACACCTATATATATATATATATATATATGTATATGATGCACCCAAGATACGTACTTTTAAGCAGAAACTTGAAGAGGCTCTCGATTCAGTCGAGTTTCTGCGTATATATATTGGGAATTTGGGATGCTTTTGGGTGGGGCGCCGGGGTTGTTTGGTCGGGACACGGGGCACAATTTTATGGTCTTTTCTTGATGTTCCGCACACACTCACTTACCGCATGTCCTAATTCAAAATATAAGACCTTTATACAAATTTTGAGTTCAAACCATTAAACCTGTCCCACAAAACATCATTGGACAAAGATTGAGACTATAGTCGTCAGATGATACGACCCAAATCGCTATTCGTTCAAGTATTTGATTCGGATTTTGGGCAATTTAAAGGGGAAAAGATGGAAAGGAAGAGGGAAGTCAAGGCCCATAATTGTTACTTGTCATAGAGCAAGAATTCTTCCAAGATTTGGGTTATCTAATTTATTATAAATATTTTATCCAATTGTATTTTCCTTTTTAAATTTTATAAATGAAAGATATAAACGTTGTCAATTGCTGTCAATTTCTCATATAATAAGTTTAACAATATCACCACATCAACGATAACGATTCTATCTATACATGCATCAAGTACATAAAATTATTAAATTATGATAGTTAAATCCCATTGATAATCAGAACCTTTCACTCCATTGACATAACATAATCCATACTATAATTATACAACTGATATACAAAAGGAAAATCCAAAAAAAGAATAAAAGGGACTGGCCATTGTGTCATTTCCATAGAGCAATATAGCATACCAACCACATTATTCCAAGT
The DNA here is from genome assembly GCA_034509725.1 of Sesamum angolense. Classification (NCBI taxonomy): domain Eukaryota; kingdom Viridiplantae; phylum Streptophyta; class Magnoliopsida; order Lamiales; family Pedaliaceae; genus Sesamum; species Sesamum angolense. The sequence goes on along the minus strand of JACGWL010000005.1, from coordinate 8,440,243 downwards.
TATTCATCATTTCTTATCTGTTGGGGGGGGGGGGGGGGGTGATGGGTCAAGTATGTTTAAACTTAATCCAGTGGGATCTACTAGGTATCCCATTATGAATAACAGTAAGCATATAATAGCCAGAAGGTGCAACTTTTGCAGAAGGAGGAGCTTCCAGAACTGCACTGAACCATCCATCCCTAGTCCTCTTAATGTTCCTGCACCAGAGCACCAGCATCCTCTGGTTCATAGAGATTGAATGAGTGTTGAATGGTGTTGCGTATACGGTGAAGGCTATCATCTTACTCAGCTTTGTGTTCAATAAAAACTTCACACGAAATCTTTCCCCATATCCCACTATTTCATCATTCCCACTTGTGTATACGGACACATTCTGAGGCCTTCTCCCGTTGAATGCCTTCCCCACATGTGGCGGGACGAATGCTTGTAACCGGAGCTCGGTCGGGTGAGGCACGTTCCTGAATGCGTACTTGTTGTTAGGGTTGCTGCCCGCTACAAGAACTCTTCCATCGGGTAATAGGGCGGCCGAGGAATGGTACATTCTTGCTATCTTGGTGGACTTAAGGATCGTGAATCGTCTCCCGATCATTTTCTTGGGTTTGTAGAGGTAAGGTTGGAGAGCAGGATTTGATGCGTAGTTCCATCCACCGCACCCGTTCTTGGCACCATTTATGATTAGAACATGGCCTGTTGGGAGAGTGATCATGTCGTGCATTAGGCGCGGCCCTGGCATGTTCTCCATTTTCCACCTGTGGTTGTTGCCTGTGATTACCATTCTTCCACATGTGCTTGCACCCTTCAAGAATCTGCCTTGTTTGGCTGCTGAAAACGCCCCGGCTGCCGATCCTCCACATATCATTACTTCAACTTTCCGGAAGCTGTCCTTGTAGTGTAGAGGGAGAATTACTGAGGAGCCTGTGCTTGGATAGCTTCTTGATCCTTTTCCAGGAATTCTTGGGAATTTCTTAACTACCCTGTTTCGTTTATAGTCGAAAAGGATGGAGTCCCGGTTGGCAAACATGAACAGATGGCCATCGGATGAAAGGTGGACAATGGGGTAGAGATTGTTCCCTCCCTCATTTCTGTCATAAGTGTTGCGCAAGAAAGGAAGGATGAAAGATTTCTCGCTAGGCGATCTTTTCGGCACAAATTCATAAGTGAAAACGCCTCTCCCGCCAACAACGATCACCCTGTCATCTTTATCCGGGAGTTTCAGGCTGGAAGCATACCATCTTTCATTTGATAAAAGCTTCCTCCCCTCTCTCCAATCACAGTTGTGATTCCGGCACGGTGTAAAGTAACGTATTCTCCTTGCACCGGAACCAAAACCGCCCGTTTGGATCAGCGTTCCGTTGCTCAACATAGAACCCGACGAGCACCAAGTATCCGTCTCAATGTTGAGAGGCCTAATGCTGTTCCTCCACACATCATACTCAATTGAGTGAGCATAACAAGACGAGTCGTTAAAGTCTTTTCGCACATCCCGACATCTTGTTCCATCATGACGCTTCCGCAATCTGTAACCCGACCGCCCTGATCCCGTCTGGTCGAACATTACGACCGTGTTTCGATGAGTTATGGCCATGTGCATTGCTACTACACCAGTGTTCTTCAGCAAAAGCTGCCATTCGCCTTTTCCCCCGTCGGGCTTCGCTGCTGTGCGAGCTGCATTTACGCAACGGAGTAGCAGATAGGCAATGGCTAATACTTTGAAGTGGGAATTTAAGTTCTTACTATCCATGTCAGAACATGATCATCTGGAGTTGATGTTTGAGAAGGCTTATATAGCATGTAATGAGGCAGTGAGGGAAGTCATGCGACAGATGTGTAGCAGAGTACGTAGAATGCTGCTGTAAGTTGTCTTATTCTCAGCAAGTGATGCTTTGCCTGAGCACGAGTGTAGGAGAATTCACACAAAGATGTCTTCCATAAATTACGGCATTTCGTGGCTAAAGCTTGTTGATGTATCTTACAAGAAGTCACTTCTTGGGTATGGGAATTCCGTTATAGGAAAATTCTTGTATAAATCTGACTACAATTGAACCTGAACTAATTATATAGTAAGTGCAATATATTTGTTACGTGATTGGATTGGTTCGATCAAACCAAATTCGAACAAGAATTTTCCTTCCATTATAAATACTAGTGATCGCGACGTACTCAATGTGGCGTATGTATAATGTAAATTTTTATTATATGTTTTTTAATTTAATTACAGAAAAAAATAAAAATAAAGTAAATATTTTTTTAAAATTGACAAAATAAATTAATATCTGAACGAAATTTTATTAAAAGAGTTAACTGATCAAATAAATGAATATTTTGTGAACAAATAAATATTTTTAAAGGGTATCTTATCAATAAACATTTTGTCAATCAAGATAGTTATTTTAGGAGTCTCGCTTAATAAATAGTATTAGTAGTCCAACACTTTTGATGCGTGTGTTGAACTAAAAGAAAATATTATCTACGTGCTTGTGAAAAAAAAATATATTAAGCATAATACTTTCTTTTTTGTCGTAATAGCATCAACAAATAGATAATATTTTAGAAATAATAGAAATTGGAATTTTTTTATTAATTAATAGAAATTGGATCATTAGTAGTTACTATATTTTAAATAAATATATCAGTCCATTAAAATGCCTGTTAGAAAAATGTGACAAGGCTCGAAGCGTGAATGACACAATATTGGAAATTTAGTTTAATTTTAATTTGGCACACGTAGCTAGAATTTTGAAAATTTCTGATGAAAATTATGTTATTTGTAATTTTAAACATTATTCATCAAGAAAGAGTTGTTTTTTCTTTTTAATTTTTTGAGTGGTAGCATCAATATCTCAATATATGTGGGTTGAATCGATGTCTCAATATTCGATCAATTCATTAATTTAATTAAAATAATAAAATAAATTACAATAAGATTTAATTTACTTCGATAATCGTATTAAATGAATAATAATTATATTTTATTAAATGAATGATAAGAAAGTCATGTATAATTAGTCAGATGTTTACTTATATATATAATAGAAATATGATAAATTTTATCAAGTGTTTATTTTGATGTATCTACATGCTTTTGGTAGAAAATTACCTTTGAACCATTGTTTACAAAATTTAATAAACAATGAAATATTAGTGTCGTCGTTGTTGTTATTATTCAATCAAATTTTAAGGGTACAATGATCATTCTCAGTTGGTGCAACCTTGAGACTAATTTTATACCACTTCACAATGTGATATTAAGTATTCAAGTATAACAGTAATTAGTAGAGGACTTTGGTTTTATACCGATTCCCCATTCAGCAAAATAAACATGGTATTTATTAGTACAGAGTTTTGATTTTATATCGATCCTCCATACAACAAAGTAAATATTGTATTAATTAGTACATGTTTATACATCAACGTGAATAGGACTAAGTTGACATAAAGTGAACAAATATCCACAAGTTTGATGGATGCCTCGAACTTATAATTTTAGATTTATTTATAAGAACTCAACTTTAACTGTTAGACTACAACATCATGGTTATCGAGAAAGAGTTAAAGTAAGGATTTTGTTTGAATTCATTTTTTAAGAGGGTTTTTCTTTAAATTTTTTTTCAAGAAATTGAAATACCATTAAGATAAACAAAAAATACGTGTCTTTGGGAAGCTTATAGTACATTTGATTTTACATTTTCTTTTTATTAATGTAGGATAAAAAGAAATAAGATTAAAAATATAGGATTAATTACACTTAGATATTCTCTAAAAATAAAAAATTATATCTTTGTTAATATTTTCTTTAAAATCACACTTGTACCCCTTCAAAATTCTCTATTTATAATTATACTCATTCTATTAGGCTTGGATGAAAAATACCGACCTTAAGAAAAAAAGTACATAATTTTATAATTTTACAGCTAATTCAACATTTCGTATAAATTATTACAGTACGACTAATTGTTCTATTCGTCAATGGCTGCTCTTATCAAATGACTGTAATTCTCAGATAAGATTTTTTTACAGTTGTATCTTTTAATTTTACGTATATTAATTTATCTCTTACAAATATAAATATAATTTTAAATGTTTTTTGTAATAAATTATATGGGATGCTAAACGAACAAAATTAAAAGTTTATGAGGAGAGTAGTGAACAATTTATAAGGCCATGCTTGAAAAGTTCATTTAAAGAATGAGGATCACAAGTTCAACTGTACGCCTAACAAATTAAATTTCATTACCTTTAAATTCTGCCAAACCCTATAATGATATATACTAGACTGGGACAAACACTACAAAAAAAAAAAAAAAAGAAATAAGTTAATATATATATATATATATAATATTATATATATGCACACACACATAAAAAAATTTAATCCAAACTCGACTTAGAGGGTGTTCGGTAAGTTTATTTAAAATGTACATCTTACAAGCTCTTATATTTCATAAGATATTTAAAAATTTTAAAGATGCAGAATCTTATTTTAAAAACAAACTTTTAAAGTGTTTGATATAATAAGGCAATTGTTATAATTGCCGAAAAAACTTTCAAACTATTAGAATTCGGTCAAATTTTATGCCGGAAAACATCTCATGTATTATACTACATTATATTCATATTACTTTGCCCTTAACATGTGCACTGCATTTATGTTTTTCCAACAGGTATTTTGCCCCACAAATGATCTTATATGGTAATTTACAAATTTCACAAAGTTGAGATATTAATTGGTTGATATATATAAAAAAAAGAAATTTAAATGACAGTGTAAAATGGGTATGTTCGGATGATAAAATGTAATATACCCTTTAAATAATTAAGAACTCTTGACGTATAATGTATATATGGCACTTTGTTTGAGGAAAATCGTGAATGCTTTGTGATTTCATCTCATCTCATTTAGAAAAAAAGAAAAAAAAAAAAAAGAAATGAATGAACAAAATGAGTGTTAATGAATTGAGATGTTCAAATGCAGATAAAAGTGTAATGATTATCGTTGATGTGGGTGTAAATGTGTTAAGTAATAAAAGAGATTATATTATAATTATTTGATATACTTAATTTGAAAATATGAAATGTGTTTGAAATATTATTTTCACATGAGAAAAATATTCATATAACCAAACACCACTTGAATTAATTAACTTGGTTGGGTGAAGTGAGAAGGAATACATCTCACAGACAAGCACAACCATTTTAAAATACTAAATGGTGTGAATTTCGTTGCATTAATATGACATAATTCTACATTATACTATTTAATATTTTCCACCAAATAAAATCAGACTTTTACTGATTGCGAGGTAACCTATCACATGCATTACAAGTTGATTTCTCGCTATCAGGAAACTTAATCTTGAATTTAATTTAATTAAATTTAAATTAATTATATAATAAAAGCAATATAATAATAGTATGATTAGTATACAATTAAAAAAATTGATAAATCATGTAACAAATATAATATATTATTTATAATTGATTTGATTCAATCAAATTAATTTAAAAAAAAAAACAAAACAAAAATTTCCTACTGTCACCCCTGCATATCCTCGTCCACTTCCAAAAAGTCAAAGTCAAAACCTCTTTCTTCTCTTCACATTTTGGCCTATAATTTAATATTACAAGAAGCATAGATTGATTGACTCAAATCTGATCATGATACTCACTAATAAAAATATTATTTAATTGATTATATATTTTTAAAAATGTATATTTAATCCTATTATAATATAATACATTTAACTCTTAAATGACCACCTCATGTTTAATATCTAATATCTTAACACGTCATTCTCTCGTGTAAACTATGCACGTGAAACCTTTCTTTTATAAATGAATGACAATGAGATTCAAATCAAAGAGTTGTTGTTTGGGTTGACTTAACTATATCATATACATTAAATGATCAACCCCATTAAACTAGAAACCGTTAGATGATCATCTATATCTATATAAAAGTTGAATAGTTTCTTTCTTTTTTTATTGGACTAAGTTATCCTTATATACTATTTTTTC